>CP139504.1:104946156-105546156 GCA_021014915.2 Artemisia tridentata subsp. tridentata
TTTTAATTGATTTTAAAAAATGAGGACTAACGGTGCAAAAAATATTAACGGAGGGACTAACGGGCAAATATTATTTAAACACTTAATGGTCAAACTAACGGCCCATCCAAAATAGGGACCAAATGAGTGAAAGGTTTCAAAAATAGGTATCTCTAGTGTAATTAAAACGACTTAGGAACTAAACATAAAATCTGAGCAAACCACAAGGACTAAACGTGTAGTTATTTCTATTTCTAATGAGTCTTATCTCAGCTGATTAAGTCAATCCTTGGAACCAAACGGACGAAAACGTAAAAAAGATGACGTAAACGTAAAAAAATGGACGAAAACGTAAAAAAGCGGACGAAAACGTAAAAAAACGACGAAAACGACAAAAAAAGGACTAACGGTGCAAATAGAGTTAACCCAGAGGACTAACGGTGTAAACATTTTCTATCTCGTTAGGAGATAACGGAGAAATGGTTTGCGCCGTTAGTCCTTTTTTTAACGAAGGGATGTATTGTGTCTACTTTTACTAACGGAGAGATGTGTATGGTGCAATTTTTTTGAGAGGGATATATCGTGTGAAATTGACCAAACATGAATGTATTTTGTAGTTTACTCTAAATTTAATAAAACAAGTTTCATGTGGACCGTGCTTCATTGTGTTGTGAAGCTTAAGTTACTGCCAATATAGTACTCATGAAATTTCAAAGTTGTTACACAACCAACAAAAATTTATACATTTTCAAATATATGCAGTTTTTCCTTAAAAAGTAAAATCGAAATTATTTATATCTTATATACTAAAACCGTTTTTGGTCTCGCTTCGGATGTGTTGTGCGGAACATTTGGTTCGCACAGTGAATAGGCTGAGAGTATTGTATGATCTGCAGTTATTGTACTATCAAACGCTTAAAGAATTGTACATATACCACACAGTGTATCGACTATGCTTTAGATGTGCAACACATGTTCCAAAGGTATTGCAAGAATTAAAAAAGACTACTGTAGCGATCAGATACAATCATACAAAGCACATATGTGGCACAATGTATCGTTTCTCACACACACAACTCCCAGAAAATTCGAGATCCACTCATCCTCTTCTATAACCCAATCTTAATACCAAAAAATACGATCACACCCACTTCCTTTTTCATCAAAAAAACACACACTCAGTTCATCATCAAAACCCCCCAAATGTACCAGCGACAACACAGATCCAACAACACTTGAATCAAGTGAAGGAATATGGTTTCTTCATCTACCACAGGTATTTTTTTTTCAGCTTTTGATAAATCTATCACTATTTATATTTTACAACAATCTCTATAACACCTAATTTATTTATTTGATTGTTTATGAATAATGTTTTGTATAGTTTGTTGTTGTTGATCATCGGTTAAAGTAGCTTGATTTTAATTTGATTGCTAACTTTGTTGATTATCATTTTTTATATAAATTTTTAAGTAGATTATGGATTTTTTTTATAAAAAGGGATAAAATTTGAAGTAGATTGAGGATTTTTATAAAAAAAAAATAAATAAATAAATTTTTTTTTGCTAATGATTAAGCGAGTTTTTGAGACTGATTGGTGTAGGAGTACTTTTTTATGCTGTTATTTGCGGTATGTGTGGATTTAGATGACGGTGATGCTGTTTTTGGTAGCTACAAGTAGTTAGATTTTCACAAGTCACAATTTTGGATCTGATGTTACCCGGAGTTCGCATTTGTTGATAAAAAAAAGTAGGTGGGATTGAATAATAGATTTCAAACATGGTCCACGAGGTATGTTCTTCTTAAGATATCGTTTTGAAAATGTTGTTATGTTGATTCATATTTCCCAGGTTATGAGCTTATTTAGTTTTTGTAAAGTTGAAAAGTTTACCTTTTTAGGCTTATGAGCTTATAAGATGATTATTAGCTAGATTTACTTCAGGGGTGATATTGGGGTCTGCTAACATCAACCAGAGGTCATTAGAAGGCTCTAGAGACACTGAAATTGCAATGGGTGCATATCAGCCTTATCATACACGGGCTAACAAAGGTTCTAGCCCATACACACTGGCACACATGTATTATTTATTTCGTGCGAAAATAAATGTTCAAGAAAGAAGACGATGTTACTTTTGTTGTGACTTACAAAAACACTTTGTGCAGAAAATGGAGAGCTGAGGAATTCTAACGACCGTATTCGGGCTTTCAGATTCAACTCCTCCTATTCAGTGTAAGTCTTGAATGCAATCAGCACGAATTCCTTTAAATGGATCCCTCTCTCTTCAAGTTCAAGCTAGACTATAATATATACTAAAAAATCTTTTTAGCTTGGCTTAATGGTGATGTAGCTTGCCCATCATTTTTCCGTAATCGCTAATCTTATTAATACTTTGAAAAACATTAATAATCAGATATTTATGCATTGATAGAATGAGAGGTATACGTGTTGTGATGGAGATTGCAGGTAATATGATTTGTGTCATCTTAGTGCTTTATTGTTTACATGTGCTTTATAGTTTAGCCATGTATTTTTTTTTTAGTGACGTTTAAACTTTTGATGCATTTTAAATGTCTATGTTTAGTATTTGGATTGTTTGGTGATGATTTTGTGGTTTTTGTCTTTAGGTCGGTGAAGATAGACGGTGTTCGTGTGCAGGATGTGTTCAAGTATAATGGACATTGGGTGAGTTTTTCTCATTGTAGTTCTCTAACGATATGTAACTCTTAGCCTAAGTTTTGTTGGTATTTATTATTTGCAACATGTTGTTACAGATAGCAAACAAAGGTTAGGAAAGGATTCAGTCTCTCAGATGCGAATTTAATTCTCCTGATTTGCTATTGTTAAAGGTGTTAACAAAAGCCCAAATCTGCAAAGGATAAAGGTAAAATGACTTTGGACGAAGCTATAGCCGACTCTGAAAACTTGACCGACTTCCTTATGGACTTTGATCAGGATAAGTCATCTGGAAGCTAAGGTACTACATGTTACGTGGGTGCAGCCATGGCGGGTGTGTTGAGTCGTCCAAGGAAAGGAAGATCTGAGCCTCATTTTTCCGACTCCGTTATGGTCTGCTACTACCACCGTATACTCTGAGGCAGAGGTAATTAGCTTATTGTTTATGTGTTTTGTTATTAAGGGGTGTGTGGGATTGTTAATATCAAACTGCTGATCAGTTTTAAACAAATTAATAGTCTACTTATTTTTAAGTTTGTGGCCTCACGATCAGACCCGTTCTGCATCTAACTTTTCCAAACAACAGTTTAAATGTTGATAACCATACACGCGGCCAAGGAAGTTGTAGATGATACACCCGGTAATGCACATGTAGTGACAGTATGGGATTATGACGCCTAGATCTCATGAAGAGGTACCATAAACGGCAAGTAGGGCGGGTAACTGTGGTCAAACAGGTATTTAGTTTTAAGTCGATTATGAGGCAAACTTAAATCTCACCAATAAACTTTTATTTTTAGTAATTCACAACGGTATATGCTATTTCATGTTATTACTTGGTAACTGATATAGCACATGTGTAATATGAAGCATAAACATGAAAAAGACCTATTACTACTATAATCCTTTTGATTTGTAGCTATTTGGAATACTAAATTGAAAATTATAACCAAATTGGTGCCAAATCTTTTTAACTGTCAATGTGAATTATGATTTGTTTAGAATTAGTACTTTACTGAGATGAGAAAGTTGTCTTAGATTTCAGAAGTAGATCTAAATCAAACCTTATGTTCTTGGTCCCTCGGCGTTTGATTGTTAAATGTGGCGCGCATTTTGATTAAGTCTTTATATCATCACCAACCTCCCTTTTTCTATATATTCAATTTTCTTACCATTTATTTTCATGCACCAATATTTTCATTACTGATGTTGTTTGTTTGTTTACAGGAAAAAGAAGACCTCATTTGGTATTGCTGGACCATGGTCTATACAAAGTACTAGATCAACTATGTTGCACTCTGGAAGGTGCCCCTTGCAATTTTAAGAATTTAAATGGCTTAACATGTCATTTATTATTATTATCTTTTCTCCACTACCATATTTGTTGCTGTCACTTTAGGGAGTTTTACAGCTTGCGGTTTCAAATTGGGTGATGGTTAGGGTCTGTATGAAACTACCTATATCAGAACTCTTATCGACACCGGTCTGTTCTTGATGCAATCTCAGATCCTTATTCAATTTTACGTGATGAAGCTACAAGGGTCAACAAGATTGATGTGTGCTATTCAAAGGGTTAGTCTCTTTCTATTTTTTGTTAAGTTGTAGTTGTACACCTGGTAAATCTTTTATTTAAAGGTGTTTGTGTAAATCGAGAGTTGAAAATTTTGGAGTATTTACTTATAAACGGGTCACTTCGACTGTGGGCTATCTCTAACGGGTCAACTGAAAAAAAAAGTCACAGAAAGTAACTGGAAATAAAAGGGATTTAACGCAACCCAACATGTACTCAGCCGTTTCTTTCTTCAACTAAATATAAGTGTTTTTCTTATCCAAGCACCATTTGAGCGGCTCATTTTGCCAGCATTGCTGAAATCTGACTTTTATTCAAATGACTTTGTTAACAACATCATATTGATGGGGTGTGGTCAATCACAATGAGTCATGCTGGCCTACTAGAGCTTGATCTTTGGTTCGTTCATCTCATTGCCGCTGTCGAGAATTCACACCTGGTCAGTTCTGAACCAAATGTTGCTGCTATTTCTCTGAATCAGAATAGCACAAACACCCAGTGGCATCCTAACACAGCCAAGGTAACATCAAATCCAAAAGCCTCATAAAAACTACCAATTATCTTAGCAATAATATAACTTGCCGTTTGGGTGGGCAAGCATATCACTGGGCCTATGGTTCAAGGGTGTGGTTAAAGGAGTGTCATTCAGGGACGTGGTGTGGTTCAGGGGTGTGGTTTAGGGGGTGTAGTTCATGGGTGTGGTTCAGGGGTGTGGTTTAGGGGGTGTAGTTCATGGGGTGGTTTCATCCATGAACTCTAATAAAAACTGGGGTGTAAGCACCACGAACCATCTTAAAATATAATGAATTGGTCACTTCGATTTTCAGAAACTCATTGTGTTTATGAGGTAATGGAACATTTCATACATAGTATTTTACAAGTGTGATTTAGTACATTCCATTTTTGGCGTTTTCGACATTAGATTTGTGTATCGAAAATCTTCACTATCTCTTCAATTACCATATGAACGAGCTATATTGATTAACATTAGTGTTAATAGTAGTAAACCACATCCCCATTTCTGATAGCAGGTCTCAAAAACCATGTGGTTTACTACTGTTAGTACAACAAGTGGTCCTAAATTTAGTATTTTTATCAGTTTAAAATACCTCAAGGTTGCCAAGCCAAGTTTAGACAGACTCCTATTTTGAGACTTCGCCAACATCACACTAATTAACAAAATTTCCAGTTTGAGTTTTGATTTTTGAAAACAAACAGTAACCAAACCACCCCAGCTTTTATTAGTTGTTCTTCCACTGATCAATTTCAGCTCTTCAATTCCCTATTGATTAAATTCATGCTTAATATTTAAACCATGTGCTTTGCACCCCTGATCATGATATCATCTTATACTATAGATGGTATTGTTTGAGACAAGGAATTATGCATGTAATTTGTGTTCACTTTCTTTTTTCAAGTTTAATCACTGATTTAGGTTTTACATGTATGTAGGATAAGAGAGGTATAAGCATCAACCACCTACAGAATTAAGAATGCTGGCATCACATTAGGGGCTGTGGAGAAATAAAATGGTTCGAGTCTTGGGGAAACGGAAGCTAGATACAGTCTGCAAACCATTGGTGATTGTAGGTGTTTCGACCTGGACCTTCCAAACAACAGTAAAATCTGCCAGCTATGTGTTCTTTTGAATTTTATAGCATTTTTTTAGTTGAAAGTTCAAAAGTTTACCAAAGAACCTATATTTGTAAACCATATTCGATTCTTATGTTACTATATTATGTTGATTTTCGTTCAGCAGCAATTTTGCTTTGCTGATATGTTGAGGACATTTCATTCAAAATATGCAAAATGAAAAGACGTTACATATACATCTTTTGAACCGTGTATATTGCACCAAACGTTAACAGAATTGTTCGGTGGCTTAGCGCTATCAACAAAGCACTCCCGCGGCAACGCGCGGGCTCACCCACTCGTTATAATCTATTTGCTTCATTTTTCTATGTTTATGTAATCGTTTTATTTTAAACAATCGAAAAATATCACTCGTCAAAATATTATTTGTCAAAACATACAATTTAATAGAATGCTTGTTGAAAAAATTAGTTAAATTTTCTTTTGAAAGTCAAACTCGCTTGATATATCACATGTGATATAATATTAATTTGTAACTTCGAGCACTCAATATTTTGTCGTAAAATGGGCATAAATATTTGTTTAGAACTCTAAATGATTCATCGTTTTAGATATTGAAAAAGACACATCCTTATTTTTTCGAAGTGAGTTATTTTATAGACCATAAAAAATATGGGGAATTGGAGATTGAGGGACTAATTTTAGGCATTCATTTTTAATAAAATAAAACATCAATATCCACACCCATCACCCCCTCATTTTAATTAAAATCCACTTTCACTTTTCTTTTCCAAAAATGATATATCTCCCTCCGTCTCAATTTAATTATCCATATTTCATTTTATGGATGTCTCAAATTAATTGTCCACTTTCCTTATTTAATAAAAACTAGAGAATCTAGTGGAGGAATATTCCATTTTAGTGGTTGAAAATTAAAGTGGCCCCACTTTTATTAAACTTTGTGCTTTCTCTCTCCTGATAAATAAATTGAGACGGAAGGAGTATATCTCAAGACATTAATTGTTAGGCGAAACAAATTACACGATTATGACAAACATTTAATTATCCTTTAATAGAAATGCAATTTCTTATACATTCGAATGGTGAAAACCCCGCTCATATATTGTATTAGAGTAAATTACACCGTTCGTCCCTGTGGTTTAGGCCAAATTTCACTCTCAGTCCCTATTTTTTTTTCTTGCATCATTGGTCCCTGTGGTTTTTCAATTGCACACCGGTGGTCCCTATCGTTAACTGGCGTTATCTTTTCCGTTAGCAAGTGGCAACGTTAGTCCATTAACCAAACAAGCGTTTGCAACGTTAGTCCTTTTACTAACAGCCGTTTTAATTTTTTTTTCCGAAAATTTTTTTTTCCAAAAATTTTTTTTTTCTGAAAAATAAAAAAGAAAGAAAAATATTTTCGAAAAAAAAAATTTCTAAAAAAATTATTTTAAGAAAAAAAATTATAAAAAAAATTTCTAATTTTTTTTTCTAATTTATAAAAAGAAATAACCACAAGAACTAATTTATATAAAAAAAAAATTTATAAAAAATTTCTAATTTATAAAAAGAAAAAAATTTATAAAAAAAAATTCTAATTTATAAAAAAATATTCTAATTTATGAAAAGAAAAATAACCACAAGAACACTTATCCAACTTGATAGTACAACAAATTCACTGAAATGGAGCATTCTAAATCACTATAAATCAACAATCAAACAAACAAAATCACTTAATCTGCTAAGTATAATCAAAACTAACCTCAAACATTCAAAATCACAATCAAACAAACGAACTTTATTTCATAATCACAATGACTCAACAAATATGTCAGCAATGTTTCAACTTTTGTCTAATCTTTTAACATATTTTTTTAGTTGAAATCATTTCTTCACAGATCTTAAACACAAACAATTAAAAGCATCTATTGATCTCAGTTATTTTTCTTATTCGTGTGCTATAATAAAAGCATATCAGACCTGTGTGTCCAAATACACGAAAGAAAAACTCATCATTGACCATTATTGAAGACTCAAGCTTCTTTAATATCTGAAACATGCTCAAGAATGAACAAGAACAATAAGTGTTCGAATCCAATCTTTCCTTTCGGTTTTAATTAAACAAACATAACACAGCATCATAAACCTACCCGAGACTTTTAATTAAAGATCTTGAAGCCACAAAACTCTTGTGTTCTTCAATCGTGCTAATAAAAAAGACAGAAGGGTGAGAGATTGTTTTGTATCGAGAGTTTTGATAAGATTAAAGATCTTGAAGAGATGATGTGAAGGTGAGATATGGATCGAGAGTTTTGATAAGGTCTTTGTATATATGATTTTTGTGTGTGTTGGATGTGTTCTTGAAGCTTAGCTGACGATGTCAAAACTCAAAAAAACACCACAGTTTTGATATGATTTTTGTGTGTGTTGGATGGATTTTTGATAAGGTCTTTGTATATATGTAACTTTCTCTGTAAAAGAATTTATAAATTACGAGTAGAAATTTTTTTTATAAATTTTTTTCTTTTTATAAATTAGAAATTTTTTATAATTTTTTTTTTTAATATATTTAATTATTTTTTATATATAAATTAGTTCTTGTTTTCTTGTGGTTCCTGTGGTTATTTCTTTTTATAAATTAGAAAAAAAAAAAAATTAGAAATTTTTTTTATAAATTTTTTTCTTAAAATAATTTTTTTAGAAATTTTTTTTTTTCGAAATTATTTTTCTTTCTTTTTTATTTTTCAGAAAAAAAAATTTTTGGAAAAAAAAAAAAATCGCAAAAAAAAAATAAAACGGCCGTTAGTAAAAGGACTAACGTTGCAAACGCTTGTTTGGTTAATGGACTAACGTTGCCACTTGCTAACGGAAAAAATAACGCCAGTTAACGATAGGGACCACCGGTGTGCAATTGAAAAACCACAGGAACCAATGATGCAAGAAAAAAAAATAGAGACTGAAAGTGAAATTTGGCCCAAACCACAGAGACGAACGGTGTAATTTTCTCATTGTATTATTAGGCAAACTATTTACAGAGTACACATAGGTGAAACACTAATGGAACCTAACCCACAATACGGCTATGGCCACTAACCTATCATCAAATACAAGTGTGACGTATTTGTGATAATTCAAGTCGCGGATTTTTAGCTCAATTTGGCGAAATGTATTCGGGTTTTGCTGGTGTTATGAACTCATGGTGACCGTATTGTGAGGCTAAAGTTTGTAAAACACGGTGCTATAGTTAATATGGTATGAATTAAAAGGCACTTTGATTGCTATAGTGATTGATTATGAGTTTGATGTGTACTGGCCGATAGTCAAGGTGATCAATATGGGTTAGTTCAGGGTACAAGAACATCTATTAGCATTGCTAAGCGGAGTGGAGCGATTTCCAGGCGATAAGCCCTTGGATCGCCGGTGGATCGCCGCCGGATCGCCGGCTACACCCCCCCCCCCCCCCCCCCCCCCCCCCCCCCCGGCGACTTGGGCCTCAGGCGATCGATATGGATCGCCGGTTCGTTCTGTGCTTCTGTCTTCAATGTGAGTATATATATGTGTACTTCTGTCCTAATGTGAGTATATATATGTACATGGATCGCCTGCTACACCACCCCCGCTATTTTTTGAGGCTACCCAACATGCTGACTAGGCGCCACGTGTCGCGAGTCGCCCCTTGGTTGGGTAGCCCCATTCCCTTCAGGGTACAAGAACATCTCTTAGCATTATTTAGTACAGTAGCTTAATATTGACTGATACTTAATTTAAAGATAGTTTCAGGGTGGTTTTGCGATAAGTTGGAAATTCTTAATTTAAGCAAAAACTGGGAATGCCTCACACCCTAGTACCCTACATTTTTTAGCTGACATAGTTTCGTAAGCATTATGCAGAACACGAGTTATATTCAGTTTAAGCAAGCTTCGTGACTTTGAACAAGATAGATTACAAATTCTTGGGTTCGTTTCGCTAAAATTGTTTTGGGCAGGTTGGATTTAATCAGCGTTGATGACTTTCAATTGATTCATAGATTACAATGCTTTTTATATTCGTACTAGCTTATAGACCCGTGTCATCCACGGGGTTTTAGAGGGATTTTGTGCAAGAAAGGGTAAGTACGTGAATATACTGAGAAAGAACAACGTACGTAAACGATATAATATTTTTCTTTTAACTCAAAAATAAGTTATAAGTGAGACAAAGTATGTAATACAATGCTTGTAAATATGTGTCTAATAAACGTTGATTGCCTCTTGGTCTCGAATATGTTTGTCTTGAGAAACAAATCCACATGGTGAAAATTCTACTATTTGCAAAAAAGGTCCATACCGTGAGCACCTAATAAGTAAAAAAGAAAAATAAGTTAAATATTGTTGGGAGTTATAATAAGTGAAAATAAGATAAATACGACAAAACATGTCATTTGTATATTATACATACCTGCTCAACGTGTGATCATAAACCTTGAAGAACTTCTTTATATACAACATTTGTAGTAGTGTTTGATAGGTTACCATCCGCATCTAAAACAACAATCTTCAAACCTTTTTTACTCTTGACACGTGAAAGAGCCACATATAGCTGTCCATGTGTGAAAACAGGACGTGGCAGATACAATCCAACTTTTGAAAGCGATTGGCCTTGGCTTTTGTTTATTGTCATTGCGAATGACACCGAAATGGGATATTGTTTCCTCACAATCTTTAGAGGTAAACGTTTATCAGATGGAGTAATTCTCAATCGTGGTATGATTACCTTGTTTCCAAAATGTGTCCCATTAATGATCTGTGCTTGAATAGAAGACCGTGATAAGCGTAAAACCTGAAGCCGTGTTCCGTTACACAATCCATTTGATTGGTCAATATTCCTGAGCAACATTATCGGTACACCAACTTTTAACACCAACCTATGATTTGGAACACCTGAGAACTTTAGTCCATTGATAAAATCTGTTGAGAAAATAGATTCATCGATTGATGTGCCACAGTCTGTTCTATCAACACTATCATAACTAAGGTAAACCATTTCATCACCTGGAAATACCTGAAGCAAGTGGTCGTTTATACTGTCGACCACTTCATTAGTAGGAGCAAGAATGGCCTTTTCTTGAAAATAGGACGGATCATCTATGTTATCCAAAAGATTTGGATAGGTAAAATCTACAATGGATGCTATCGGGTCAGAAGAGTCATCTATTAGAATATCTTTCGGTATATCTATTGGAAACTCTCCGTCGTCTGCATCTCCGATCTTCCCGTCTCCTATTTTTAGTATCCATTCAGCAAATTCATGTATCTCATTCACATCTTCAGGGCGACATCCAATAGTTAGCCTCATGTTGGCTGTTAACTTCATAACCGTGCAGTGATCCCACAAATGAGATTGCTTTAATGACGCACTTACAATGTCTTGTCGCGAACCTTTTGGAACAACTGGAAGAATTTGTCTGAAATCACCACCAAATACGACTGTCATCCCACCAAAAGGCGTGTCACAACTGTCAAACCTCGTCTTACGTAGTACGTCGCGCAATGACCGATCCAAAGCCTCAAAACAAAGCTTATTTGTCATTGGTGCTTCATCCCAAATAATTAGCTTGCATTTCTTTAACAACGATGCAAGATCACTTTGAGGGCAGATGGAGCAAGTAGATGTCTCATCAATATTGATAGGAATATGGAATCTTGAATGAGCAGTCCTGCCACCTGACATCAATAAAGATGCAATACCTCTTGATGCGACGTTTATGACGATATCACCTTTTCTTCTAATAGCAGCAGCAAGGGTTTTCCATAAATTTGTCTTCCCAGTACCACCGTATCTGTATACAAAATATACACCTCCTGTACCTGTTTCAACGGATGTGATGATAGTGTCATATACACCTTTCTGTTCGTTGGTTAAAGCAGTGTACAGGCGGTTATATTCAGATTCCAACTTCGTTGCGTTATAATGTGTCTCATCATATATAAGTCGATTACCGAACTGAGTTATGTATCTTTCATCTGGGTAAGACAACTCAGGAAAACGCCTCAACGTTGATCCCTTACCGCAGCATATACTGTAAGGTTTGTTTGCCGGATTAGCGTTTCCTGTTCTCGCTTCATTTTCCCATAACAAAGCGTGACATGCTGTACACTCAAATGTAGGATCTCCATGGTCGTAGTAATCTACATAAATAAAAGCAAAGTTGTTTTATATTTGACATCAGCAATAAGAGCTTTCTGGGAATGATTAAAAAATAAGACATGCAATTTGTATGGTAAATGAAACTTACCAACACATTCATTAACAACCAAGTCTAGCTTAAAGACCCGTGGATTCATGGGGTTTTTAAAGAAATATGGAAATGAGATAATAAGGAAACAACGAATGTAAACATTTCATTAATATATGAAAGAAACAATGAGATAATACGTGAATTATTCGATAATCAATTGAGTTTGTAACAATTAAAATAATAAACGTCCATGCGTTGTCGTCTCTAAATTTGACGGTCTTGAATAGCAAATGACATATGTGAGCGCTAATCAATTTAATAGAAAATGTCCATTCCGTGCACACCTATAGTCCATAGAAAATGTAAGTAAAAGTAGGTTGTGATTCATAATATATCTTATGCTTACATTCAAAATCACTTAATCACTCCTACAACCCGTTTCATTATAGTTAAATATCTTACGCCTATATTCAATATCACTTAAGCACTCCTACAACCTGTTTCATTACAGTTAAATATCTTACGCTTATATTCTAAATCATTTAATCACTCTTCACATATACACACCCCTAAATACGATGATAGATCTTATTATTTGATTCTTGGCCTTTATAGTTTTTCTGATTCTTGACCCTTATAACAAAACAGATCTGCAATAAAATTATAACTAAACATAAAGTATTCAAATATATTTAGGTAAATTATATCTAAATCATTTAATCACTATGCACATATACACACCCCTAAATACGATGGTAGATCTTAAAAGAGACATGAAATACCTTCTAAATCACTTTCCATCAAACTATTGCAGTTGAATATTTTATGCTTATATTCAAAATCACTTAATCACTCCTAACACCCGTTTCATTACAATTAAATATCTTACGCTTATATTAAAAATCACTTAAGCACTCCTACAACCTGTTTCATTGCAGTTAAATATCTTACGCTTATATTCAAAATCACTTAATCACTCCTAAAACCCGTTTCATTTTAGGTGTTTACCATCTCCTACAACCCGTTTCATTTTAAGTGTTTACCATGTATTGATGCATGAAGATAAAAGAGACATGGTATACCATCTAAATCACTTTCCATCAAGCTATTGCAGTTGAATATCTTACGCTTATATTCAAAATCACTTAATCACTCCTACAACCCGTTTCATTACAATTAAATATCTCACGCTTAAATTCAAAATCACTTAAGCATTCCTACAACCTGTTTCATTGCAGTTAAATATCTTACGCTTATATTCAAAATCACTTAATCACTCCTACAACACGTTTCATTTTAGGTGTTTATCATCTCCTACAACCCGTTTCATTTTAGGTGTTTACCATGTATTGATGCATGAAGATAAAAGAGACATGACATACCTTCTAAATCACTTTCCATCAAGCTATTGCAGTTGAATATCTTACGCTTATATTCAAAATCACTTAATCACTCCTACAACCCCTTTCATTACAGTTAAATCTTATGCTTATATTCAAAATCGCTTAATCACTCCTACAACTCGTTTCATTACAGTTAAATATCTTACGCTTATATTCTAAATCATTTAATCACTCTGCACATGTACACACCCCTAAATACGGTGGTAGATCTTATTATTTGATTCTTGGTCTTTATAGTTGTACTGATTCTTGACCATTATAACAAAACAGATCAGCAATAAAATTATAACTAAACATAAAGTATTCAAATACATTTAGGTAAATTATATCTAAATCATTTAATCACTTTGCACATATACACACCCCTAAATACGATGGTAGATCTTAAAAGAGACATGAAATACCTTCTAAATCACTTTCCATTAAGCTATTGCAGTTGAATATCTTACGCTTATATTCAAAATCACTTAATCACTCCTACAACCCGTTGTGAATATCTTACGATTATATTCAAAATCACATAAGTACTCCTACAACCTGTTTCATTGCAGCTAAATATCTTCTGCTTATATTCAAAATCACTTAATAACTCCTACAACCCTTTCATTTTAGGTGTTGACCATCTCCTACAACCCGTTTCATTTTAGGTGTTGACCATGTATTGATGCATGAAGATAAAAGAGACATGACATACCTTCTAAATCACTTTCCATCAAGCTATTGCAGCTGAATATATTGATGCATGAAGATAAAAGAGACATGACATACCTTCTAAATCACTTTCCATCAAGCTATTGCAGCTGAATATCTTACGCTTATATTCAAATAACGTAGGATCCCACGAAAATCCGCTATGATAACCCTCATTAATTAATCATAACCTCGAGTTAATATCTAATAAATCCCATTTTTACGGGGAAATTTAAACTTTTCTTGATATATTATTTCACCACGTCACGTTATCACAACGGTTATCAAATAACGACCCTAGCTCACGACGTGTACTATGAAACATATTTATTTCACAACAACTAATAGTTCATAAATCGCAAATCTCACTAATTACAAATTATAGTTAAAACCACTAAACTTATAACTTGATTACAACTATACATTAATCACACTTTATCCACTAATATTTAACTAACTACACAACATTTACTCTAAACATATTTACTTCCTTCACTAAACCAACTACAACCGACTGGACCCTTACTTTGTTACAGGCCCAACACTCCCACACGACAAGCCCATCACCACCCACGTTCTCAACCCAACCCCAACCCAATTCTTTGTTAATTCATGTAATTCGACCAACTACCTACTTACAAAACGCACTTCGTAAGCTTAATTACTAAACGCAACCTACACGTATTTTTACACCATTTCATACACCACCCACTAGACTATACTTATGCCAATTTCCAAAGATAAATGTCGAGTATTAGTCAAGAATTAAGGGCCATTTTGGTTGTCACATTTCGAACCATACGTATAAATATGAAGACCAAAACTAAACCGTCTTGACCCGCACTTTTTCCTACGACCTCCTAATAATATATTTAGCATATTATGACATTGAGAAGGCCATGAGGACTGCAGCATGAGTTTGTAACTCGCTAAAACCATTTCTTCCATATTCACAATACAAACCGAACACTAAGATAGCACAAGTATAAAAGATAAGGATTCCCATGTTACTTCACCTAACAAATATCTCACATTGTCAGTAGAAATAGCTTAGGTGTCCCTTCATACACAGTGTATCTCAATGATTGATAGATTGAAGACTTTGATAGTCAACAAAAATGTGTGAATTCCCTCTATAAAATCCTACCCTTCTAGCTACTTGCAATGCATATCATTCATTCCTTTCACTCTCCCAAGACACCCTAATAACCCAGAAAAACATGCCACTCAGATAGAAAATATCGGGTAAGAATTAAACCCTTAAAAACATGCATCGAGTTCATTGAAAGTCTACTGCCTTCCTTACTCTATGCATCCTGTCGAACTACCCAATTTCCTTCATCACCCATTTCACCTCTCCCACTTCATACCACTCACATCTCACTCCCTCTCACTCACAAAATACTCTTAGAAACGCAATACGGGTAAGAAACCCAACACGTAAGAAAATATCCTAGCTCGTCTGAAGTGGACTGTCTCGTTCTCACATTCCAGTCGACCTTCTCAGTTTCTTCACCACCTATAAGAGGTGTTGTAAGTGTCTACGAACCCTTCTTGCTTCATTTCTCACGTTAGATTGTTAGCATGCATTTTTTTTACTTGTTACATACGAACGTATAAAATCTTTACACCTTTGTTTTTACGAATAAAGTTCATAAAGATTACAAACCCACTTCATTGTGAAGGTTTAAAAATCACAACTCACACACCTCATTTACACGTTTAAGACATTACACACCATGCATTAATACTTCGAACGTATAGCACATCTCTAATTTGAGCATATTGCATGCATAAACTTATTTTGAATCATGCACAATGTCGAACTCATTCTGTGAGGTTTTAACAACCACATGCATACCACACGCCTACTTACATGACCCATTTAAACATCACTCGAACGTATGAAAACCTTACCTCACACGCTACAAGTAAAACTGGTAAAAACTAAAATATGCTAAGTGTTTTTATACGTATACAAACAGCCTTCAAACTGACTTCATATATCACGATATAAATTAATAACCATGCCCTTTCTTCACACGACCTGATAGCCCACACTACCAACTACACTTTTCATATAAACATCACGTAAAAATAATCGAGAAACAACCATTTAAAACTGCCGAACCAATCACAGAAACACTAGATCGCTTCTTAGAAAATATAACCCAAAAACTATTTTCGGTAATGGGCTAAATTAAAGCCCAATAAGCATCAATGTTAGGACAGTCCAATAGGCCCAGGAAATACATTTTCAGAATCACAAAAATAATCCAAGAACAGGCCCAAAACAATTTTACATGCCCTCGCCTCTAAAATATTAAATGGGCTTTAAGATAGTTCGTTGTGCGGCCCATTTGTACAAAAATAAGCTCTTTTCTGAAATAAGAAATTGAAATAAGTTAAAATGAACTTAATAAAGTTATAGAAATTTTCAGAATATTTTTCCCGTTATTTTTATGCAAAAAGGACTAAAAATGTAACGCGATTTAACTGGAGGGACCAAAACTGCCAAACCGTGAAACTCAGGGACTGAAACTGTGAAAACAGTTATAAGGGACTTAAATTGACATATCATTGAACTCCGAGCCTTATGTGGACATATGGACAAGATTTGGACTATTATGGACTTTGGACTTAACCGAGGACTAACGACGTAACGCAATCGCAATTAGACTAAAAAGTATAAAATTTGGAAAGGACAAGGACCTATTTAATTCTACTTGACATTCTTAGTTATTTTTCATTTTGCACCCTTCATTTCATATGCATGTTTTATTTTAAGTTATACATTATTTAAAGTTTCGTTATTAGAAATATTAGCAACATCACATGCATATTATTTCAGCGTATTTCGAGAAAGTAATATTTTGGGTCGATTAAGATAAGAATCAAGATAATATTATAGATATATCATATTTTTGACTTGAGGCATTTTAAGCATATCACACACTCACATCACCGATCAAATCGTTATACGATTTCTCATTTCCACATTCGTTATTAGTAGTAAGTTAGACTCTTAGACTTCGCTTATATTCAGGTCTCGTATTGAAGAAGTTTTCGTGATCTTTTACTTGATCTTATAATTTCGTCTTGTCAAATACGCTACAGGTGAGTCGTGGCCCCTACTTTTCACACTTGTTTTTAATAATTCTTTTGGGGGAGATACATGCTTTAACTGTTTTATAATACTTGAAAACTCTTATGATTTACTCAAAATCATCAACTATGCTTTACATGTTTGAATCATACTTGAAAGGAATACATGCTCGATATATGTGCAAATTGTCTGATTAGCTTAAACACTGAACTTGAAACATAACATCTTCGAACTACTTGACGTAACATGATACTGAAACTCTTTGTATGCATTCATATAGCAAATGAATGAACTGTTAACTTTACTATGATATTTCTACATTTTCTGGAAAGAATTGCCAAGACCAGAATACGTATACTTGATGAACCCTGAGACCTATATTGCCTAAGTACACTTTATTGCCATAAAGTCCCTCGATCATGAGCCATTAATCACTGCGGTGAGCGCGAATATAGTGGGCAGCTTCGAAACCTGTTAGAGGCTGACGACCTACCCCACTAATACTTTGACGGAATGCCTTATGGTTAGTCGTATTAGTCGCGGTGCACTATATTTGAGAAAAATAGGAATTGGCAAGTCACCTATTCACATGAGGGCCATAAATCACCCATCAGGTAACCCTGGTGGGACATCGCCGTTTTACGGAAATTGTTAACGTTTTGCGTGTCATGAGGCTTAGAGCAATATAACTTTATGAATATATGAAGGTTTCATATATATCCTAGGATACAGCTGTATTTAGATGACCACCACTTTACACTGATAGATTTCAGACTCTAGATTATTATTCCCACTATGTGATATGATTATGAATCCTGTACTTGAACTTTTAATTGTTATCATATGTGACTTAAATGAGAATTCTACAAAAGACAACCCAAAATGCTTGGTATATCGTTACATCTAAAAGTTGACTCAACAGTCTATATCGAGCGTATAACAACGTAGCTCATCTGCATTTATAACTTGAAACTGATGATTTTGGAGATCATACATGATTTACTTGTGGATTTTTATACAACACAACTTATTATTTATTTCATGAAGAATTATTATTTACTTCGACAATCACTATACACCTTTCGAAGAAAGTTATTTTCTATAAACTCCACGAACTCACCAACCATTGTGTTGACGTTTTAAGCATATTTTATCTCAGGTAATTGACGAAGCAGGACAAGACACGGAACGGGCATCTTATACTCTGATAAATAAACCGGTGTAAAATCAAATATGTCATTCTTTCCAAATTATCACATTTTCTCATGGGATTTTCAAATCGAATAATTCACTCTTGTATCAAAAATATTCTTTTGAATGACATATAACTTTCAAAACGCCCCTTCCGGGCCGTTTTCTGAAATTTAAACTTCGATCCTCACCGTAACACCCTAATTACTTTTCCGCTGCCACAAACCAAATTTGGGGGTGTTACACTTATATTCAAATAACTTAATCACTCTTACAACCTGTTTCATTATAGTTAAATATCTTACGCTTATATTCAAAATCACTTAAGTACTCCTACAACCTGTTTAATTGCAGTTAAATATCTTACGCTTATATTCAAAATCACTTAATCACTCCTACAACCCATTTCATTTTAGGTCTTTACCATCTCCTACAACCCGTTTCATTTTAGGTGTTTACCATGTATTGATGCATAAAGATAGAAGAGACATGGCATACCTTCTAAATCACTTTCAATTAAGCTATTGCCGTTGAATATCTTACGATTATATTCAAAATCACTTAATCACTCCTACAACCCGTTTCATTACAGTTAAATATCTTACGCTTATATTCAAAATCACTTGCTCACTCCTACAACCCGTTTCATTATAGTTAAATATCTTACGCTTACATTCAAAATCACTTAATCACTCCTACAACCCGTTTCATTTTAGGTGTTTAACATCTCCTACAACCCGTTTCATTTTAGGTGTTTACCATGTATTGATGCATGAAGATAAAACAGACATGGCATAACTTCTAAATCACTTTCCATCAAGCTATTGTAGTTGAATATCTTACGTTTATATTCAAAATCACTTAATCAATCCTACAACCCGTTTCATACAGTTAAATATCTTGCGCTTATATTCAAAATCACTTAAGCATTCCTACAACCTGTTTCATTGCAGTTAAATATCTTACGCTTATATTTAAAATCACATAATCACTCCCACAACCCGTTTCATTTTAGGTGTTTACCATGTATTGATGCATGAAGATAAAAGAGACATGGCATACCTTCTAAATCACTTTCCATCAAGCTATTGCAGTTGAGTATATCACTTAATCACTCCTACAACCCGTTTCATTACAGTTAAATATCTTACACTTATATTCAAAGTCACTTAAGCACTCCTACAACCTGTTTAATTGCAGTTAAATATCTTACGCTTATATTCTAAATCACTTAATCACTTCTACAACCCTTTTTATTTTAGGTGTTTATCATCTCCTACAACCCGTTTCATTTTAGGTGTTTACCATGTATTGATGCATGAAGATAAAAGAGACATGGCATAGCTTCTAAATCACTTTTCATTAAGCTATTGCAGTTGAATATCTTACGTATATACACAAAATCACTTAATTACTCCTACAACCCGTTTCATTACATTTAAATATCTTACGCTTTTATTCAAAATCACTTAAGCACTTCTACAACCTGTTTCATTGCAGTTAAATATCTTACACTTATATTAAAAATCACTTAATCACTCCTACCACCCGTTTCATTTTAGGTGTTTACCATCTCCTACATTCCAATGTCATTAGTTTGCAACTGTACATTTGGAAATAATAGAATAAATTCCGATTACCATAACTTTATCCATTCATTAAAAAGAGTAGAGGTATAAATTAGTACATTTATATACCTTAATGAAGATTGAATGTTTAAGAAATGAGTCCCTTTCATTATGAAATACAATTCTCTATGATGGTATGAATGACATTAAGGTTTACTGACGCTAATACTACTAAAACCATCCATTTCGTGGCTACAAACAAAAGAATCTATATGACCAAAATCATCCATTAATCAAGTCAGAAGAGACTCCACCCAATTCGATGTATATTCATAAGCAACAAATGTTACAGGAAACAGCAGGGGAAACATATTTTAGCCAAATACAGGGGCATGTATGAATTTCAACAAATGAGGAATTGTTTACCCATAGCCAAATACAGAATCAGTAATTATTTGTAACATTAGATGGAACAGAAGTCAGAAATATATTGTTTCTCACTGGTTCCGAGTCCTTCCTGGAATCATTTGAAGGTCTCGAATCATCAAAAGTCAACTCTTTTATGTTGTTTGAGAATTAAAAAATTAACTTGTGAGTTGGAACGGACCCTTTGCGAGCCTAAATATGATGAGATAGATACGTGCCCATTGCAAATTTTAGTGTCTGGTGTGCCTTCTAATGAACATTTCTCGAGTTTTGTTGAAGGCAATATCACACATACGTCATCAGCTATCATTCCTTTTGAATTTACATGGACCATAAAACTTCGGCTCGCTATACTAAGGCCTAGATAATCAATCAAAACTGCATGTCATTAATTAAGAAAAAAGTAACAGCATTCAAGATTATGGTTTTATAGTAAAAAAGATGTACCTGAGGGGAATTGTGCGCAATCGATACTATTAAAATAGGATAAATATGTAAATTGTGTTAGAAATTTAATCAAGTAGACACCAGATTGTCATATTATTGGTTAGAGCAGCCCCAACATGACCCATTTTTGTACCTTTTTTTTCTTTATATTTGACCCAAACTGTCAGGTGGGTTGAGGCTAGAGCAGACCCAACTCAACTCGTTTTGACCCGAAATAAACGTATTTATTTTGATTTGAGCCCATCTCAACTATCACGGGTAAGATAAAAATTGAAGAATTTGAATTTACCATTCTTGGAGATCCATCAATCTCAGCAACTTCCATCCCGGTAACAATCATACCAGGAACAATCTCTCTTGTAAGCCTAACAATCGGGTCTTCTGCAGTACCATGTCAAGCGCCTTCATTCCAGGAACACTCTTGATGTGATGTTTTTATATTATTATTTTATTTTTCCAAAGAAATATTCGTGAGAATATTTCCCCGGGTCGTTCTCCCAACGAAGGTTTGACGGCGTTTAAGTTGATTCGATGTCGTGAAAATGTGAAGTGAATAATTGAACGTGAAAGTTTATTTTGGAATTGATTACACTAAAATTATGGAGAATTAAAATCATCAATCTACGCTATTAAAATAAACGCACACTAAAAGAAAGCAAATAAGTGCAAATCCCGGGCTAATCCCGAGATTTTTAAAACTAATAGTAAAATTATAAAGCTAAAATGCAAAGATTAAAAGCTAAGGGACTAAGACTGCAATTAACAAAACTAATTTTTAAAGAAATAAAGAAAATAAAAAGTTTAATAAAAGTTAAGGGACTGAAAAAGTAATTTTTTGAAACTTAAATTTAAACTAAAACTTTTAAAACAAAGACAAGGACTGAAACTGCTATTTCTGGAACTTTATTAAAACTGAAAAATGTTTTTATAAAAGAAAGGGACTAAATGTGCTAATAACCAAACTATTTTAATACTTAAAATTATTCAGCCATGGTTTAAACTAACTCAGAAAATACAGGGACCAAAAATGATATTAACCGAAACTCAAGAACACTTATCTTGAAACAGAAATTCACCTCAACCAACAACTTTCAAATGCCTGTAAATCGCTCAAAACTTAACCAATTTTGAAACCGTAAATTGTTTTGGAAAGCTGAGCAAGCAGAGAACAACAAAATCCTAAAAGCACTATCACAATCAATCAATTTCTAGCCATAATGAGAGCTAGAACAGCAGCCTACAAAGCATAAAGTCTGCACAAAAGGGCTGTTACACAGTTGACTATTGTATTGCCTTTTAAACTTTGACTTCAACCAATTTGAGCAGATAAATTCTATCCCCAGGGATCTAATGGCGATGTTTAAGCACCAATAACACACTCATTAACACCAAATCTGACAGATGAGCAAAATTATTTTAACAGTTAACAAAATGAGCAGGCCATAAGGAGATTTCAAGTAAAGTTTGACTTTAACTATTTAGCCTACTGGTTTTATGCTATATTTGATCTACTCTAACCTAAGGCAACCTTACTCAACCAATTCCACAGTCCTAATCAGCCTTTAATCACAGAGAACCATCATCATCCAAACATTCCTTAAACTACTACTTAACACTATAGCTACTGATTCAGGCCATCATTACTCAAGCAAATGATCAAAATGAATATTACAACTATATTAAGAGCCAAAATCTCAGCAAACACAAACTTTCAACAACAATAATATCATAACATCAAATAAGCAAAAATTAAGAACAATTTCAACAATAAGCTAATCAGCTGAAAAAACAGAATGTTAAACTTACATTGACTTTCGAATAGAAATTTGAGTTCGAGAACAAAAGAAAAGACTGATGAGTAAAATAACGAAAAGCTGCAACAACAAGCTACCACAAACTGAAATTTAACTACTCTAATTAAAACTACTCCTAATTTACCCTAACTTCTAACCTAAAATTATCTAACCTAGCTAACCCCCTCCGAATTGTGAGTCAGGGCTTTTTATAGCCGAGCTCAGAGTGAGGAGTTAAGAAATCCACGCTGGCAATCCGTGTGGTGTGCTTCTTCATACCAATTCTGAGCCCTTGATCATATTCCATCCATTACAGCCGTTTGATTAAGTAGAGGTGAGGTGTTCGGACCAATGGCCTGCCCCCACGTGTCATTCCTTGTGTCAGTAGCTTCCTAGAAGTCCGTGTAATGACGATCTTACCCTTAATTGCCGTAAATTTGTTTGGTAATTTTTAGGGTTCATCGATTGGGAAATTTTGGGCGTGTTTAAGAGATAGGTGAGAGTGAAAGGTAAAGGTGATTAAGTTTTATTTCTTTGACTCTTTTTTGACCGAGTGGTAGTTTTATCTATTGACCGGGTTTTTGGGGTTTAGTTGGATCGGGTATGTTAAATGGGTGTGGGCTGATGGATTGTTTTTAGTGGGCTTGGGTTTGGGAAATAAATTGGGATGAGTAAATTGTTTTGGAATGGGTTGGGAATTTTGTATAAAACCGGGTAGTGTAATAGAATTAGGATTTATGATTTTGAAATTATAGGGACCATTTGTGAATTTGCTGAAAATCAAGGGACTCATTCTGCCAATATTCTAAAAGATGATCCAAGGGCTAATGTAGACAATCTCTGAAAATATGAAGGACCTCGGGTTGACTTTTTGACCATATTTTCTTCCCGGCTTCGGCTTTAAACACTCTTCCAAATCTCGTGCTCGTTATTCCCGGTTTTTGCTTGATTTTGTCCTTTTCCTCAATATCCGTGCCTGCATATGTAAAAACACAAAAACACAATATATTTGGCATTTTGGTCGGGTTTTTGGTCGTTTTGGGTCCGGATTTGGTCTAGAAATGGTATGTGTTTAAGCACATACCAAAATTCCCCCAGACTAAGATATTGCAATGTCCTCATGCAATGTTATAAGAACTCCCCGATTTTCCTTTTATTCTATTTTTGTATTTTTCTTATTATTCAAGTGACGGCTTTTGATGACAATCATTATCTATCGATAATTTTTAGGGTCATAGAGTAGGAACACAACTCATAGAGAAGTAACCATAAGGATAAAATTCATCGTCCTTGATTTTTCACATGCTCCCAAACTAAGCTTATAAACGAGATCACAACCTACTTAGAAATTAGATGCCAACACTACTCATGGAAGTTACTTGTGAAAGAACCTCTCGCTCCCATTTTCTTATTTTTTTTTGTTTCTACTTATTTTATTTTTGTGAGAGAAATGAATTTCTTCTTAGTCTTCTCATTTTCATAATTATTAGACCGATAAAGATACCAAGTTTAAAACGCTAAGTAGTTTTCCATCTTCTTGCAAGAAAGTTTGCCTTAAAAATGAGGTCCACATCAAGGTTATTACATACGTCCAAGACTGAAGAACTCATACAAACATGTAGACATAAGTTGTGGAGAAACATCACGTGCACCTCATGTGCCCGATCTAGGGTCATTCACATGCACCTCACGTGCCATCAACTTGTCTAACACAATAAGCACAAAATCCATACATCTCAACATACAATTTTTTTTTTTTTTTTTACTTTACATTTTTCTTCACTCAATAACTTAATACCACGGGATTACCGGGTGTTTCCAAATCATCAAACAATCAATAGTAACCCTTAGAAAACGAACCTTCACGGTTTAAATCCAAGACCTTACCGCCTTTAGAAGTAAGGATCCAAGGTCCGATCTCAATCCGAAATCTAAGAGCACTTTACAACTTATTCACTTAATACGGGACCTTGATGTGTACCCAATCTTTAGAGCAAAAATTCTTTTAAGAAGATGGAGAACTAAATTTCGTTCTAAACCTAAATATCTTTAATTATTTATACAATATATATGGGGTGAAACAATTTTACGGGAGCAAAAGGCCACAAGTACCTACGACGAGCTCTAAAGAGAACCAACTACTCCACGTTTGGCATCTAACTTCTAAATAAATTCTATCATTTCTCGCTCTTCGCACATTTAAAAATCTCAAATAATGAAATTCGCGAATACTTAGCCGATAATCAGCCACGCATATATAAAGTCAGTTACAGAAACTTGCAAATTCTTGAAAAGAATTCGCGTTTTCTAGCTCCTTATGTAAAAGACTAGCGAAAGCTTTAAAGCCATGCATGTATAAAGTCAAGTACGGGAACACGCAAAAGAGCAGCTCCTTGTGTACAAGACTAGCACAAGCTTTTATGATCATCATTGGTTAAGGGAACAAGCTAGGGCTCAACACGCCCGGTCAAGTCAAAATTTTATTCCTACTCTACCCAGCGGAAAATCAACAAAAATGTCAAAACTTATTATATTTTTGCACAAAATTTTTAAATTTTCCCATTTTTTTGATTTTTTCAATTTTTGAGGAAAAACGGGGTTGCACGAGACAAAAGCAAAAATGCAAGGCAAAAATCAAATCGCAAGATTACCCCCCCAGACTAGAACGAGACATTGTCCTCAATGTCTTAAAGGTAAGGGTTCTCTACAAAAATCTAAGGCCGTTTATTAATTATGCCAAAAGATAAATGTAAAACGATAAGATTTTGGATATTGGATAAGCAGCGGATGATGAAACTCGAGTAGCGTGAAGGAAACTACGAGCACGAGAGTCTTCATCATCGGCATTCCTGGACACATCACAGAAAAACAACGAAGCACAAGATATGGAGGAGGAAGCCCTCCTCTTTATTAAGAAAATAGAAGGAAGATAGATGGATAAGCATGGGGTGCCTCCCACGAAGCGCTTGTTTTTGTTAACCGAGTCACATGAGCTTGACTCGACCCCGAATTTAGTTGTCCATGGGGAAAGTTTGGAGATCCGGGACAACCATGGATGGTACGTCCCCTCCAAAATAGTGCTTTAACCTATGACCATTCACCTTAAAGTTTGGACCGTCATTTTGAGCTAACTCGACGGTTCCATATGGAAAAACTTGAGTGATGGTAAATGGCCCAGACCAGCGGGTTTTGAGTTTGCCCGAGAAAATCTTTAGCCGAGAATTGAAAAGGAGGACTCGATCACCAACATTGAAAATGCGGTTTTTAATCTTTGAGTCATGAATCCTTTTTGTTTTCTCTTTGTAAATCAAAGAATTCTCGTAGGCTTGATCCCGGAGCTCATTTAATTCATTAATTTGGAGCTTACGGTGATCACCCGCGGTCTTAAGGTCAAAATTGGCATGTTTTAAGGCCCAATATGCCTTATGCTCGAGCTCGATGGGCAGATGGCAAGCTTTTCCGTAAACCAGCTTATAAGGAGTACACCCGATGGGTGTCTTGAAAGCAGTTCGGAAAGCCCATAATGCATCATCCAATTTGTCGGCCCACGAGGCTCGATTTTCTCCAACGGTTCTTTCAAGGATACGTTTCAATCCACGATTCGAAACCTCAACTTGTCCGCTTGTTTGCGGGTGATACGCGGTAGAAAGTCGGTGAGTGACACCATACTTGAGCATAACTTTTGCAAATTGATCATTGCAGAAGTGAGTACCGCGATCACTGATTATAGCACGAGGAGTTCCGAATCGGGAGAAGAGATTTTTCAAGAACTTAACAACCACTCGGGCGTCATTAGTGGGGAGCGCTTTAGCTTCAACCCATTTTGACAAGTAGTCGACGGCCACGAGGATATACTTATTCCCTCGTGAAGACGGGAATGGCCCCATGAAATCGATGCCCCACACGTCAAAAATCTCACAGACTTGAATTGCATTTTGAGGCATTTCGTCTTTTTGCGAGATTTTTCCTTGACGTTGGCAAGAGTCACAAGACTTTACCAAGTCGTGGGCATCGCGGTAGATTGTCGGCCAATAGAATCCAGAATCAAAGATTTTTTTAGCGGTGTAGCTGGCACCATGATGTCCCCCTGTGGGTCCATTATGGCAAGCGTTGAGGATATCAACGGCTTCCTAGCCATGCACACATCGTCTTATCACTTGATCGGCACATATCCGGAATAAGTAGGGATCGTCCCAGAAATAATGTTTAACATCTTTGAAAAACTTCTTTTTCTGCTGGGACGACATCCCTTTCACCACAAAATTCCCCGCATGGTAATTTGCGTAATCAGCAAACCATGGGGTACTCGATCATTTTTTGAAGATATTTTCCCAAGTGTCTCGAGAGGAAATGTCTCGGTGATTTCCTTATTCTCGAGAACACTTTGATGAGGATTTTCCAGTCTGGACAAATGATCAGCGGCTAGATTCTCTGCTCCTTTTTTATCACGAATGATAATATCAAATTCCTGGAGCAGAAGAATCCACCGAAGTAATCTCGGTTTAGCATCTTGTTTTGCTAGGAGATACTTTAGAGCAGAATGGTCCGTATACACTATGCTTTTTGATAAGACAAGATACGGTCTAAATTTCTCAAAAGCGTAGACAACGGCCAACAACTCTTTCTCAGTAGTAGTGTAATGAGATTGAGCAGTGGTCATTGTTTTGCTAGCATAGTGTATCGGTTGGAAGTATTTGGACTTGCGTTGCCCCAGGACTGCACCGATAGCATAATCGCTTGCATCACACATTAGCTCAAAGGGCAAGTCCCAGTCGGGGGCAACCAAGATTGGAGCTTCAGTCAGTTTCTTTTTGAGAACCTCGAATGCTTCGATGCATTCGGGAGAGAAGATGAACGGAGCATCTTTTTCAAGAAGATGGGTCAGAGGCCGGGCGATTTTTGAGAAGTCTTGAATAAATCGTCTGTAGAAACCGGCATGACCAAGGAAACTACGGATTCCTTTGACGGTAGTGGGATGAGGTAGCTTAGCGATAACATCGACTTTAGCTCGATCGACCTCAATCCCAGATTTGGAAATCTTATGGCCGAGGACTATCCCCTCTTTAACCATGAAGTGGCACTTCTCCCAATTTAGAACGAGATTGGTGTTTTCACACCGTTCAAGCATTTTATCTAAATGGGAGAGGCACGAGGAGAAAGAATTTCCATAAACCGAGAAGTCATCCATAAAGACCTCCATTGTCGTCTCGATCATATCATGGAATATGGCCATCATGCACCTTTGAAACGTGCCCGGAGCATTGCACAAGCCGAAAGGCATGCGTCGGTAGGCAAATGTTCCATAAGGACACGTGAAGGTGGTCTTTTCCTGATCTTGGGGATCAATTGGTATTTGAAAATACCCGGAAAAGCCATCGAGAAAACAATAGAACTCATTTCCCGCCAAACGCTCAAGCATTTGGTCCATAAATGGTAGAGGGAAATGGTCTTTACGGGTAGCATCGTTGAGTTTTCGGTAATCAATACACACTATCCATCCGGTGACGAGACGTGTGGGAATTAACTCATTTTCTTCGTTTGTTATCACGGTCATTCCACCCTTTTTAGGCACACAGTGGACCGGACTAACCCATGAGCTATCCGAGATTGGATAAATCATCCCTGCGTCGAGGAGTTTAATAACTTCCTTTTTGATGACATCATGGATTTTTGGGTTAACCCGTCTCTGTTGCTGAACAGCGGGTTTGAAATTATCTTCGAGTAAGATCTTATGGGTGCAGAATTTAGGGTCGATACCCTTTATATCAGAAATCTGCCAAGCAATAGCACTTTTATGCTTTTTAAGCACGTCTAAGAGTTTTGTCTTCTCCTCATCTTTGAGAGCTTTTGAAATGATGACGGGAAATGTATCGGAATCTCCCAAGAAAGCATATTCAAGATGAGGAGGTAAATCCTTGAGCTCAAGCTCCGGAGGACTTTCAATAGACGGCTTAATTTCCTTAACGTCGGCCATTTTAAGGTCCATCGGAGGGGAAAAAGGTGTAGGGTCTTCATTCAAAAGTTGTTCAAGCATAAGAATATCCCCCTCCGGATCATAATAAGAATCATCATCTTCCGGTGAAGAAGATGTGTCGGTAGCAAGAAACTCATTGACCTCTTCCAAAAAGAAATCACCTCCCTCAAACGGAGTGAGGGACGGGGAAGAGTCGGAGATGATCGGTGAAGAAATAGTAGACGGAGAAGAATCATCAATAGAGGTAGAAGAAGAATCCAAAGTGGGCTTGCCACTAGAAAAACCAAGAATCTCTTGAGCATACTCCTCCGTAGTGACGTCAATTATATCAATACGGTTCACGGACATGCAATTATCGTTGGAGGAGTATCTCGCGTTTTGATCCAAATCGAAAGTTACGGCTTCATTACCAACTCGCAAGGTAATCTCTTCATCATAAACATCAATCAACGCACGCCCGGTTCTTAAGAATCCTCTCCCGAGAATGAGAGGAACTCGAGGATCGGCATCAAATTCGACAATCACAAAGTCTGCCGGAAAATGGAACTTTCCCACATTAACGTAGACATCTTCGGCTATGCCAATTGGTCGAGTAATTGATCGATCAGCGAGCTCGAGAGTCATTCGAGTCGGAGTGAGAGCGGGGAGAGATAATTTTTCCCAGACGGACTTAGGCATTAGGTTAATGCTAGCGCCAAGATCGGCCAAGGCGAAACATTGAACCATCCCCGGAAAATTGCACGGAATAAGGAACTTTCCGGGATCTCCTAGCTTTTCCGGAAGCTTTTTAAGGAGAACCGCGGAACATTGTTCATTCAACGGGGTTGTTTTCGCCATCTCAAACAATTTATCTTTGTTACTCAACAAATTTTTCACCATCGATGCAAACTTCGGCATTAAAAGAGCAGCATCCGCAAAGCTAATTTCGAAACTCATATCTTGAAAGATTTGATAGAATTTCTCCATCTGATGCGTATTCTTATCATGGTGCTTTTGTTCATCAAGTCGCGACGGATACGGAAGTTTTATCTTAACGGGAACCTCTTGTTCAAAATCAACTTTCCCTTTTCCTTTTGACGATTGGACAACCGGAGGTTGGATGTCTTCGGTCCTTCCGTTATTAGTAGGAAGTGCCGTATCCGTTGTCACCTCGGTTTCACGGGCGACTACCTTGGGAGGAAGAGAAGAAGAGGTAGTCGGAGCCGTAGGTCCATCATAACAAACACCACTTCGTGTTGTGATCGCTTTAACGTCTCCCCTCGGGTTTGCGATCGTGTTGCTGGGAAGAGAAGTAGTTCCCGAACCCGAGGGTTGATCATTTAAACGTTTCTTAATCTCACTCATTTCCTTAGTTAACAACTCTTGAGTTCTCATCAAATTTTGATTTTGAAGCATTAATTGTCGAAGAATCTCATCCGAGGGCGGCGGATTTGGAACAACATTTTGATTTTGATTAAAAGTTTGCCCTCGGTTGTTGTTATTGAAACCTTGATTAGGAAAATTTCCTTGATTTTGATTCATATTTCCTTGATTAGCATTGAAATTCCCATAAAAATTCCCTTGATTCTGATTTCCTTGAAAACCCCGGTTTTGATTTTGATTAAAACCATTGTTTTGAAAACCATTATTTGCACGATTTTGATTATTGTTCACTTGATTGCGGTTTTGACCTTGATTGTTGAATCCCGGTGGTGGTCCAAGTGAATTGTTTGAACGGTAGCTAAGGAGATTTCGATCTCCTTGGGGTTGGTAACCATTACCACCCGCATTAGTAGCATACACGTTCTCGTGTTCATAAGCCCCGGTGGCCGGACACTCGAAATAAGAATGAGGACCACCACATAATTCACAACCATGATTAATAACATTGACTTGGTTGGGTGTTTTCTCAATAACAAATGAATCGAATTTCTTATTAAGTGCGGCGAGAGCATTCATAACTTCTTCATTGATCTTACTATTAGCACTAGACGTTTGAAGCTTGTTCCTTGAATTTCTTACACGAGCTTTGTTTTCAATTATTCCGAACGCCTCTCGAGTATTACGAGCCAACAAATTTTTGGAAATCGTAACGAATACAATTTCCCCGGGTCGTTCTCCCAACGAAGGTTTGACGGCGAATTTGTCGAATCGGAGTCGTGAAAATGTGAAGTGATTAAGTGACGTGAAAGATTTTATTTTTAGAATTGATTATACTATAATAAGAAAAATTAAAAACAATCTACGCTATTAAAATAAATGCACACGAAAAAAAATTCAAATAAATGCAAATCCCGGGCTAATCCCGAGATTTATAAATCTATTAGCGAAATTATACTTAAAATAGAAATAAAAATAAAAATAAAATCTAAAGGACGAAAATGATTTTTAATAAAAACTGATTTTATAACAAGAAATTTAAGAAAATAAAGTTTTATAAAAAACAAGGGACTAAAAATGCAATTTAGGAAACTTTATTTAAACTAAAACTTTTTTAAACAAAGACAAGGACTGAAACTGCTATTTCTGGAACTTTATTAAAACTGAAAAATGTTTTTATAAAAGAAAGGGACTAAATGTGCTAATAACCAAACTATTTTAATACTTAAAATTATTCAGCCATGGTTTAAACTAACTCAGAAAATACAGGGACCAAAAATGATATTAACCGAAACTCAAGAACACTTATCTTGAAACAGAAATTCACCTCAACCAACAACTTTCAAATGCCTGTAAATCGCTCAAAACTTAACCAATTTTGAAACCGTAAATTGTTTTGGAAAGCTGAGCAAGCAGAGAACAACAAAATCCTAAAAGCACTATCACAATCAATCAATTTCTAGCCATAATGAGAGCTAGAACAGCAGCCTACAAAGCATAAAGTCTGCACAAAAGGGCTGTTACACAGTTGACTATTGTATTGCCTTTTAAACTTTGACTTCAACCAATTTGAGCAGATAAATTCTATCCCTAGGGATCTAATGGCGATGTTTAAGCACCAATAACACACTCATTAACACAAAATCTGACAGATGAGCAAAATTATTTTAACAGTTAACAAAATGAGCAGGCCATAAGGAGATTTCAAGTAAAGTTTGACTTTAACTATTTAGCCTACTGGTTTTATGCTATATTTGATCTACTCTAACCTAAGGCAACCTTACTCAACCAATTCCACAGTCCTAATCAGCCTTTAATCACAGAGAACCATCATCATCCAAACATTCCTTAAACTACTACTTAACACTATAGCTACTGATTCAGGCCATCATTACTCAAGCAAATGATCAAAATGAATATTACAACTATATTAAGAGCCAAAATCTCAGCAAACACAAACTTTCAACAACAATAATATCATAACATCAAATAAGCAAAAATTAAGAACAATTTCAACAATAAGCTAATCAGCTGAAAAAACAGAATGTTAAACTTACATTGACTTTCGAATAGAAATTTGAGTTCGAGAACAAAAGAAAAGACTGATGAGTAAAATAACGAAAAGCTGCAACAACAAGCTACCACAAACTGAAATTTAACTACTCTAATTAAAACTACTCCTAATTTACCCTAACTTCTAACCTAAAATTATCTAACCTAGCTAACCCCCTCCGAATTGTGAGTCAGGGCTTTTTATAGCCGAGCTCAGAGTGAGGAGTTAAGAAATCCACGCTGGCAATCCGTGTGGTGTGCTTCTTCATACCAATTCTGAGCCCTTGATCATATTCCATCCATTACAGCCGTTTGATTAAGTAGAGGTGAGGTGTTCGGACCAATGGCCTGCCCCCACGTGTCATTCCTTGTGTCAGTAGCTTCCTAGAAGTCCGTGTAATGACGATCTTACCCTTAATTGCCGTAAATTTGTTTGGTAATTTTTAGGGTTCATCGATTGGGAAATTTTGGGCGTGTTTAAGAGATAGGTGAGAGTGAAAGGTAAAGGTGATTAAGTTTTATTTCTTTGACTCTTTTTTGACCGAGTGGTAGTTTTATCTATTGACCGGGTTTTTGGGGTTTAGTTGGATCGGGTATGTTAAATGGGTGTGGGCTGATGGATTGTTTTTAGTGGGCTTGGGTTTGGGAAATAAATTGGGATGAGTAAATTGTTTTGGAATGGGTTGGGAATTTTGTATAAAACCGGGTAGTGTAATAGAATTAGGATTTATGATTTTGAAATTATAGGGACCATTTGTGAATTTGCTGAAAATCAAGGGACTCATTCTGCCAATATTCTAAAAGATGATCCAAGGGCTAATGTAGACAATCTCTGAAAATATGAAGGACCTCGGGTTGACTTTTTGACCATATTTTCTTCCCGGCTTCGGCTTTAAACACTCTTCCAAATCTCGTGCTCGTTATTCCCGGTTTTTGCTTGATTTTGTCCTTTTCCTCAATATCCGTGCCTGCATATGTAAAAACACAAAAACACAATATATTTGGCATTTTGGTCGGGTTTTTGGTCGTTTTGGGTCCGGATTTGGTCTAGAAATGGTATGTGTTTAAGCACATACCAACTCTCAATCATACCAATGCTTGTAAGCCTCTTGACATCAGTTGCATCCATAGGACCATCATTGCCCACATGAACTCACAACAACCTTAGCTTCCATCACATTAGGGTCCATAAACAATTGTGTGTTGTGGTTCATTGTCACAAGAGCCCAATTAGTCACCACACCAGCAACTCTTCCTTCATGGATGATTAAGTCCTCAGCTGCAATAGTATTGAAGAGCTTCACGTTGGGACGGGCTAAGTGCTTATTCATGATGGTGGATGTGAATAAAGCGGCATGTTTGATCACGACGTAGTCTTCTTGCTTGTCGTACTCGATTTGTAACTCGTCTAGGAAGTGGTGTGCTGGCTTGCGGACAACCATGGCTGAGAAGAGCTATCCGCCTAACCATGCACCACCTCCTGGGCTCACAAATTGTTCAATTATCGCAACCTGGCCAATAGTAATTACGGATTAGGATTGAACATTCAAACCACTGTTCGATAAATAGTGAAAATACCAAAAACACACTATAGTATGCAAGAATGACCTGATCTTAACAGATTACGGATAATTAGTATATCATCCTTTACCCTCTATTTTGAACTCTAATTGCTTATATTGGAAACAAAAGTTTATTTATATATCTAGCTTATCAATAATTCTTTTGTAATAGCATTCATACACTTACTCATAAGCCAAAAAGAATGCCTCATGAGATCTGTCATTATTAATCCTGGGTGTACCGAGTTTACTGTATATTTGCACCTTCCTCCTGCATTTCATTTCCAAAAAGATATGATTCTTTTTATTAATTACTGACCATTCGGTTAACAGAGTTAGTACCTTTAAGCGTCGAGAAAGCTCATTCGCATGTAAAATATTTGCTAACTTGGACTGGCCGTATGCCCTTTTATCTGAATAACTGTTTTTTGAAAAACATTGAGATCAATGATGCCACTGTTCAGCTTGTTAAATGGCATAAAAGAAAAAATATCATTGGTTACTTTTACCTATCTTCAACGTTGATTTGTCAAATCTGATCCCTTGTTCATGAGTGTACACATAACTCTTTCCTTATCCTTAGAATAACCAAATTTGGAGTTTTAATTGTTGAAGGCAATATCACACATACGTCATCAGCTATCATTCCTTTTGAATTTACATGGACCATAAAACTTCGGCTCGCTATACTAAGGCCTAGATAATCAATCAAAACTGCATGTCATTAATTAAGAAAAAAGAACAACATTCAAGATTATGGTTTTATAGTAAAAAAGATGTACCTGAGGGGAATTGTGCGCAATCGATACTATTAAAATGGGATAAATATGTAAATTGTGTTAGAAATTTAATCAAGTAGACACCAGATTGTCATATTATTGGTTAGAGCAGCCCCAACCTGACCCATTTTTGTACCTTTTTTTCTTTATATTTGACCCAAACTGTCAGGTGGGTTGAGGCTAGAGCAGACCCAACTCAACTCGTTTTGACCCGACATAAACGTATTTATTTTGATTTGAGCCCATCTCAACTATCACGGGTAAGATAAAAATTGAAGAAATCACAGGTGAACAGAACATGTTTCAAATCACAGGTGAACAGAACATGTTTCAAATCTAACTACTAAGTAAGTTAAGCAATAAAAAAACTACATTATATAGTATGAAGTTGTGCACCATATCATTACCATTTCTTTAAATACGAAACCAATCGATTATATTACCTCTGTGCGCAGAACCTTCATTAGCATTTTCCTTTGTATTCAGCACCATCCAAATACTTGAGAGTATGTATCTTAATGCTCAGACACCATTTTTTTTATTACATATTAAATTATGTATCTTAATGCATCTTTTAGATAAGATTCAAACACAACCTCACTTCTAATAAGTAGCATGCTAAAAGCTAATAATAAAGCAAACATAATACTCAATATAACCAAACAAAGGAGGTACCATTCTTTTGAGTCTTACCTGAAGCCGAGCAGTTGTTGTCCACTTGTCCGTTCCCTTTTTCCTTAATAACTCCAATTGGTTAAGTGCGACATTCCAAATAGTTCATAACATGTTATAGTGAACAACACTCATAAAGCATTACAGTTTCATGAAAGGTTCATGGAAGGTTCATGGTGGAGAATAGTTTTTAGGTGAAAATACACAAGTTAAAGCATACAGTTATGTACATGAAGCATAAGAAAACATCAAGTACCTAGCAGAGGATTTACTTATAGACTTATGTATTCAGTTAATCTAAAACTCCATAATCCAACAACTAATATTTTAGAGCAGCCAATAAGGTCAAAATAATACGAAATACTCCTTTAATTTGTGTTTCACACAATCCTTAAGTTAAATCGACATATCATTTCAAGAAGAAAAAGAACTGAAAAGTGAAATAAAATCATCAATTTGAATAAATAATTCATTGAAAACGTAAAACCAAATTAAGTAGTCGTGATCATAATCTTGAGCATCATGTATTACCTAACTAATTTGCAATAGAATAGGTTATAAGAATAATCACAATGACATTCTCCATGCAAACCAATCAGATAAATACATGATAGTTGTTTTCTCTTTCAATTTAGAGGTGAAGAATGAACATGGTAAACCTGATTGCTCTCCACATCTAATGAGGTCTCCTAATCTACCAAGCGCAACATATTCATCAAAGTATCCTAAAGGACTATTTTGCCAAAATAGAAGATGACATAACATTTATACCTTTATCTCTCTTTTACATTTGAGTTGCTTATGTGAATAATACTTTTAAATCAAACACCTGGCGGGCAGGAGCGTAAGAACTTTAAAACAGAGAGTCAATTTAGTACCTGTTTTGCAAACGAACGGATTAATAGGAGCTGCTAACATCGTTGCACCAAGAACTCCATATACAACAATCAATTAAAAGAGGAAGGTTTCTTATGAAATGAACTCACCAAGAACTTGTGGTTCTCCTGAAGAAGTGGCGTGAAAGTGGCGCAGAATTTTTCAATATCAGACTTGATGTCACCATTCCCACCCACAACAGCCATGAACTTCTTCCTATCCGGAGCAAGCTTCATTGCAACCTGTCTAATTGTAAATGAACCGAATCAAATCAAACAAAATATATGCAGCTAAATAAAAAAAAACTAATTCATAGCTTAGGCATAATCTATACAAACAACAAAATTGAACATCGCAAGATCAATATATACACTAATAGCCCTAAATTGCAAGATGAATATATATACCCTAATAGCCCTAAATTGTATAATAATCATTAAATTGAAAGCCCTATGAACCAAAAAAGTATCAGAAGAATGATAAAAAAAATATGAATTCGAGAATGGATTTGATTTCAATCAATTAAAACTCCAAATTATTGACCAAAAACGTCAAAATTAAATAGACGCGTTTCTATAAATTCAATCAATCACAACAATCGAATTGATTACTTACCAAATCAACACTTCCGCATTCAATACTTACCAATTCTAGATCCGTGGAATACTACTGCAGCACAGGACTTGTACGAAATTAATACTCAGCCAATCGGATTGAAGACACATCAGCGTCATTATTGCAGTGTGTGCTTCAAGGTGCTTGTAAATTATTTTCGTTTATTAGAAGTTATAGATTTGAATGCGTTTGTTTTCCAATTGATTACAGAGCATCCTATTAATTTATTTGAGTTGATACTGAAGGTTTGACTCAATATTTATTATTAACAAGTATATATTAGAGAATGTAAGGTGCTTGCCCAATATTTATTATTAACAATATCCCCTATATATAGTTACATAATAACTTGATAAGAAAGCTAACACAATGGGCTAATCCTATCCCAATAACACTTGGGCCTCTTAATCCATTCGGCTAATACACCCCCGCAGTTGGGGCAAGAGGTCTTCGGACGTTCAGACTGGAGCAAAAATCTTGAAACAATGCACTAGGAAGACCCTTGGTAAAAATATCTGTATACTGCTAGCGAGAGGGAACATGCATGACGCGCACAAGACCCTTTGCCACAAAATCACGAACAAAATGAATATCAAGCTCTATATGTTTGGTGCGCTGATGTTGAACCGGATTATTAGAGAGATAAACAGCACTGACATTATCACAGTACACCCACGTTGTAGTAAAAACAGGAGCATGCAGTTCACATAAAAGATTGTGTATCCAAGCTGTTTCAGCAACACATTGGCTACACCTCGATATTCAGCTTCAGCACTCGATCGGGATAATGTAGCCTGACGCTTAGCAGACCAAGAAAGCAAGTTATCCCCAAGGAAAACACAATAGCTAGAGGTGGAACGACGAATGACAGGACAACTAGCCCAGTCAGCATCCGTGTAAGCAGTGAGCTGAGCAGTAGTAGAAACATACAGTTGTAAACCATAATCAAGAGTACCTTGAACATACCGAAGAACATAGGACAAATCAGGGCGAGTAAATGTAAGATACTGAAGAGCACCAGCTAAGTTGCGATACAAAGTAGGATCCGTAACAGGGTCACCATCGGGACCAAGCTTAGAATTAGTATCGACTGGAGTCCGACAAGGATTACAATTCTGCATATGAGCCCGTTCAAGAAGTTCCTTAGCATAAGTAGCCTGAGATAAAAATAAACCTGCAGTAGAACGTTGAGCATAAACACCAAGAAAATAATTAAATGATCCCAGGTCAGTCATAGCAAATTCTCCATGAAGTGAGGAGATAACTCTTTGTAGAAAAGCTGTAGAAGAAGCGGTAAGGTTGATATCATCAACATAAAGAAGCAAGTATGCAATATCGGTCCCATGATGAAATATGTAATACCTTGTAATTTCCCATGTCATTTATTAATGTTAATTACCAAGTAATTCTAATTCAAAGTTTATTAACCTATTTTATGATCTTTTTTTTTTTTTTTTTTTTTTTTTTTTTTTTTTTTTTTTTTTTAATTTTCAACATATCAAACATCACAACACAAGTCACTCTTAGCTAATAAGAGACATGACATGAATAGCTCGCACTTGCTTACCAATACTAAAAACAACTCCGAGATAAACCTAATCTAATCTATATATACATATATGTATATTACAAATACATTTTTTTTAATTGTTTTCTTTCTTTTGTTCTTTGGGCCGAACACCACATCACCACCACCAAGCCCAACTCATTATTTCTTTTCTTTCTTTTTGTTGGACCGAACAAACAACACAAACACAAACCCAAAATCAAATCCTATATCCAAACCATTCACATTTCATTTTCTTTTTCCTTTTGGCTACTCGACGCAAACAAAACACAACTTAACACGTTTTTCTTCTTTTCTTTTGCTTATACTCGACGCACACTACTCTTTCTTTCTTTTCCTACCATGCGTGTGAGACCAAGTAAAACCCAAGCCACCCTAATGATTCCCCCTAAACTCTAACCTAAAACAATAAACTATATCAAACATGGTTAACCAATGGATTATATGTCTCATAAACTCCAACATGCTACACCCTTTCTTCCTCATTTCATTATAATAAACGAGTAAGTACATCCCCTATGTTTGACTTTCATTCACTTATCACATCTTGTATTGCATGAGGTATACAAACTGCCCACAAGCTTTCACCCTTTTCTTCCATTCGACAAGGACAATGCATGCACCACTCTTCCATCCTTTCTTGGTACCATGCAAGAGAGATTAAATTAATACCAAAGCCATACCTTCATTCGCCTATATAAACCCTAAGTATTTCACATATCCTCACACACTCAAACTTACAAACATTTATCAACTACACAACATTTCTTTTGTTCCATTTGAGATACTGTCGAGCAAAGAGGGGGAAGCAAGCAAAGGTCTTGGACACACACTAATTTTTATAAGTTCCTTAGGTATTCATTTGGATCGTTGGGTGCTTGTTCGAAGAAGGGTTAAGGTCTCAACTCGTGCCTCGTTCTCTTTCACTCGCACCATCCTCCATTCGTGTCTTCCTACCACCTAGTTGGTGTAGTAAGTCTCACATCTTTAATTCTTTTCCTATTCGAAGCATACACAATGTCACTCATACATTTTAATTCTTTTCTTCCTATCGAATAAATATCATAAAACTCAAGACTTGAACATGTTAAAAACCTCTTAGACGCCTAAGAAATGACTCTATATCTTTTTATTTAAACGTACGGCATATGCAAATGTTGCTACCATTCGAATATCTATACCATGGTGAATCTAAATGTCGAAGCATGCAAGTCATATAATCTTGATCACTAGCCAATTCGATCCTAACCATACGCTATGTCGAACACCCTCTTTGTTTTCCAAAAATTGTTTTTGGGCCTTAACAGGCTAACAAGCCCAATGACAACACTATATATATAAACCTCTTCAATTTCAATGATGGGCCATAAAGCCCATTCGACCCATATTTGTTTCTCTCGAAATTAGCAGTAAGATATAACTAAAAATTTAACGTTTGAGTCGAGTAGTAAAAAGAAAGTATGAAAAGGTATAAATTTTGAACTTTGGACCAAGAATGCAAAATTAACGAGTTATAGGGTCGAAAGTGTAAATTTTGAAAACAAAGGGTTCGAAACTGAAAATATAAATTTTGAATAAAAACTCGGGGGTATAAACTGTCATTTTCAGAAAGTTGAGGTAAAAAGTGTATTTTAAGAATTTTGGACTAAAATTGCAATTTTTGCGAAACATGGGTTAAAAATGTAAATTCTAGAAAAATAGTGTTCAAAAATGAAAAATGAAAAACTTGAAATAAAATGAAGGACCAAAACTATAATTAACGAAAAATAGGGGTAAAAAGTGTAAAACAATGTTTTTTGGGCTAAAATTGTAAATAATTTAACTTTCGGGTTAAAAATGTAATTTTTATAAAGTTAAGGGAAATTGTTGTAACTATATTGTATTTTTGGAAAGACTTGTATTTCATTACATTTTATAATCGTGTCACTAATATATTTTTCCAACGATTAATAACGTGTAATAAATAAATAATACGAATATTTTATATAACTTAACTTTTACTAACTAAAAATATTTAAAATAAATATTTTAACTTGTCATTCATTTACTTATATTAAATAAGAATAAAAACTTGCTACTAAACTCTAAATCGATAATATTTTTCACAAAACACCAATAATATTTATAAGTAGTTATTTTTGAACTTTAAACATTTTAAAACACACGAATCCAACACTATCACATTCGGAGATTTCCACACTCATTATTTCACTCATTGAAATCGAAAAGCCAATAATAATCTAAACAAATCACATTAATTCAGGTCGCAAGTCCGGAGCTATTAATTGTTCTTTATTTGAGCACTAAACGAAATCTACACTACTAAGGTGAGTTCATAGTCCCACATTTTTATACGATTTTTAAACCCGTGGGGAGATACATGCTCTAAACCTGAACACAAGTATTTTTCTGTATGCTATCCTGAATGATATTGCCTAAGTTACCTGTATTGCCAAAAGTCCCTCACATCATGAGCCATTAATCACTGCGAGTGAACGCGAATATTGTGGATAGATCTATTGGGGTTGACGACCCCATTTGTGTTAGCTAGATTAGCAGCCCAAATGCACTTTATTTGAGATAACCAGGAGAATGGCAAACTCCTGCTACGAGGGCCCCTTTTACTTGCATCATTATTATGCTGTGAGTTATATCATTTTATGATACTACACGATGTCAACGTTTGCGTGTCATGAGGCTTAGGGCAATATATCTATATGATACACAACGATATCACCGTTGTGCTACTGATCAACTTGTGTTCAAACTATTACAAATTTAAACACTATGGATTCACTCAACCTTTGTGTTGACTTTTTAAGCATGTTTTATCTCAAGTAACTAAAGATAGCAAGGCACGGAGCTGGCATGGGCACTCGAGACCTACATTTTATTTTAAATAATTATTTCATTCTTTACAAACTCGCCACCACTTTTGTGAAACAATGTTACTTTTGGAAAATGTGTTGTAACTCTGAATATTGAGTTTTCATTAAATGATATAAAAATTTGGAAACTTCTCTTTTTGGATTGTTTTCTATACTTATGACTGTGATCTAAGAAGTAATACTCCGTTTAAGTCTTTCGCTGTTACCTAAAAATTTACGGGGTGTTACAAAATACAAACAATGACGAGTCAGTTTTACTGTGCTGAAAACCAACTCGTGTGGCATAAGAAGCAAAACGTTAAAACCATGCACGGGGGGCTTGCTTAAGCCCATAAAGAGAAAGCTGCAAGTGGCAAACATAATCAGGATGATGAGGGTCCACAAAGCCAGGTGGCTAATGCATATAAACTGTCTCCGATAAATGACCATGAAGAAAAGCATTCTTCACATCCAGCTGATGAATAGGCCAATTCCTAGAAACTGCAAGACTCAAGACAGTGCGTATAGTAGCTGGTTTAACAACCGGGCTAAAAGTCTCATCACAATCAATACCCATCTGCTGACTGCGTCCATTCGCCACAAGGCGAGCCTTGTATCTACTTAGAGATCCACCTGCATTAAATTTATGCCTAAAAAGCCACATAGAACGCACAATATTTACATTAGCAGGACGGGGCACAAGAACCCACGTTCCGTTAGTAATTAAAGCATTATACTCATCTAACATAGCTTTTTGCCAAAAAGGATCACGAAGAGCGTGAATATGGGAACGCGGAATGGGTGAGGTTGTGGTTATGTGAAGAGATAAACGATCGACAGGCTTAGAAATGCCATCCTTAGCACGAGTGACCATCGGGTGAGTATTTGACGATATAGGAGCGGGTTGTTGTTGAGCTAAAATTGGTTCAGGTATGGGCTGGTGTGCATATGTAGGCTGCAGTTGCTGGGCCAAATTGGGTGTGGTAGTATGTGGCTGGTGAGGCTGTTGTTGGGCTGCGACAGTAGGGTTAGCAGATTGGTGGGCCGAATGCAATGGAGTGTTTAGTGTGATGGTATTAAGCAGGCTAGAAGGTTGGGTCTGGGGTGGAGTGTGTAACGAGCTAGCGGGGTTAGTAGGTATAGGAATTGGGCCAGTTGGAGAAGGTTGGGCATTTGGTATATGTGTGGGACTAGTGGGCTCAGTTGCTTGTGTAGGAGGGTTCAGTTGCGAAGCATTAGGTGGAGGCAACAAATTGTTTAGTAAAAAATCATAAGAATGGGGAGAGGTTGGTGTCATCGAACCAAACGGAAATACGTCCTCGTCAAATTTGACATGTCGAGAAAGTATTATTTTGTTAGTAGCAAGGTTAAGGCATCGATATCCTCGATGGTTAGATGGGTAACCGAGGAAGACACAAGGCGTGGATCGTGGTAGAAGTTTGTGTTCAACCTGAATGTAAGGATAGCAAAGGCATCCAAACACACGGAGGGTGTCGTATGTGGGTTTGGTGTTGTATAGTTTTGTGTGAAGGATGACGTTTTGAATGGCAGTTGAGGGCAAGATATTCAAAAGGTGAGCAACCATGTGTAAAGCTTCCACCCAATAGATAGGTGGCATGTGAACTTAGAAGAGTAAAGTGTGAATAAGGTTGTTGATTGTTCGAAGCTTGCGTTCCGATTTCCCATTTTTGTTGAGATGTCTTAGGGCACGAGAAGCGGAACTGAATGCCATTTTGGCGAAAAAGGTCGTGAAATCGGGTGTTGTCAAATTCACCCCCGTGGTCGCATTGCAAGGCCTTAATGTCGACATTAAATTGATTTTTTACAAAAGCATGAAATTGCACAAAATTATCATACAATTCAGATTTATGACGCAAAGGATAAACCCATAGAAAATGCGAGAAATTATCTAAGAAAATAGCATAATATTTTATTCCACTGCCACTCGTAATGGGTGAAGTCCACACATCCGAGTGTACAATATCAAAAATGGACTCGACAGACGACTCAGAACTATAAAAAGGAAGTCTAATATGTTTGCCAAGCTGGCAAGCATGACACAAAGCTGACTGTTTTGTTTTATTACAAGAAATAAAATTCCTAGACTCGAGGCGTCGTAGCACGTCTTCACCGGGATGCCCGAGGCGTCTGTGCCACGTAGTAGGACTAAAAGAAAGCAATGCAATTGAAGAAGAAGGTAGAGGCTGATGACGAACAGGGTAGAGGTCTCCGCTGCTATCACAACGGAGAAGGAGCTTGCGAGTTCAGTAATCCTTTAAGGAAAACCCAAATTTGTCAAACTCGACAGAAACTTTATTGTCTCGAGTAAATTTACGGACATAAATTAATTTTTTAATAATATTGGGTGTGACAAGTATATTATGAAGGTGCAATGGTTTATGAGGAGTGGGCAAAACACTATGTCCCGTGCTAATAACGGGTATAGATTGTCCATTGCCAACAAATACCAAACGATAATTACTTTTATTACTAACGGAAGTAAGCATACCTGTGTTGTCCGCCAAATGTGATGTAGCTCCTGTGTCCATATTCCAAGCGGGATCCTGTAAAGTCATGGTCTGAGATGCCTGAGGAAGCATGGTTGCTTGTGACGGGTACTGGAAAATGTTGGCAAAAGAAGGCACTGTAGACGTCCCAAAGTATGGCATAAGTGCAACCGGCTGTTGGACTAGGCCTGTATAAACAGGAGCTTGGGCCATGGCAAATTGGGTCGGAACAACTGGTTGTTGGGCTAGGCCGGTATAAACAGGTGTTTGGGCCGAGTAGATTGGGACAGGGCTAACAGGTGGATAGTAGTACGGCATAAGTTGTTGGGCTGGCATTCCTAGATAATCACCGTTCATGATGTATGATGGTGGTTAAACTTGGCAGTAAACCAAATGAAAGCAAAAAGCAAGCATGACAAAGTCAAGCAAAAAGAAAATAATAGGCGGAAAAAAATGGCAGCAAGGTAATTAGCATAAAGCAAGATTCGGCAAGCAAATGAATATATTTAAAAAAAAATGGCAGCAAGGCAAGCAAAGTAGCAAGATTCGGCAAGCAATCAAATTAGCAAGCTGCACACTCAATATATTATTGCATGGGCTTTATTGGATGAGGTGGAGTTATTGTATTGGTCTTATTTATACACACAACAGTTTGTGTGAGAATGAATAAGGAATGATTGGATATTTTTGGGAATGAAAGTGACGGCAGTCTTGCGGTGATTAGGGGTTTTATTTTTTATTTTTTGTTTTTGGGACGATCGATTTAGGCTTTGATACCATATTAGAGAATGTAAGGTGCTTGCCCATATTATTAACAATATCCCCTATATATAGTTACATAATGACTTGATAAGAAAGCTAACACAATGGGCTAATCCTATCCCAATAACACTTGGGCCTCTTAATCCATTCGGCTAATAGTATATACATTAGCATTACGTTAAGTGAGCCACAATGCGTAGGGTGGCACAAAGCAAAGTGAAGTGACCTACAACGCTTAGCGAGGCAAGAAACGAAGTGAAGTAGCAAGCTCAATGTGTATCAACCCAGGAAGAGAATTAAAACGAGCCACAACGGGTAGTGGTCCGACAAAGCAACAAGAAAAGCAAAGCATTACGAGCCAAGAAGCTAAGTGATCCACAACGCATAGCGAGCGAAGAAGCGAAACAAAGCAACCCACATTGTGTAGCTTGCCAAGAAGTGCAGTGAAGTGAGCAACAAAGAATAGCGAGCCAAGAAACGGCACAAACATGTATCTTAAGTATGTTTGTGTGTTACACGAAATGTTCAACACTTCTGCGTTAAAATCAACACAAAACATGTAAACGCATATCACTTTGTATCTTTTCCAACTAAATTAACCATTGTACAAGTGCGCCCATATAAGTATATCAAATTGTCGTCAACTATGGACTTTGATACTTTAAAATATGAGATCGACATAAAATGTCGCCGTAGAACATCCCGTCGCGCAACGTGGTGCTCGGCTATTATTAAATAAATGGTTATCATTTTTAAGAAAAAAAATATTTATTTTTCATTACTATACCTTACAAGATGCAACAAATTATCGTATTATTATATATTTTAATCACTCTCAACATGATCAATAATAGTCTAATTGTATTTTACTTCACATTTGAAAACTCAAGAACACAAATAATACAAATGTTACTTTCACACACTAGTTCGTGGTGTGTTCCCCAGCTAAAACAGAAGACTTCATTAGGTGGAGGGAATCTTCAAGATCATCACACAACCTTTCTGGGTTAGGCATAGTTTCTTCATCAGCCGATACCATAAATGTTACCTTGTCATTATAGCTTATCACATTAACCTGTAAGGCCTGTATACAAAAAATAATAAAAAAATCATCAACTTTAAGCTTCGCCAAAATTAGCACTCATAAAAACTAGCGTGTTATGTTCAAAAAGATACTGTAATAGACTTGAGGTCACCCCAAGTATGTGCTCTGTACAACATGGATCATTTAAGCAACCAATTATTAAGCAACCAATTATAGCTTGGTCACTATTGGTAAGACCATGCGTAATGGGGCGTGGATCGCCTCATTTCCCCCTGTTCCGCGCCCTACCAACGCCCCACCACCATTACCAACCGGCGTGGAGATAAAAAAAAACCGACGGGGCTTGGAGATCTCCTCGCCTGGGCCCCTGTCGACCACCATTTAATTCTTTGACTCTCGTGGCTGATTTAGGGATGAATTGCTTATTTTGTGAGAAAGATTTGTACATTTGGGTTTTTTTTTTTTAAAACCCTAATTTATCTTTTGGTTAAGAAGACGCAGGAAGAAGAAGATGTTAGAGTTTATGTATAATTATTAATATAAGTATGTCCGGTTTCGAACCCGAGACTCGGGATTGCACACAATACGTGAGAGTTCCAATGGTTTGAATAAATTAAATATATTTCATATTTTATTTATTCATTTAACAAAACAATACTTAACGACAGTTAGTACTTAACGGAGTTAGAGATAACGGTCGTTAAAGGACTAACAATGCAAAAGGAGGAAAGAAGGATCTAGAACCCTTATTTGGGTTAAGATCCGGCCGACCCTCCCTTATGGGCTAGGGAGTCGGTTTGTGGTGGAGTAGGGAGCAAGCTAGGGTTTGCCTATAAATACAATCCTATTGTATTTGGTTATTCCCTAATCTTGAATCCCTAAACAAGCCATTCTTCTCTCCCTCTCCTCCTCTAAGCATAGAACCGATCGGCCATTTTTTAATCCCACTAGGGATTGCCGATCCAAGTAAAGCTTACTAAGTGTTTGGTTTGTTTGTGATTCTTGAACCTAGCTTTTCTCATTGGAACGCTAGCATTACGTGTGTACAAGAACGAGTGACAAGCTTCTTTTAGCTTGTGGTGATTTGCCCTATTCGACTAACCCTAGTCGATCCATACCTTAAACCCTAGTTAGGGTTTATCTTGTTCTTGTAGATCCGATTCCTTGTTCTTGCTAGGAATCAATAAGGTACGTTTTCTATTTAATTTTTAATTAATTAATTTACATGTTATTGTAGATCTTTCCGCTGCGTGTACTATGATGTTTATGTGTTTATAGTCTTTTTATGATTCACATATTCCAACAGAAGAGGGAGATGATAGTGTTAGTTGTGGGCTTGTTTTTATTTAACATAAATTATTTTATTGGGCCAAAAAACTATTTGGCCTTAAACAATTTTTTATAAAATGTAATTGATATTTAAATATTTTATTGGGCTTTATGGTTAATGTTATAAATTTATAAGTTTTTTAAATAACAATAAATTATTCAATAAAAATAATAATTTTAGTAGTGTTTAAATAAAAAATATAAATTTTGGTGATTAAAAAAAAGAAAAAAAGAAAAGACAACCAGTGCCAAGCATCGCTCCACGCCCCACCCTCCATTACACCCTTTTTTTCTTTTAAGCCCCATATGGGTGATTGGACCGCCACATGGCGCTCCATGCCCCATGGTGCTTTGCTACCATTACGCATGGTCTAACAGTTGTAAGCATGTGCTCTGTACAATATAGATCATTAAAGCAACCAATTATTAAGCATCAAACAAATTATCCTCACCTTGGGTTGACCATAACCACTCGGAGCAAAGTATGCAACCTCATGTCCCAAAAATGAGATTTCTTCTTGTGGCCCGGGCACATTGGAATAGGCAAGTGTTGTATTGGAATAAACTCTATGGCTCAGTTTTCCTGTTATCTGTTTGCAATCTTTGATCATTTTTTATCAATGGAAAAATCTAATGAAAACATGAATATTTTTTCCCCAATTTCCGCATTTTGTTACAAATCAAGTACCTTAACGGTAAATTGCTTTCCAAAAAAATAAGGTTGCAATTAGTCGCAGAGAAATATTCTTACTTTTTCATTTTTGGTTTTCTTGAGAATGAAAGGGTTTTCTTCTATAGGAAAGAGTTAAGAACTTGGAAAACCCGTTTAGATGGTGTTACATTTTTCATTTTCTAGTGAAAAGAAAAGTATAGAAGAGTAAATTAGAAGGGTGTGTTTAATTGTTGGAAAATGAGAAGTTTTCTAGAAAAAAAATTCTAAGAAACACACAACAAAACGGTTTTAAATAAAATGAGTATTTTCTTAGAAAACGTGCTTAAAATGAGTACTTTCTCGAATTTCTCAGAAAAACGGTTTTATGCTATTATAACTATAAGTTAGAGAACTTGAATATAGAGTTGTCAAGTTTTCAAAAGGTACCCTTGACAAAGAAGAGTTACTCGGTGCTCAAAAAACTAAATGAAAGAAAATTAAGAAAACTTTTCTACAACTAAACACACCCTTAGAATTTTTTATTTTTTATTTTTTAGTTACAGTTTAAGAAATGAGATTTCATTATTTTAGAAAAAAAATTCAAAACTTTGTAACTAAACGGGTTTTCTATGAAAAAATTCTTGGAAAAATGAGGTTATTTCTCACTAACTAAACATACCGTAAGTACCTTAACACCAAATAACTTGAGGACTAAATTAGTAAGGAGTGAAGTGAACAACGGCTCTAGAGATTCCTTCTTGCGTTGCATCATACCATGGGCTTTCCGCACATAATCTAACGGGTATGTTTTGTGTTTTATGTGGAGAGGAAATAGTACATAACCCATCTTGTTTCCCCATGTTCCATCCTTAGTCGTTGTATTAGTGAAAGTCTGATGTTTATTAAACAAAAAGATGATTAAATAAGTAATATAATTCTTTCCACATAGAATAGTAGGGAGGATATATTTACACTCACATCGACCATTGTAGACGCTCGCAGATTAAAGAAAAATGTTGCATGAAGCCGTATGTTCTTTGGAACAATATTATCATTTTCTAATCCGTCTGTCATGCCCATTTACACACACAAAAACAGAGAGATATAAGAGGACGAGAAACGAGAGAGAAGTTATATGTAGTATATACATAGGCTCGAGCCTATAGAACATAGCCTAACAGGTAAAGTCGATCTAAATACGTAAACATATGAAAGCTCACCATATATTCGTTCTAAATAACGGTATAAGCTTGCTTGTATAACTCCAAGTACTACATCATTCACCTTCTACAAAAGCATTAAGAGGAAAACATGCCATGTAAACATTAGAGAAGTTCTATTGTGCTATTTTATATTACCTCCGTCCCAAAATAAGTGTCCAGTTCGACTTTTCAGAGTCAAACTGGTTCAACTTTGACCTTAATTATTTTTGTAGGTGTTACATAATATTTTATGCAAAATATATAACTGGATTGTGTTTTAATTGTATTTATCAATGGTATAATTTTTCATCAAATATTATACAACACAAAAAATAAATTAAAGGTCAAAGTTGAAACACTTTGACTCTGAAAAGTCAAACTGAACACTTATTTTGAGACGGAGAGAGTAATAAATTTGGTTGTTAATCACTCTTAAAATAGTTGGATTGATAATGTAAATAGATGCTAACAAAATGCTGTGATAAACAAATTTGCTGCCTTATATTCCAAAAAAAAAAAAAAAATTAAAGACAAGACAAAATCGAAGGAAAAGACAAAATAAAATCCGTACCACACTCATAGCTGTCTTTACCAACTTTATATCATCAATGCTGACACTTCTAATGGCAAAGCGTCGACGCCTGTTCTCCATTCCTGGAGATCCTTTTAACGGTGTTTGTGTGTCTTTTAGAAACAATGCAGTGAACATGAACATCACAATAGCGACAATAGTGTTCCAGAGGATAATATGTAATGATTTAAAACTATTAATTTTAGGATGACGACTCGACACATTATTCCCATGAAGTGTTGGCAACATGTCCGGATCTGAGGCCTTGCGACTACAAACAAGCAAGAGATTCATCAAAGACACGCCATCCCCAAGTGAGTGATGAAATCGAAAGATGCATGTGCCTTGTGCATTGGAGGTCTTTGTGTTGAGAATGTGTACGTCCCATAAGGGTTTAGAGTTCTCAACAGGAGATGTACTAAGGTTTGACATGTAATCTAGAATGAACTTGTCTGGTGACTCCATATTTGGATCAAGTTTTGGCACAATAACATGGTTATCTATGTTGAAATTAGTGGGAACCCACTTCATGCTTCCATTTTCTTTGTCCAAAACCTGTCAGAAACAATCATAAACATTGAAAACTTATAGTGACAACAAACAAGAAAGCATTAAAAAATATATATATATATATAGTTTGAGCAAGTCAAATTACTTTGAAAGTGCCATGCTATAGGTTTATTGTTCTTCTTGTCAAGATAAGTATATAGTTTAATTATCTAGTGCCCAATCGATGGATTTAATTGATAAACGTAGTGTACCTGCAAACTAGTGAGCCGCTTATTTTTCACAAAGACGCTAGCCAATCTCTCTTTGAAAACATCTAGACTGATGGAGGTTTTCATACCAAAGATAGCCATGACATAGAGATTACAGCCAGGCTCATGAAACAATCTAGCCAAAGGACTCAGTGGTTGCACATCCTCTCCCTCCATAAAACCCTCAAAACTACCTTTATCTTTGATAACCCTAAGAGGGTTCAAATTTGGTTTCTTGCCCATGGCCTTTGATGATAGAAAGAAAAAAAGTTGCTATAAATGAATTGTTATACAATGTATGGTTTAGTATGGCTATTAATTTGCATCTTTATATAGAGAAATAAGTGGTCCTAACCGGGAGATAAATTGATGGAGTGCATCCTCTTTTTGAAAAATAACGACTAGCTAGCATGAAATTTTAATGTCAAGTTGGAATGAAATTTTATAAGTTTAGTTGGAATGAAATTTTCCATCCGTGGTATGATATTCGAATTTTTCGTGATTAATATACAGTAGGGTGAAGGAAAAATTAAGTTACATGAATAGTTATCGTCTCGAAAAAGAATAACCAATTATAGCTATTATTGTTTTCATTTTTTTTCGTGAATTTGACACAAAACACATACTCCGTATCAATCAAACTTTAATTTAATATTCAAATATAATTCATAAATATTTAACGAATCTAATTAATAAAAAACTGACGTAAATCATCACTAAAGTTCTGAAAATTGAAATGGCTTCATAAAGATCGATGTTATATTCATGTTTAAGTGTTTCGTTGCAACTAAAATAAAAGTATTTTGTTAGTTGCACCTCAGCATGTATTAGAAAACTCTACTCGCACAGTACTTTAAATTAAAGATACAAACATGAAAACGAAACACGCGGAGCTTTGAGAGCAGCAATCCTGATTAACGGACCCAAAATACCATAAAGTCCCTCAGGCATAAATTGTCCAACAATTACCACTCCATGCTCTTAGTAATTTTAGATCCCGTGCATGCACAAAGTTTTAGCTAGCATAGATTTTTTTTAAATTGATTTTCGCAAATTGTGCATGAACATGGCTAAAGGAAAATAAAAAGTCTTTCCATTAATGAAGTATTTTAAAATATAACGCAACTTGTAAAGTATTATTGAATTATATATTTTTACGATGCATAACAAAATTCAAGTAACAAAATAAGAAGTGCTCATCTTGTTCATTCTTTTGAATCTTAAAAGATTTTGATGATACATCTACTTCACAATCTTTATGTATAGTCTCTAATATCTACAACAAATTAATAAAGACATTATTTAGTCGCGGCAAAAATACTTTTACATTAATAATTGTTTTGGGATTTATTGTACATGAGCATACGCTAAAATTGGTATATTATAATTTATTAAAGTGAATTGATTTAGGTGCACATTGATTGTGGCTAAGCAAAAACATTTGTATATGAGCAACTACAAAAATACATTCATTAAGTAAAAAGTTGAAGAAATCTCCAAGCGATTGTGGTCCATTTGTAAAACAAAACATGTAGTTTTAATCTTCATCCAAGAAGTTGAGGTCGACAACATCATCATCGGTTATGTCGTGACCAACTTCACGTAGTTGTTTTATTAATACATCGGCTTTCTAAGTATGGCACATAAAGACCAAGGCGATTTACGGTGATCATTGACAACCCTCCTAAAACAAACCCTCCTCCCAAACCCAAGGAAATTTCCGGCGATCCACCATGAATCCTAACACTTTCTGATCTACTACCTTTCATATGTCTCGTACTTGCTAAGGCCCTGTTATTGTGAGTGTTTATCACGTTGTGATTGATCTCAAATAACGAAGTTCCTTACATGTTAGTTTGCTTTGGAACCATAGGGATCGGAATTTTGATTTAGGTTTTCAAGCTTGTCGATCTTTCGTTGGGGTTTTTCAAAATTTTACTTTCTTAATAATCTTCTTCCTAGAATCTCGGATCGTTGATCTTTCTTTGGCTTTCGTGGGGATGGGAAATCTTCTAAAAACGTTGATGCTAATGGATGGACATGGATATTTCAAAAAAAACAATGCCTTATTTGCAAAACCTATCGGGAACCCATGTGGGAAACGGTGTACACTTTTATTAATATAATCAGATTACAACGATTAAATAACAGAATATTAAATACAGACAGCAAGGTGGAGAAGGAGAAGACAGACGCTATAATGATAAGTAAATAAAGCAATAAAGGTCGTGGCACGAGGCTCGTGTTAAACACGATTCCCTTAAAACAGATTCACCGTTTGTTTCCCAGGGTACAACGTACAAAGCTGTTGTACAGCCGGACCTGACAACTTGCCTGAAAGTATCACGGAAGCTGACAACTTGCCTGAGTGTATCTGATCGAAAGAATGCTGGAATCCTAGTACTATGGAGGAATACGTTTCTGGTTGTGTCTAAACCGAATGAGACTTGGTCTGTATTTATATTGAAAACCTGTCTTCTTTTCCAAGATAAATAAGTGCCAAATATATACGAATTTGTTATTATAAAACAAGATATGTGTATAATTTATTAACACATAATTATTCTGTAAAACTTATTCACCAAGTTTATATCTATTCCCAAAATAGATTGATACAGAATTTGAAAAATATGGAAACTAAGAGCCTGGATCTGCAGCAAAAAGATACGCGCACAGGCGAATTTTTCGGAGCTTCACTCGTGTCTGCAGGTCGTGCGGGCTCGCATGAGTTCAGAAGCTTCGAACCCATTTTGGCCCAGAAATCCTGAAATCTGCACCCCCCCTGGGCGCGCACATAGGAGTGGGAGCATAGCTCACCTAAAGGAATTTGATAGCAAATATCAAGATTTCTATATAAACCACTCCCCACTTCTTTTTCTAGGCGATGTGGGATACTTTTATTTTCCATATTTTTGTGTTTCAAGTGCCTCACTTTGAGATACGATATCTCATTCATATCAACTCCATTTTTGACACATTTTAGCTCGTTGCGAAGCTCTCGTCACGGAGAACGCAAAGCTACCAAGAAATATAAATGTATATAACATATACATATATTAAATAGTGTCCAAAATATGCAAAAATCATTTTGCAAAACCCATTTTTCCAACAATCCCCCACATGAATGGAGATCGGTCGAAAACACACAAAAGTTTCGGCGAAATTTCTACGGTTAAGTCCTGCATAGGATAGGTAGGTGTGACCCTTTGAACCTTCCCTTGTGAGATGCACTTAGTCTCCTAGATCTGAGTAGACGCGATGTCCTTGAGCTCAGCCTCTGTTTACGTAGACGACATTACACTTCACACAAGACTCTCCCTGACCTTGTCAAGTCCTCATAGTCGTGTTCGTTATGGTCATGAACACTTGCCTGGTTCTGCAAGAGCTCTTAGGAATTGCGCCCCCCACAATTCCCTTCGAAGCGACCCCACTTCTCTCTCACATAGGTGATTTCATCTTGAATCATTATAAACATATGTTTTGTGATTTCATCTTGAATCATTATGCTTTATGATTTCACCCTGAATCATAAGAGCCATATGTTTAACCTCTCAACAAGTCACATTGTTATAGGAATGGACTAGGAAGTTACAATATTTAGTAACTCCCCTACATTGACGTGACTTCCCCCACATTTCTATGATTAGGTTGTCCTATTGAACCCAGATCTTGGGATCTCCAGTCAACTGGGTTAGGTTTTCCTTAACAGAAACTCATTCCTTCAAGGGCTTTAGTCCCATTCCTTTAGACGACTTACTAACTAACTCTCTGCTTAAGCCTTTCTTAAGTGGATCCGCTATGTTATCCTTTGACTTCACATAGTCAATTGAGATAACTCCTGTTAAGAGTAGTTGTTGTATCGAGTTATGTCGACGACAGATATGTATGGACTTTCCATTATACATTATGTTATGAGCTCTGCCAATTGCCGATTGACTATCACAATGTATACTAATGGCCGTTACCGGTTTAGGCCACCTTGGTATGTCCTCTACGAATTGACGTAGCCATTCCGCCTCTTGTCCGCATTTATCTAACGCGATAAATTCTGATTCCATCGTGGACTTAGCGATAACAGTTTGCTTGGAAGACTTCCAAGATATAGCTACCCCTCCTAGTGTTAACACGTATCCACTAGTCGATCTAGAATCCTTTATGTCAGATATCCAATTTGCATCACTGTATCCTTCTATAACAGCTGGATATCTTTCATAATGCAGTCCATAATCGCGACTGTATCTCAAATAGTGAAGTACCCTAGTCATAGCTCCCCAATGTGCATAACTTGGATTATTGGTATACCTACTTAGCCTGCTAACTACATATGCTAAGTCAGGTCGAGTACTTGTCATCAAGTACATTAACATGCCAATAATTCTTGAATACTCTAATTGGGCAACACCTATGCCTCTATTTTTAGATAGATGCTTACTGGTATCAATTGGAGTTCTAGGTAGGCCGGAATCCCCCACATTGCGGGTATTAAGAATTTTGTCCACGTAATGTGCTTGACTTAACACAAGTCCATTTTGAGTTCGTATGATCTTTATTCCAAGGATCACATCAGCCAAACCCATATCCTTCATGTCAAACATTGATTTCAACATGTCTTTAGTAGATTTGATCATCTTGTCGTTACTGCCAATGATAAACATATCATCAACATATAAACACAAGATTACATATCCACTACTTGTGTCCTTTACATAAACACACTTGTCGCATTCATTAATTTGAATCCACTCTCTAGCATGGCGTGGTCAAATTTTTGATGCCATTGTTTGAGAGCTTGCTTTAAGCCATATAATGACTTAACAAGCCTACAAACTTTGTTCTCTTGTCTAGGAGCTATGAAACCCTCAGGTTGGTTCATGTAAATTTCTTCTTCTAAATCCCCGTTTAGAAAAGCCGTTTTCACATCCATTTGGTGAACTTCTAAATTTCGTAAAGCGGCAATAGCAAGTATCATCCTGATCGAGGTTATTCGCATAACAGGCGAATATGTATCAAAATAATCTAGACCTTCTCGTTGTCTAAATCCTTTGATTACCAATCTTGCTTTGTACTTGTCAATGGTGCCGTCGGCTTTCATCTTCTTCTTGAAGATCCATTTATAGCCTAGTGGTTTACAACCAGGAGGTAAATCCACAAGCTCCCAAGTATGATTTTGTAAAATAGAATCTATTTCACTTTTAATGGCTTCTTTCCATTGAGGCCCTTCCGAGGAAGTTACCGCTTCTCGATAAGAAGTAGGTTCATTTTCTACCATAAAAGAAACAAAATCGGGTCCAAACGATTTCTCGGTTCTTGCCCTTTTGCTTCTTCTAGGTTCAACCTCTTCTTCCTCGATTTGATCTTGTCTCTCATCTTGGAGATCATTATCTCTTTGTCTCTTATCTTGGACAACTTCGTCATCTATTCTAGATGAACTTCCAGTTTCCTTCGTTAAACAAGGAAATATATTTTCAAAGAAGGAAGCATTCCTTGATTCCATTAGTGTACCCTTTTGTATACAATCCACAGATTTAGGTCCAATCTTTTGGGCCTTGGGTGTCGGTATAGCTACCTTTGCTAGACACCCCCACACTCGTAAGTACTGATATGATGGTTTTCTTCCCATCCATAGTTCATAAGGGGTCTCTTCTTTTTCCTTACGAGGTATCTTATTTAAAAGATAAGTAGCCGTTAGAATGGCTTCCCCCCACATGTCCTGGCTTAAACCAGAACTTATCAACATGGCATTAACCATTTCCTTCAAGGTACGGTTCTTCCTTTCGGCAATACCGTTTTGCTGAGGTGAATAAGGAGCAGTGAATTCGTGTCTAATTCCATGTTTAGCACATAAATCAGCAAATGGAGACATATATTCACCTCCTCTATCACTTCGTACAACCTTGATTTTCTTATTAAGTTGATTCTCAACTTCGTTTTTGTATAGAACAAACTTGTCTATAGCTTCATCTTTACTTTTTAACAAGTAAACGTAGCAATACTTTGTACAATCATCAATAAACGTGATAAAGTACTTATTGCCACCTTTTGTGGGTAGTGATTTCAAATCACATATGTCAGTGTGTATCATATCAAGTGGTTCGGTTTTTCGTTCAGCCGATTTGAATGATGATCTTGTAAGTTTGGGTTCAACACAAGTTTCACATTTATATTTTGAGTCAATATGCATCGAAGTAAAATTTACATGTCCAAGACAGCCATGCCACACATTAGAAGACTCAATCAAGTAAGCAGAAGAATTCATTTTATTGATATCATTCTTAACAACCATTACATTGAGCTTAAACATACCATTCAGGGCATATCCCCTACCAACATACATTTGATTCTTAGACAGAACAAACTTATCAGACTAAAAAACAAGACGAAAACCAAACTTGTTCAACAGCCAACCAGACACAAGATTCTTGCGAATCTCTGGAACATACAAGACATTAGTCAACTTGAGCTCTTTCTCGGATGTCATCTTCAAGATTACATCTCCTTCACCCTTGATATCAGTAGTTGCAGAGTTGCCCATGTACAACTTCTCTCCATTGTTAACCGCTCTGAAAGAGTGAAACATACTCTTATCAGCACACACATGACGGGTAGCCCCAGTATCAACCCACCATTCCCTGTTGTTGGAACCTACCAGGTTAACTTCAGAGATCATGGCAATGACGTCAGACACCATAGCAATCATGTCCATATTATCATTCACCATATTAGCCTGGCGTGGAGTCACCTGCTTCGGCATCTTACAGTTAGCAGCACGATGACCCGGCTGGTCACAGTTGAAATACACCCCTTGGAACTTCTGTTTCACAATTGCAGCTTTAGGAGCAAGGTACTCAGACTTCCCTTTGACCTTCTTGTCATTCTTTCCTTTTCCTTTGTCTTTACCTTTGACATTGGACTTTGAAGATGACGAAGCATGCTCAACCATATTTGCCTTGGCAGAATCAGGCATATAAGCGTTTTTCTGAGCCAGCTTGTTGTCCTCTTCAATACGAAGATGAAAGTCTTCAACACTCATCTCCTTTCGCTTATGCTTTAGGTAGTTCTTAAATTCTACCCAGCTTGGAGGCAACTTTTCAATGATAGCAGCAACTTGAAAATTTCACTCAAAGTCATTCCCTCAGCATGAATGTCATGTAGCAAAACCTGCAGATCTTGAACCTGACTCATCACGTTCTTTGAATCATCCATCTTGTAATCTAAAAAACGAGCTACCATGAACTTTTTCGTACCAGCATCCTCAGTTTTGTACTTGTGTTCCAATGACTCCCATAATTCTTTGGCAGTCTTGGTCTTGCAGTACACGTTGTACAAAGAGTCCACCAAACCATTCAGAACATAGTTGTGACACAAAAAGTCTGAATGTTTCCATGCTTCCAAGGCTTGTGTGGGAAACTAGAAGGGGGGTTGAATAGTTTACCGGTTTAAAAACTTCTTTTAAAAATCTTGTTTTAAAAGTATGCTATTGTTAATACTAATAATTATCCTAACCAATTCAACAACTACTAGGAATGATCAAAGAAATAAGAGTGGAACTTGTAATATTAGCTTCATATAAATCACACACTTAAAGCAATGATACAAACCCTAAATGACTACAATACCTTGAGAGCACTTCAAGAACACCCAACCTCCTAAGTGAGGATGGGAGGTTCTATTTATACTATTTGGAGATGGATGGGCTTGGACTTGGGTGGGCTATTACATGGGCCTTTTTAATACAATACTTAACATATAAGCTTAAGTCCAAGCCCTATTGACTAAATATACTAATTACACAACGACACGTTTAATACAATAAATATCGACAATGACCATCGCTTTTTATAAATCCTAACAATCTCCCCCTAAGGGATGGTCATTCAAATGTTGCTCGGAGTGAGTTGGTCTTTTGTCTTCATTTCCATGTGCTTCGTGTGTCATTGTATAATAGTCTTTGTTCTTGTTCCTTCATGCTATGTGATCTTCAAAGAATCGTCTTTGTGGATGTTCTTGCCTTCAATCAGTATCTTCATGTGATTGTGACGTCGTGACCTTCAACATACTCATACATCTTGGACATTATACTTATGCTAACAATCTCCCCATAATCTTTCATCATATGAACTTGTTCTCGACATCTTGATTAGCTTCTTGACATTGTCTTTTCACTTTGTCTTTAACTTGATCTTCTTGTCTTGAACTTTTTACACTTGAGCTTTGTAGGGGATGTTCTTCATAAGTATGTTGAAGTGAAGATGTTTGATGTATGGGATGATGGTTAATGGATGTTTAAGGGTAGCTGCATAAAACTGTTAGTAATAATCATCCAGCGCTTATGGGTTAGGACTTCGAGATCGTCAACAGCATAGTGTGTAGACTTTCTCTAATCTCCCCCAGGCCGTTCTGAACCGGATACCCCCGAGAGGGCTTACACGGACACACCGAAGTGCACCCACGATTCAGTGAGTCGCTGGAGATCACCCCACGACTGTAGACCGTTTGAAGCATGTAACCATCATGATGTAAATGGCAAGATCCTTAGATCTCATTAAGACTCTTACAACTTGTGTCCTTTTTGGCGAACACAAGTGTATCATATTGGAAGTGTTCCTAACGAGATATTTTGATGAATCTCATGGCTCTAGACTCTTATTGTGCGTTTTGGTTTTTAGTCGTCGGAGGCATGGAGCAGAGTGCCACCTTTTCAATATCAACACATCTCGGAGTGAGAGGCCGATAGATTATGCAGTGTTCTCCGTGAGAAATGAAACAAATATCTTTTAAGAGATATCTGAGTGGCTAGGAGGGGTGGTGCAGTGCGTCACTGGGTCCATGACGTCTTGTCTTCAATATCAGTATCACCTTAGTGAGTACCGATAGCAGATGTATTGACCCGGTTTCTGCCCTAAGTTTTCATGGAGGGCTATTTCTTTTCACCCTTTCATTCAACTTTTCTTTTTAATTCTTCAACCCCTTCTGTCCCTTTCTCATTTAATCCTTTTTTCAATCTTACCTAAGGACTTCTAATTCTAATCTATTGGAATTGTCCATGGGTAGATCCCTCCGGCTCTGGCGGATCATAGGACGGTTTTCCTAACCTTAGTCACCTTATAACTCCATGACTATCCTAGATTTGCCATAAAACCTTTTGAAAATCTCTCAAAGTGTTTATGAATAAACCCATTTAGTTAGCACTTTGAGAGTTTTATATTTTTGAAATACTCCCCCTTCACATGTGCTCATGCATTTTTAACTAAAATTGCACATGTTGGGTAGAGTTCGCACATTTTGAATTGATCGACTTTCAATGAACATGACCTTTGCGAGACACGCTTACATCACTAGTTAGACTAGCTTGAAATTATTACCCGTCCCGGTCATATTCAAAGATCATCTCTCGAATTGGTACATTCTACTCAGACAAGTCCTTTGCGAGACACGTTTACATCACTGGAAAACCAGCTTGAAATTATTACCCGTCCCGGACAAGTCTTTTCGATAACGGACATCAAGTTTCGTCAATTCGAGGGTTAGAACTGAGTTTGTCTGGAGAGCATACTTTGAGATTCCACGAACTTTGATCACATTTTAATCACGTCCTCTCCCCCTCAAAAATAGCATTGATATTTTTGATATCAACTGATTAAAATGAGAGTGTTTTTGGAGAGAGACGGATTTTTAGCATGAAAATGGAACATTTTGCATTTTTTAATTTTTATACTCCCCCTTAAAGAAAGCATATTATAAAACATTTGAGTTTCAAGAGGGAGTTTCTTGAGCACGAGAATTTGAGAAAGATTTTGAAAAATCTTTTTGAAAAATCTTGATCATGTGCTCAAGATTCGTTTTGATTTGCCATTAACATTGCGAGTCCTGATCGGAAATAATCAGAAGTCATCAATGTAGCTTTTATTTGAAACCTTTTCCGGCATATCCGAGCTACATTTAAAAGATTTCACGTTTAAGAACGGGTTCCGTACTGAAATGCACGAAAGCCATTATGAAGAAAGTTTTGAGATCGACATGTTTTAGAAAATGTTTAAATGAACTCTCGCTCAAGCATCTGTACATGCCCGTATCATTGTTGAATGACATTTCTAGGTACGTACAGAATATTGATTTATACAAGAGACATGTCGTGAGAAGAATATTTTTGGTTTTTATGTTATATATATATATATATATATTTTTTTTCTTTTTGAAAATTTTCTATTTTTATATTTTGTTTTTGTTGGTTTTTCAAATTTTGTATTTTGTTTTTCAAAAATATTTACATGCGAAGCTTCATGAGAAAATATTCAAGAAGATTCGAGAAGACTTTCTAACTCTTCGGGAGTTAGGCTTCGCATTCCAATTCGACGAACTAAGTATTCAAACCGCTCTGTTGGGAGGGCTTTAGTAAATAGATCGGCAAGTTGGTATTCAGTCTTCACGAAAAATAATTCAACAGTACCCTCTTCGACGTGTTCCTTGATAAAGTGGTAGCGGACTCTTATATGCTTGGTCTTGGAGTGCTGAACCGGATTGCACGAGATGGCTATGGCACTTTTCGAGTCACAATACATAGGTATGTGGTCGAAAGAGTAGCCATAATCTGTGAGTTGTGTCCTCATCCATAGAACTTGGGCACAACACGCAGATAGAGACACATACTCGGCTTCTGCGGTTGAAAGCGCTGTGCAGTCTTGTTTCCTTGATGACCAGCCTACTAGCTTCTCTCCCAGAAATTGTGCTCCTCCAGATGTACTTTTTGCAGTGACTTGGCAACCAGCATGATCGGCATCTGCAAAGGCTGTTAGATTGAACTCCGAATCCTTCGGATACCAAAGTCCCATGTTAATGGTTCTTCGAAGGTACCGGAAGATCCGTTTAACCTCTTTGAGGTGAAGTTCGGTAGGCCTTGCCTGAAACCGTGCTAATAAACAAACAGCAAATTGTATATCGGGTCGGCTAGCAGTTAAGTACATGAGAGACCCAATCATGCTCCGATATTTCTTCGGATCAATGGGTTTCCCATATAGGTCAGCACCAATTTTGGGTGAGGTGACCATCGGAGTACAAACAGAGTCACAATTTTCCATTCCATGTTTCTTTAAAATCTCAATTGTATATTTTGCTTGATTAATAAAAATACCATGATGGGATTGATGGATTTGAAGTCCAAGGAAGAATTTTAATTCGCCCATCATAGACATTTCAAATTTACTTTTCATGAGATTTGCAAAATGTTTTGAATGTTCAGGATTAGTGGACCCAAAGATTATGTCGTCCACGTAAATCTGAACAATCAAAATGTCATTTTTAAACTTTTTGGTAAACAAGGTCTGGTCAATTGTTCCTTTGGAGAAACGATTTAACAGCAAGAAAGATGAGAGTTCATCGTACCATGCCCTTGGGGCTTGTTTTAGACCATAGATAGCCTTTTTGAGCTTGTAGACGTAGTCGGGATGATCTTTGTCAACGAATCCATCTGGCTGACTCACGTACACCTCTTCCTTCAGAGTTCCATTCAAGAAAGCCGTCTTGATATCCATCTGATAGACCGTGATGTTCTTGTGAGCCGCGTATGCTAAGAAAATCCTGACCTCTTCAAGTCTAGATACTGGTGCGAATGACTCATCAAAATCGATTCCCTCTTCCTGTCTAAATCCCTTGGCCACGAGACGAGCTTTGTTGCGAATTACAGTCATCTCTTCATCCTTTTTATTCTTCCATATCCACTTAAGATCAATGACAAGTTTGTCGAGAGGTCTTGGCACTAAATCCCAAGTGTCATGAAGTCGATATTGGAGAAGTTCTTCCTGCATTGCTTCAATCCATGCATCATCTGACATTGCTTCCCGAATGTTCTTTGGCTCTTTTAAATTAACTGAGCAGGCAAAGATGCACATATCACAATCGGTAGCGAGTTGTCTTCTCGTCTGTACTGGCCTAGAAGGTTCACCAATGACATGTTCTATTGGATGGTCTTTAGTCCATTTTAACGTTGAAGGGTATCTTGAATCTAACGAATGTGTGTTTGATGGTTCATATAACCGAGAAGAAGATTCAGCAGATTCCGTAGCAAATGGGTTTTCAAATGGTTCTTCTTCTTCTAACACAGCATCGTTTTGGTATGGTTCTTCTTGATTTGGTGTTGTTGGGTTTTGCTCATCAACTGTAGGTAAAACAGTCTCAATTACTGGAGTGGCAGGAGTAGATGTAGATGATATTGACGTGGAGGGAGTTGGTGCTTCAGCTTCAATTGTAGTAGATGCATCTTGTGGTGGTAGTGATGGTTGATGTTGAGCAGGTGCAGCGGAACGATGTTGTGATGTATCTATTGAAGCTCCACCATAGTATTCATCATACATAAACTCGAAGAAATTTTCCAGTTCTTGATTTGTAGGTTTATCAGTGTTAGTTGACTGAGCTCCTTGGGGTGTGAGTTCTGAACTGATGTGTCCATAAGTTTGACTTTGTGGTGCGGGTCCTAATCCGATACGATTAGAAGCCATTGGGTTAAGCGCGGGTTCTAGAGCGAGTCTCTCAGAAGCCATTTGTGAAATCTCATCAAATTTCACATTCATCGTCTCCATTACTCTTTTCGTTCTTCTATTATACACCCTGAATGCCCTCGAGTTATCTGAATAACCAATGAAGATACCAATATCACCTTAGCCTTCAGCTTCCCTAGATCCTCTCTGTCATTTGTAGGATAGCACAAAGCGCCAAATACATGAAGATAAGAGATATCGGGTTTTCTGTTGTTTACTAGTTCGTATGGGGTTTTATTGAATCTTGGATGGATTAGGGATCGGTTTTGAGTAAAACAGGAAGTTGAAATAGCATCAGCCCATAAGAATAACGGTGCACTGGAATAGATCAGCATTGTGCGAGCAGCTTCCACAAGAGTTCTGTTTCTTCTTTCAACTACCCCATTTTGTTGTGGAGTTCTAACTGCTGATGTCTGGTGAGTAATTCCAGTTTCTTCAAAATATGTTCTTAACTCCTGATTCACAAATTCCGTGCCATTGTCAGTTCTTACAATCCTAACTGGAGCTTGAAGTAGAACTTGAATTCGCTTCAGAAAGGTAATGATGATTCCAGGTGCTTCGTCTTTTGATCTCAAAAACCTTACCCATGTATATCTTGAGTAATCATCGACAATCACAAGAATATACTTCTTCCCATTGATACTCTCAACTCTTATTGGGCCACATAAGTCCATGTGCAATAGATGTAACTTATCAACCGAACTGGGAACGGTTTTAGGTTTATAAGTTGCCCTTTTGCTCTTTCCTTGTTCACATGATGGACATAAGTGTTCTTTGGTGTATTTGAATTTAGGGAGACCGGTGACGATGTTGTCTTTGGCAAGCTTTGTTATCGTGTCAAAGTTGAGATGGGAAATTCGTCTATGCCACAACCAGGATTTAGTGTCGTCGGCTCTTGTCATAAGACAAATTGGTGATGACGAGGCCATTTGGTTTATGTCGATAGCATAAAGATTGGTGCCACGATTTCCGGTTAAGAGATCATCACCAACCAAGTTCCTAACGAAACATGTATTTCTTCTGAATGCAACCTCTAAATCCGCATCACAAAATTGTCCGACTGAAAACAGGTTGTGTCCCAATCCTTCGACATAGTAAACTCGAGTGATCAAAAAATTCCCAAACTGTAGATCTCCATAACCCAGAATAGCTGCTACATGATCATTTCCAAACCGAACTGTTCCCATGAACTTCCATACAAAGTTGATCAGCAGCTTCAGATTCCCGGTCATGTGCTTGGAGCAACCCGAGTCGACGATCCAAAGACATATTTCGATAACCTGCCAATAACAGATGATTGTGCATTTGGAAACCATTTATCATTTGGTTCCATGGGGTTAGGGATAACAGGAGAAATACAATCATAGACGGTTTTTACTGGTTCTTCCTTAGCCATTTTTATACTACCATTTTCTAGACTGAATTCTCTACCTGTTGGAATCCATACGCACATCTTAAGATAGTTCCTAGGCAGCAGACTACTAGTTGTTTTCTTAGACTTGGCAATAAGGCTTTGAATGTATCTAGTCTTAGCAGTATTTTCTGAAGGAACATCTTTCTTAGCAGGCATTTCATTCACATGTACAACATTAGAAACAATATCATCACACACATTTTCAGACAAAGATTTCTTGTTCATTAAACAAACAGGTTCATTACATGTACTAGAAATATTGTCTTTAACGTTACATTCAGATGACATAAGTTTCTTCTTGGAAAGCGATAAAATCCTAGGGTGTTCTTCTACTTCTTTCGTTTTATTCTTGGTTTCACTCTTAGAAGCAGGCACGACTCTATTCCTTGTATTGCTCCTAGGCTTTGGTCTGCTGCTCTTAGAGGTACTTTCTACTCCTGTAGAAGGTAAGGCACACTCATTAGGATTTATCTTGTTGTCCTTTGAATCAGTGTTAGCTTTCCTAGTCTCTTTTGGATTTTCCTTAACACTTTTGTCTATCGCCCTATATGTTTTAGATGTAGAGGTAGATGCAATAGTGGTACTAATCCTATAAAGTCCAGGTGCTATCACATTTGGTGTTTCAACAACTACTTTCTCTTTTGCTTTTTCTTTGGGCAAGGGTGAAGGAGCAGATTGTGAAATTGACATTTTTGGTTTTGCAATAATTTCTTCACTCTTCCCTTTTTGACATTCAAGCTGAGACTTCAAAAGATCAATTTGTTTTTGCATTTCTTTGTAAGAACGTTCATACGACAGTTTGTCATACTTACATTCTTCCTTTTTCCGATCCAGTTGTTTAAAATATGTAACATTTTCTTTTTCAAGCTTTGCAAACGCATTTTCATATTTTGAAACAATTTGGGAAGTCTCAGCTCGAAGTCTTTCATCGTCTTCAACAGAATACATTTGATAAATAATGGACATAATATCAGTTGAAAGAGCTTCTTCAGAGAGTGCGTCATTTTGTTTTTCCAAAACTTTGATTTTTTCATTGTTTTCATTGGCTTCAAGTACCAAGGATGTGTGGTCCTAGACAAATTCAGTTACTTCTTTGATAATTGCGTTCTCAACATGAATTGATCTTGCATGTATGCCAGATAAAATGGGAGTAATTTCTGTGTCGAACATCTTTTTCTGTTCAGTTTGAAAACTTGAAAACCAATCATTGATTTTAGTATTAGTTTTGGTTGCCACAACATCTTGAAGCATTTCAACTCTCCTTTTAAGATCGGCCAATAGTATTCTTGCTTCACTTGCGGAAGTGTCGGTAGAATACATTTGTTCGATGTTAGAAAGATGTTTTGACACAACTTTGAACTTTGTGGCAGCCACTGGTTTTTTGAAAAACAAAGGTGACTCCTTTTTAACAAGATGAACACCGGCAAGTTTGTTTGCTTCATTATAATCAATTGGTTTTATTACTGGGTTCTTTTGACTCATTTTGACACGCGTCTCTTTGGAAAGCTCAATCATTTCATAAGTATCCCAAACATCGGGAGGGTCATGATTGTCATTTAGCACATTACCATTATACAATACATTCTGTTCTTTCTGAGCTTTCTTGAGATAACACGGGTTTTCTCATCCGAGAGCCATTTTCTTTCTTGTATGTAAAATCGGGTTTTTGTCATTAATTAACATATTAATCGTTTGAGTTGAATGACCCGTTTTTACAAGCAATTCTTCCAACTTTTTAATAGTTTCCTGTTTGTCAAGTACTTCATCAAGAAGTTCATCTTCTCATTTTGAAAACTTTGTTTGCAACTCTTTCTTCTCTTTTTCAAGATCAGAACAAGTTGATTTTTGTTTAGAAAGTTGGTTGGTTAATTCAGAAATTTCTGCTTTTAAGGATTTAATTTGCATGTTCAATTTAACATCAAGAGTGTCGTATTTGATTTGCAAATGTTTCTCCCTTGAAACAGAATCACTATAACCATTTTCAAGTTCTGACAGTCGTTTGTGGTGAAATTCAAAAGCTTTTTCGTTCACCTTGCATCTCTCAAGCTCAGTGGTCAATTTTTCATTAGCGGCCTTAACATCGCTATTGATCTTTTTGACCTTTTCAATTTCAATACCACAATTTTGCAATAATGATTCAAATAAAGCACGTGTTTCCTCTTCATTCTCAGTATGCTGTGACTCGAAGCCACCATTAGGATCCATATCTGGAGTAGCCAAATTAATATTACTATAACTTGGGGAGTCCATATATGTATCGTAAATGGGATTAGGAGTCGCAGTATGCTGTTCATTCTGAGGTGACATATCAAACATTTCATTATTGTGACATGTAGTATATGTAGGTACCTCAGATATCACATTGGCATCATAAGCAGGAGGTGCTTCAGAATCCGTGTCATATTTAACCTCTTGAAGATTTGCCATGAAGATGCAGTTGGCATCGATATCCTCCAAATCCTCTGCATCATCCATCAGTGCCATGAAATCATTTTCCTCAGCACTTAACTGAAACCCTGCCTTGTCCTTCTGAGCTAAGAGCAAAGCTTTCTGAAGATACTCGGGATCTTTCTTTTTTGGCTTGGAGGGACAGTTTCTTGCCATATGACCAATTCCTTGACAATTGAAACACGTTATTCCATTCCCTTGATTCATATTCCCAGCATTTCCAGCAGCAGCAACATTCCCAATCTGATTTCCCATATTCTGATTCCCAACATTCTGAACCCTCTGATTTCCAACATTCTGAACCCTCTGACCCATCTGATTCCCTGCATACTGACCCATTTGATTACCCATATACTGTCTTGTGTTCTGATTACCCATCTGAGGAGCATATCCCTGTTGATTCATATTCCCATATCCTCCAACCATTTGGCCTTGTTGACCCATGTTGAAACCCGGTTGAGCAAACTGCCTGTAGCGAGTATTCGATGAAATCCTTTGATTGGTATTGGTAGCGTCCTTGAACAACTTTTGATAGAAGGGTAAATGCTTGAGTCAGTACAGACATGTCATCATTAGGATTGTATGGTTGTTGTGGAATGACTTGTTGTTCATGAGGATAGAGTTGTTGTTGTGGAAAAGAGTATTCATGTGGCATGTAATTCTGAGTGGGAGTTGATGATGGTGGTACTGAGTATTCATGTGGCAAGTAGTTCTGAGTAGGAGTGGATGATGAAGGTAATGTGTTCACTGTAGGAGATGGTGACTGAGCAATCAATGCTAACGGATCATGTTTTTTGGCAAGCATTTCTTTCCTAACCTCATCTGCCTCTTTCTGGTTTTGTTTCAAGAAATCATACAGTTGATCATAGTTCACTTCATGAAGGTTCTTTGTCTGATTAACAATCGTAACATATCGTCCCCATTCCTCTGGAAGGTTGTTAAGAAACTTGATGTTCTGGACAATCTGTTTTGGTGTTAAATTAGTCCTGATGAGCTCATTCATGAGAGTGCAAAACCTTGTGTAGTAGATTTCAATTGGTTCAGCTGAAGTTGATGAAAATTTCTCCCATTCAGTAGAAGCTTGTTTTCAATGTCTTGTTGACCAATTTCAGTTCCATGACATAGCCTCCTAACTCGTTCCCACATATCATAAGCAGTTTCACAGCTGTCAACAGCACAAAAGATCTCTTGTGGTAAACCAAGTTGAATTAGGTGCATGGCTAAGTCATCTGCTTCAATCTGTTTCCTATCCTCTTCTGTGTACTCTTCTTCTTTCTGAGTACGAAAGGATGGTTGAACAGGAGGTGTTTGATTGGGATCACCAGCTTCTTGAATCTGACGAGGTTTGAATGGACCATTCTTGATGGAGTTGATCAGGAGTTTGCCTTGTCCATTAGGTTTTGTTTTCAAGTAACGAAGCATACGGCTTGTCCATGGAAGATAACTGCCTTTTTCTAGCATTGGAGGACAGTTTTCAGCACCGGCTGCGTGGATGTCTTGTTGAGTAGTCATTGTTGTTGTTGAATGGTTAAGATGGTATTGGATCGGTTAAAGAACTAGGATACGGTTGGATACCGTTTACGAGATTTGTTTGGTTTAAGTCCTTTGTTGTTGTCCTTGAATAGTCGTTGAGAAACTTGATAAACCGAGAAAGTTGATAACTTGTGAGAAACTTGATAATCCTTGAGAAACTTAAGATTTAGAAACTTGATAAGTCCACAAAGTAGATAAACTTCAAACTTAATAAATCCCAAACTTGAAAATTACTCACAAAGTTACAAAGTCTCATGCAACACACTTTAAAAGTTATAATACTCACTATTTAATATTGTTAAATTCACAAATAACGAATGTTAAAAAACCAAAGTAAAAAAATGAGGAAAGCCAAAGTACACCTCATGCAAACCTATTTTGATATTAAAATGCAAAAACACTTGAAGAGGTCAAAACCAAAGTACACCTATCAATAACACATATCATGCAAAAACACATATCAATATACACGTATCAAGCCAACGATGCTCAAATTAATCAAGAACACGTATCATGCAAAAACAAGTATCATCACATGCAAACTCAATCAATAGACACGTGATATCAACTTCACTTCTATATAAAGGTTATTATACTCACTTCATATTCAAACTTGTCACCTTGTATATGAATTTGACGTCAATCTTTACTACTATATGCCAACATAACAAACCCAAAAACAAAGATCACTTAAGACGTTTTTCATGCCAGAAATACTTTACATCAAACTCAACTCCAATATTAGCAAACCCAAATCTTAAAGGCTCGACCAAAAAACTGGTTTGAAGCTTCGATGAACTTGGTTCGATTACTTCCTTGGTCAGTGATGTTTTTGTTCGACTAGAGTTATGATTCGATCAAGACTTTGTGGTTCGACTAACTTTTTGGTGAATTGGTTCGATGAAGTGTTGCTTTAACAATGAAGTATGGTTCGACTCTATGGTTCGACTAAATGAAAAGGTGGTTCGACAAGTGTAACTTGGTTCGACTAGAGTAAATGGTTTGACTAGGTGCTGCTTCGACTAGAAAGTTGCTTCGATGAAAGTTTCTGGTTCGACTACCTTAGCTAGTTCGACTATCAACTCGTTCGACTAATCTTCTCGTTCGACAAAAAGTTCGTTCGACTAGCTTTGATGAAGTGAGGGTTCGAGTAACTAGACCACGTTCGATCAACTAACCTTGTTCGATCAACTAGACCACGTTCGATCATGTAATCCCTCGTTCGACTGAAAAGCCTCGTTCGATCAGGTAGTACTTCGTTCGACTCAATCCCTTGTTCGACTAAACCCTAGTTCGATCAACTAAGTTCGTTCGACAATACAAGGTTCGTTCGACTAGGTAACCTCGTTCGACTAGGTAACCTCGTTCGATCAATTGGAAGAGTGTCTAACTCGACAACCCTTATATCGTTCGGTTGAATGCTTCCTTCGATGACCTTGCTCGTTCGATGAGGTTGCTCGTTCGATGACTTTGCTCGTTCGATGAATATTTGGTTCGATTGAATATTGCTCGTTCGATGACCTATGCTGGTTCGATGAGGTACTTGGTTGTTCGACTATATGAGTTGTTCGTTCGACAATGTGAATCTTCGACTTTATTGTTCGATCAAGGAAACAACAACAAAAAGAAACACAACGAAATGAAACAAAAGACTAACCAAACAGATCGTGACAAAAAAAAAACAAAACAAGGTGGAAATAAACAAAACAAATGAAACAGTACTAAGTGAAAAAAAAACCGAATAATCCTAGATCTTTAACTTTATTATGCTCTTGATACCACTTGTTAATACTAATAATTATCCTAACCAATTCAACAACTACTAGGAATGATCAAAGAAATAAGAGTGGAACTTGTAATATTAGCTTCATATAAATCACACACTTAAAGCAATGATACAAACCCTAAATGACTACAATACCTTGAGAGCACTTCAAGAACACCCAACCTCCTAAGTGAGGATGGGAGGTTCTATTTATACTATTTGGAGATGGATGGGCTTGGACTTGGGTGGGCTATTACATGGGCCTTTTTAATACAATACTTAACATAAAAGCTTAAGTCCAAGCCCTATTGACTAAATATACTAATTACACAACGACACGTTTAATACAATAAATATCGACAATGACCATCGCTTTTTATAAATCCTAACAAGTATGCTATTGGAAACTTTGATTCGAACCCTATGTGTAATCAATCAACACCAATATGAACTACAAACTAAGCTATGTAAAAATAACAAATAAAAGTAAAGAGTAGAGTTGGAAAGATCAAACTGAGACAGAGGATTTATAGTGGTTCGGCTACGAAGCTCTTCTTCGCCCTACTCCACTCCCCGAGTACCACACTCGAGAGTTTCAAACACTATATCAACAACCTCCCTTCAGGCGGAGAAAACCGTACACGTCGCTTATCCTATTACCGACACTAAGCTAGATGTCGAGTGCTAATCTTAGCTAGCACCAATCTACCAAGGTCCACGTGACCAGACACTCAAGCCCAATGGCTTCAAGAGATCACCAAGATCTCAACACGATCACAATGATCAACACTCACTTCACTCTACTCGACTAACACTAACCTAATGACCCTAGATCTTCTTGATCAATCACACAAGCCCAATGACTTCAAGAGATGTTCACTATCTCTATAGATCACACTTGATCTTCACTCTCACTCACAAAAAGAAAATAAACTTGATGTATGCTAAGACACAACAAGGTTGTAACAAGTGTTACAAAAACCTATCAACTATAACTCTAGTATCTTCTTGATTACTTGAGTTCTTCTCTTGCTAATGAAGAGGGATGACAACACCTTGTATCAACTTGGATACTTGTGTTCTTCTCTTGCTAGTAAAGAGGTATGAAGAGGATCACTTGAAGGATGATTGGATCACTCTTGAAACAAAGAAAAACTAATCTAATTGACCTTAAGAAGTGAAAGGTGTGAGAGGATTTGACTAAGGGATTTTTCTGTGTGTGAAGGGTGCCTAAAACTTTGAAAGAGGTGGGTATTTATAGGCAAAGAAAATCTGAATGTTACAATTCAAAATGGTACGGACGGCTCCATTAAATGACCCACGGCTCCGTTAAATTTAACGGTACCGTGGAGCCGTGGTAGACTAGGACGCTCCAAATTTTGTCTTTTCTGGTGAAAATTTATTTGGGGAAGGTTGGAGCTGATTTTGGGGGGAAAAATAGCTGTTGTGATTTTCAAACTAATTTTTCCATTAAAACATTTCTTAATATTTCAAAAATAATTTGTCATGTGTATTTTTGAAAAAATATTTTGTCCCATTTAAGATGTGAATTTTCAAAACATAAATTCACTTCTTTGATCACTAGTTCAAGTTGTAACTTTGTTCAAGAGTGATTTGCGTAGAAACGGGATCTTCCGATTAAAAACTTGTTAACGTTAATTTTAACGTAACGTGAGTTCACATTTTGTCATCCTCAAAACGTGAAGTAATCGAAAGATATAAATAACGTTTTTAGAACATTATTTGCATCAACAATCTCCCCCTTTTTGATGATGACAAAATATAAACTCATTTTAGGTTAAAATTAGTTTTAACAAGTTTTTAATGAGTTTACTCCCATTTCTCCCCCTTTTTGTCAAATCAAAAAGGTGGTTAAGGCTCCCCCTTGATGTGTACTCCCCCTCATTTGGAGAACACAAAAGAATCGAGCAATGGATCGTGCTACAAAACAAAGTTAGACGACAAATAAATAATATCTAACAAGTAGCACATAAGACAAATATCCAACCACAATAAAAGGATTATGGCTAAGTAGCCAACATGAAAAGCCCAATTCATAAATATGAAATAAATGTCATACATAAGTATGACTACAATAGGAAAGCAAATTAAACTAACAAGAAGACACATAAACATCTAAAGTAACATGAGGCTTCTAGATTTGCTTCCAAATTCAAAAGGTTCCTAATCTTTTATTGAGGGGACTAAACATAACCATGTTTAGTTTGGGCTATTGTGTGGTGGAGGTGGTGGAAGGATGATGGGTCCTATGGGTGGTGTGAGGAGGTGTTCTAGGTATGAAAACCTAAAGCTAAGCTCATCTCTAAGGTTCATGATGAGTTCAAGGTTGTGGTTGCAACAAGGGCAACTCAAGGTGTGTGAGTGAAGGGGATACATGATTGGATAACCCATTAAGGGTTGAGGTGATGGTGATAGTGAAGGTGATGATATGTTGCTCCCAAATTCAAAGGGAGTGTTTGGTGAAAGGGTGAAGGTGAGAGTGAGAGGTTGTGGTGAGGTTGAAAGTGATGAGGGTGTTGTGTGAGTTCCCAATTCAAGGGAAGTTGATGGTGATGAGTTGAGTGTTAAGGTTAAAGGGTGAATGGGACTAGGTGGAGATGAGTGTGTGTTGATTCTTGTTGTGGAGGATGAGGATGTAGGTTGAATAGAGGTTGCCTTGGATGGAGCTTGGGATGTAGTGAAAGAAGATGATGATTTGTTAGAGGTTATGGGTGTATGGGTTTCATCTTCATCATCCAAGGTGAGATCAATGAGGGGAATGTCATTGGTGATAGGTTTAGTTGCTAATTGGGGTGTGTTGACATTCTTGATCCATTGATCAACTAGAGAGGTTTGGTTGGTTGGTTTGATGTTGAATCTAGGTTTCTTGAATACTCTTGATCCCATGATGATGGTATGGTGAATGTGAAGGTGTAAGGATGGGTGTAAGAATGGCAATGCATAATGTTAGCTTAAATAGCCAAAACATAAGCATGCAAGTTTGAAATGTTGGATTTGGGGATTTGGGTGCATGGGAATCAGGTTTTGGTTGCAGATTTTCTGGAAAAGATAGTCAAAAAGTGGAAGAGAATAGCAGTTTTCGTCTTCCAGAGGCACGACACCGTTAAAGGTGCTACGGCACCACTAAATTTAGTGGAGCCGTGGCCTATTTAATGGAGCCGTGGGCTCTTTTGACCTTCTTTCCAGGTCTGCAGGTTTTAGGCAGCCTAAATGGGGAAATTTCTGGGGAATCCATTGGCTGCAAATCTCAAAGCCTCAAATTACTAAACACATAGAATTCCTAAAGCTAGTTTCAACTAGCAACTAACTTGATCATGTGATCATCTATGTATTTAGGCAACTATTAAGCATGCATGAATATAAGCATTTTTAACATCTAGTGCATGTAATAAAATAAGCTAACATGCATGGTTTAGGCAAGATAAAACAACATGAGGATTAATTAACAAGAAAATTAACCATGTTGAAGTGTTAAAATGTTAAGAAGGGAACATTCCAAGCAAGTTAATGCCATGTCTTTATTTATAATAGCTTAATAATACTTAAGTTAATAGTACTACTTAAGCTAATCCTAACTAGTCTCGTTTCTTCCCCAACTTCTTCAGCTTGCTCCCGATCCCTTCAAGGGTCTTCCCAATAGACTTGAAACCCCCGACAGTTTGCTTATGCATCTCCACTTGTCTATTGTACATTGTAGTTTGTTCTCTCATCACTTGGGTTAGGTTGACCATCCCGTTTTCGGGGAAGGTTGTACGTCGAAATGATGAGGTGTCAAGGTTGTCAAAGTAGACGTCGGGAGAAGGAGAACGTGTACAAGACGTTCCTTCTTCGTTCACCTCATCATCATCCGCATGCATATGTTGAGATGATGATTCATGACCGAAGGAAGAGGATGAGAGAGGAATGTCGGAAGTGGATTTACGACCACGCTTGGACCCTTTGTCCTTACGTTGCTTTGTGCGACGTCGTGGTCCACCAAGAGGTTTCATAACAGGATTGACTAGGACATAGTCGACACTTTGGAGATTGGGAAAATGTTCCATGACCCAATGGAAAAGACGAGTAAGCAGCATACCATATAGCATGCGAGGTTATATGGTTCCTCGATACTAAGACAGTAGAGCATATGGGCGAGACTCGCAGAGACGTGATCACGGTTGCCCGCAAGGCTCAACACGTTCTCACGAAGAAGGAGTTCCCAACTTCTAAGGTCGGGAAGGAGCTCTTTGAGGTAGATACGGTTTGGGTCAAGGTGGACAATTGAACCATCACGCTTTTGATACGTGTGGACGACTCGAGGTGTTTGGATGACTTGTTTGATGGACTCGAGGTCGGGAATTTCAGTGCGATAGGCACCTACATCCTCAAGATTATAGAAGAGAGACTCAAGAGTATGGTCTTCAGTGTATGCACACTGACCATATGCAGGAACACCGAGAATTTGTCCAATCTCGGAGACAGACAGGATGATATTTTGGTTTTGAATCCAAAAATCAAGAAAAAACATTACCATCATCATCAGTGAAGGTACGGACTCGACTATAAAACTCGAGAACAAAACGAGGACAGACTTGATCGTTTATTTTGTATAAAAAATCGAACTCGATAGAAGGAAAACAGGCACAGATGTTGTCTGTCGTGACATAGAGTGCATCGACTACACGCCCTTCGTGTATGTATCGATTTTGGACTTTTGCGAAATAAGCTCTTTGCTCATTAGGAATGTTTAGATTTTCAAGAGTACTAAGAATGTATGGTTTGGTATCTTGATAATCATTTCGAGGCATTGTTTTTCTACAAAAAAAATATTTTTGTATATGTTAGTTCGTTGCATTTTAATGATTACACTTCTAGTGTGTGTGTGCCTAAATGCAAACAATGTGGAGGTGCGGCAATCTCGACTCTAAAATTATCCTAAAGAGATTACCCAAACGCTCCTAACTTCACTTTTGCTCAATCACTTTTGCTCCTAACTTCACTTTAGGCAAAGCATTATGAATCATCATTTTAGCCTCATTATTTTTGGCTAATTTCCTTTTTAGTTCATCACTTTGTTTATCATAAGAAACTATTTCATCCTTTTTAGTTTCCGGATTCTTTTGAATAGGTTGAAAGTCACCCTCGGTAATAACATGCCAAAGATCAATGTCTTTTGATTTCACATACGTTTCGAATCTTGTTTTCCAATAAATAAAACAATCGGTTTCGAAAAGTGGTGGTCTTTGCATAGATTGCCCTGCTAGATATTTGTCGGAATCCATTGATCGGTTCAAGCTTTAAAATACAATATACTTTAAAAACTTGACTGACGTGGCTCCTGATACCAATTGTGGGAAACTAGAAGGGGGGTTGAATAGTTTACCGATTTAAAAACTTCTTTTAAAAAATCTTGTTTTAAAAGTATGCTATTGGAAACTTTGATTCGAACCCTATGTGTAATCAATCAACACCAATATGAACTACAAACTAAGCTATGTAAAAATAACAAATAAAAGTAAAGAGTAGAGTTGGAAAGATCAAACCGAGACAGAGGATTTATAGTGGTTCGGCTACAAAGCTCTTCTTCGCCCTACTCCACTCCCCGAGTACCACACTCGAGAGTTTCAAACACTATATCAACAACCTCCCTTCAGGCGGAGAAAACCGTACACGTCGCTTATCCTATTACCGACACTAAGCTAGATGTCGAGTGCTAATCTTAGCTAGCACCAATCTACCAAGGTCCACGTGACCAGACACTCAAGCCCAATGGCTTCAAGAGATCACCAAGATCTCAACACGATCACAATGATCAACACTCACTTCACTCTACTCGACTAACACTAACCTAATGACCCTTGATCTTCTTGATCAATCACACAAGCCCAATGGCTACAAGAGATGTTCACTATCTCTATAGATCACACTTGATCTTCACTCTCACTCACAAAAAGAAAATAAACTTGATGTATGCTAAGACACAACAAGGTTGTAACAAGTGTTACAAAAACCTATCAACTATAACTCTAGTATCTTCTTGATTACTTGAGTTCTTCTCTTGCTAATGAAGAGGGATGACAACACCTTGTATCAACTTGGATACTTGTGTTCTTCTCTTGCTAGTGAAGAGGTATGAAGAGGATCACTTGAAGGATGATTGGATCACTTTTGAAACAAAGAAAAACTAATCTAATTGACCCTAAGAAGTGAAAGGTGTGAGAGGATTTGACTAAGGGATTTTTCTGTGTGTGAAGGGTGCCTAAAACTGTGAACGAGGTGGGTATTTATAGGCAAAGAAAATCTGAACGTTACAATTCAAAATGGTACGGACGGCTCCATTAAATGACCCACGGCTCCGTTAAATTTAACGGTACCGTGGAGCCGTGGTAGACTAGGACGCTCCAAATTTTGTCTTTTCTGGTGAAAACTTATTTGGGGAAGGTTGGAGCTGATTTTGGGGGGAGAAATAGCTATTGTGATTTTCAAACTAATTTTTCCATTAAAACATTTCTTAATATTTCAAAAATAATTTGTCATGTGTATTTTTGAAAAAATGTTTTGTCCCATTTAAGATGTGAATTTTCAAAACATAAATTCACTTCTTTGATCACTAGTTCAAGTTGTAACTTTGTTCAAGAGTGATTTGCGTAGAAACGGGATCTTCCGATTAAAAACTTGTTAACGTTAATTTTAACGTAACGTGAGTTCACATTTTGTCATCCTCAAAACGTGAAGTAATCGAAAGATATAAATAACGTTTTTAGAACATTATTTGCATCAACAGCTTGAACGGCCTGTTGATTGGCGGATTAACCTTCTGCAGGAGGTTCCACGTGAGGTAGATCCTCTTTTAAGAACCGCGCAAGGTTCAAAGTAGTGAGATAGAAGAACATCTTCTGTTGCCACCTCTCAAAATTCTGCCCATTGAATTTCTCTGGTTTCTCAGCATGATTAGTAACCGTGTTAGTAACTGGCGCACCAGATACATTCACAGTAGTAGTCACAGGAGGGGTAGTGGTGTTTGTCATCCTGAAAATTCAAACACAAAAAGTTAAACAAACTGTTGTAAATCGGTATCTACTTGTACCGGATCTGATTCAACGAAACTCTATCTTGGTTTCGATGGATCGAGTAAATCAGTTTAATAGAAACTCAATCTTGGTTTCGATATAAACTGATAAGAACAAAAAAAACGTTATAGATCTGTAACCAAATATGTAAATTAATATATGTTTAATTAAAACTGATTTCCAAAGAAACTCAACTAGGTTTCGACAGAAAAATGTTTATAAAAATCTGTTAATAATTAATCCGATTTTAACAAAGTGTTTTAAATTCGGTTAAACCGAATATGTTTTAAGACTGTAGGAAACGGTGTACACTTTTATTAATATAATCAGATTACAACGATTAAATAACAGAAAATAAATAACAGAATATTAAATACAGACAGCAAGGTGTAGAAGGAGAAGACAGACGCTATAACGATAAGTAAATAAAGTAGTAAAGGTCGTGGCACGAGGCTCGTGTTAAACACGATTCCCTTAAAACAGAATCGCCGTCTGTTTCCCAGGGTACAACGTACAAAGCTGTTGTACAGCCGGACCTGACAACTTGCCTGAAAGATCACGGAAGCTCTGAGTGTATCTGATCGAAAGAATGCTGGAATCCTGGTACTATGGAGGAATACGTTTCTGGTTGTGTCTCAACCGAATGAGACTTGGTCTGTATTTATATTGAAAACCTATCTTCTTTTCCAAGATAAATAAGTGCCAAATATATACGAATCTGTTATTATAAAACAAGATACGCGTATAATTTATTAACACATAATTATTCTGTAAAACTTATTCACCAAGTTTATATCTATTCCCAAAATAGATTGATACAGAATTTGAAAAATATGGAAACTAAGAGCCTGGATCTGCAGCAAAAAGATACGCGCACAGGCGAATTTTTCGGAGATGCATTCGTGTCCGCAGGTCGCGGGGCTCGCATGAGTTCAGAAGCTTCAAACCCATTTTGGCCCAGAAATCCTGAAATCTGCACCCCCCACCCTGCGCGCGTGCACGTAGGAGTGGGAGCATAGCCCACCTAAAGGAATTTGATAGCAAATATCAAGATTTCTATATAAACCACTCCCCACTTCCTTTTCTAGGCGATGTGGGATACTTTTATTTTCCATATTTTTGTGTTTCAAGTGCCTCACTTTGAGACACGATATCTCATTCATATCAACTCCATTTTTGACACATTTTAGCTCCGACACGGAGAACGCAAAGCTACCAAGAAATATAAATATATATAATATATACATATATTAAATAGTGTCCAAAATATGCAAAAATCATTTTGCAAAACCCATTTTTCCAACAACCCATTCCACAAGGATGTGGAGAAAGTGGCGTCGTCTTTTTATGTTACTAATTTCCCTGAATGACTTGACCCAAGAGACTTATCGAAGATTTTTCTCCTTATGGTCGCCTCGTCGATACTTTCATTACAAACAAACGCTCAAAAGGTGGTAAGCGTTTTGGTTTTATTCTATTTCTAGGAGTTAAAGATGTCAACGATTTTGTTAGGTCTCTATCCAACATATGGATCGGTAACTTCCACTTGTATGTTATCGTGGCTAAATTCCATAGAACCCAGATCGAAGCAAAACCTTAATAATATTCATGTATTGGGAGATGATAATAGTAACCCTAATATTACCACTTCGAAAGGCACTGTTCCTCCTTTTGATAAACCTTCATTCGTGTCTATTGTTCATGGTAATTCTAATATGAAGAGTGATTCATCAGGGTCTGTCAATGTACGTTCTATCTTTCTTTCTAATCAGTGTTGACGATTCTTCTAGGGTTATTTTGGTTAAACTAAAGGAAATGGACACCATGAGTAACATGTACATGATCTGTAAGAATGAAGGTTTCACTGATTTGAAAATCCATCTTGTTGGGGGATAGTGGGTTTGGATTCAGTTCCCAACAGTGGCTTCTTGCATGGCATTTCAATATAATCAATGCATGAAGAGAATTGCAACCTCTAAGAATGTTTCGCCTTCTTTCAAGGTCGATGAACGCATGATTTGGGTCGAGATTAGTGGCCTTCCACTTTGCGCGTGGGTTTCAAATGCCTTTAAGAAAATTGATTATATGTTTGGAAAATTTATGTTCTTCGAAGTTGAACAATCGGCAGCCATGTGTATAGGTAGAGTTTGTATCTCTACCAAATCCCAAAAATTCGTTTTGGAAAGGGTTCATGTTGCTATCTACGGGGAGTCATTTGAGGTTCACGTTCATGAACTAGGCACTTGGAGTATTAATTTTGACGATGATACTCTTGTTTCACCTCCTACAAAAGATGACAATAATGAAGATAGGCATGCGGATTCTGTTGAAGACAACTCACTAAAAGGATTTGAAGACATTATCAAAAACTTGGCAGAACATAAAGAGGAAGAGGGGGATAACATGTCAGCTGCTAAAGACTTAAAAGTTGATATCGATGCTTGTCATGATCCTATGGAAGTTGTTAACGATCCCCTACCACAACTTTCAAAAGAGGAGGTTTTGTCAGATTTAAGTTACCCACCAGATTTTGAGCATTTAAAAAACATGAATAATTGTCGCCCTCATATGCTAGATCCTCCAATACGAGTAAGTGCTTTACTTCTTTTGCAAAATATTGGAAGAAGGACATTAAGGGGATTTACCTTATTCATGAAATGTCGAGAATTATTGAGTTCAGAGGCACATTGGGTTTTGATGTTAGAGGATGTCAAAAATCATTGACTAAAATGATTAATGGGATAGGAGCACGTATTGTTGATAAATGAATGTGTTATCTATCAATATTTGTGGTACAAAAAAGAGGCGAAAACGTTTATGGATAAAATAATTTTCCTTCAAACACGACATCCACTTTTTAGGTATTCAAGAGTCCAAGATGACAAGGTTAGAAGTCTTTCGACTTAAGACCATGAGGGGAAACTACTCTTTCGATTTTGCTTGCAGTTTAGCTCATGGTAGATCAGGCGGTTTACTCTCCATTTGGGATCCAAATGTCTTTACGAAAGAAAATATTTGGTGTGACGAGGATTTTATCAGAGTAAAAGGGCGTTGGAAAAACATGGTTGGTGATTGTTATATGATTAATATTTACGGTCCTCACGACCCGGTAGCTAAAGTTTCTTTGTGGAATAAGATTCGGGATTTCATGGAATCTTACATGGGTAAATATTTATTATTTGGAGATATGAATAAAGTTGGCTGAAATTTTTAAGTCGACATGAACGATATGGCTCTATCTTCTCAAGGAGTGAATAAAGTTGGCTGAAATTTTTAACTCCTCTATCAATAATGTTGGCATGATCAAGTTGCCTATGGAGGGTCGTTTATTTAATTGGATGAACAAAGCCAGTACTAAACTAAGTAAATTGGACCGATTTATGTTTTCTAAAGATGTGATAGAGGAGTTGCCCGATATTCGGGTTACTTCTCTCGATCGTTTGTGGTCGGATCATAACCCTATTCTCCTTCGTTGCAATAAATCTGACTTCGGCCCGGTTCCTTTTAAAATTTACCACTCTTGGTCTCTTCGTGAAGGTTTTGATGATCTTATTTCGTTGGAAGCCCTAACATGGGGCATGATGTTGATGGCTTCAATTTATTATCTCATGAAAAACTGAAATGTTTGAAAGTGAAAATTAAATAGTGGATTGTTAATACTAAAAGTGGTGAAAGTATTCAAAAACAGGAGATCATGAATACTTTAAAGCATTTAGAAGAAAAGATTGAAGTTGGTTCAGCTTCTCCCGAAGACCATGAAATGAGAACTAAGCTTATTCAAGAAGTTGATAATCTTGAAAAACTCGAAGCCATAGATACGGTTCAAAAGGCTCGGATAAAATGGGATATTGAAGGTGACGAAAAATCTAAATTTTTTCATGGTTTGGTGAACCAAAAGAGAAAAGCTCAATTGATTCATGACATCATGATTGAGGGAGAATGGGTCTGATCCTCGACAGGTCAAAGAGGCATTTCTCAATTTTTTTTAAAGAGAAAATTTAAGCTTATAATTCTTTGATATCTTTCCCTCCTATATCTGTTACGTCTAGTTTAAACTCTCATGATCGACATCTATTAGAAGACGTTATTTCCATAGATGAAATAAAGGCCGCACTATGGGACTGTGGTAGTGATAAAGCTCCCGGCCTTGACGGTTATTCTTTTTCTTTCGTGAAGAGGTATTGGGATCTGCTAAAGTTGGATCTCCGCGAGTTTGTAACTTCGTTCTTCGCCTCTGGTAAGATGCCTTTGGGTTCCAGCTCGTCCTTTATCACACTCATTCCAAAGGTTAGTAATCCTATTAATAACACTGATTTTCGTCCTATCTCACTTATTGGTATCTTTACAAGATCATTGCTAAAATTCTAGCAAACCGGTTATCTAAAGTTGTCGGAAAAATTGTTAGTCACGAGCAATATGCCCGGTCCTCTTATGCTCATGAGGTGATAGATTGGGATAAAAAAACAAAAGACAAAGTTGTTGATTTTTTAAGTTGATTTCGAAAAAGCTTTTGATTTCATTAGCTGGAGATGCTTAGACTTCGTTTTAAACAGCCTTGTTTTGGGCTAAAATGGAGGACGTGGATTAAAGCATGCTTGGAATCATCCAGGGCTTCTATCTTAGTAAATGGTAGCCCTACCTCTAAGTTTTCTCTTAAAAGCGTATTAAGGCAAGGCGATCCTCTTTTGCCTTTTTTGTTTATTCTTGTCATGGAAGGCCTTCATAAAGCCTTATCTGATGCAGTTTGTTCTGGTATTATTCATGGTATTAAATTTGGTAATTATGATGTTATGTTATCTCACTTATTCTATGCAGACGATGTTGTGATTACCACTGAATGGAGCTCTCAAGGTATGGATAACATTATTCGTATCTTGTACATTTTTAGTTAGCATCGAGCCTCAAAACAAATACTCATAAGTCCATTGTCTATGGCATCGGAGTCTCATCTGAGGAAGTGAATTTTATGGCTAACATCACAGGTTGTGCAGCGGGTTCATTACCATTCGTATACCTTAGGCTTCCTATTGGTTCTAATATGAATCTTTCAACAAATTAGACGCCTCTTATTGACCGGTTTCACGCTAAGCTTTCATCATGGAAGGCCAACCTTCTTTCCATTGGTGGACGCCTCACGTTAACAGAAGCTGATCTTGGAAGTCTTGGGATTTATTAACTTTCCATATTTAAAGTTCATGAAACCTTCTTAACGGTCTTGGAGAGTATCTGTGCTTCATTTTCTGGGGAGGTTCTCAAGACTCGAGAAAAATTGCATGGATTAAGTGGTCCAACGCTCTTGCTTATCTTGATAAGGTTTTTTTGGATATCGTGTTGGTGCAACATTGACTAAGTCACCTTTATGTTTTAATGATGACAAATAAACCTTCGCGACACATAAAATCACAAACGATAGCCAAAATCCAACCAGTTCCATAACTGGAACTCGCGCCGGAGAGCCAGTAGCGCGCCAGCTTTCAGTTAGAAAACACTTGGATTTTAAAAGTCGGCTTTCCTCTTACCCGACGAATGTGGTTCTTTCAATACATTTATGAATATGATAATTGAGTTATTAGGAACACTCGAAATGAAATTTAGACTTAGAGAGAAGTAAAAACAAGTCCTCTCGTTTTTAACAAAACGCAAACTCAAGTATTTTATCAAACGCCTCTAGCCAAGGCTTTTCCAAACCTAGGACATTCATACTTTCCATATAATATCAAATGAAAGTATTCCTATGACCATAATTCGTGTATACGTCTCCTCTAATCATGTAATGGGTTTACTCCCTTATTGGTCAAACAAAGTCAAATGTCACTTTGCGTAAATGCATCATTTCCCACTATGGGATATGCTTTACTTGTGATACAAAGCACTTAGCTTGTTTTCATCAAGATGATTAGTGATCATGATGATTTTTGAATAATCATGGATTTAGTCCTAGTTAATATTTGAGTTTGGGATTATTTGGAAGTTGTTTATCCTTTGATCTTTATCATTTCCTACACAATAAATGTTTCACAAATTCCAACACAAACATTTTCAACCCCACACTCACTATTCATTCTCTTCTTCACCTCATCACTCTCACACATTCAATTTGAATTTGAATTTCACACACATACACACACACACTCAAAACTTCCTCTATATACTTCTCACTCACACTCACTCACACACTCTTGATTTTCAAATTCAAATCTCTCACACACACACTCTCCTTCCTTCCCTCACACACTTTGCCAACTTACTCACTCCCAACATTCAAATTTCAAATTTGAATTTGAAACATAGGCTCCTTATCACCATCACCATCACACCATTCCAACTCACTTCTAACTCACTCCCATCTCTCCTCTCATCTTGGAATGGAATATTCCATGGCATATTATTTCTTCCTAACCATGCCAACTCACTCAACCTAACCATGGTTATCTTCTAACCTAGCTTCTCACATACTCTTCCCTCTCTCACATAATTTGATTTGAAATTCAAATCTTCTTTCACAGCATACACACTTTATTTCTAAGCAAAGGAATATTCTCTTGACATATTCTTCTCTTCTATCTATGCCATGTGAGGAATACCCAAACTACCATTATCAAATTATCCCTTATCTCTTTCTCTCTTCGATATTGGATAAACACCACAAAAATTCTTTTAAACACTTCACAAATAATTTTATCAAATGGCTATTTGAATAGGTTGACCTTGAGTATGAGAATAATGGAAATGTCAAAGTGTGAGGTACAATTGGGGTTTAGCAAGGTCGGGTAGTTAAAAGGCCAAAATCTCGAAAAACCAGAACGGGATCTTGGCGCGCTGGCCACGCTCTAGCACGCGGGCAGCGCGCCAGCCTCGTAGTATATTTTTACACTTTTGGGATTTTTGCCTATAAATACCCCCACCTTGTCTTGTATTCCTTACCTCTTACCGTTTCTTTCTTTCTCTCTAGATTTCTTCTCTCTATTCCTGTAAGTCTTTATCATCTATTGTAAGAACACATCATTCCGCAAGAGAGATTCACAAGATCTTAATCTACTCTTGTGAATTATGTCGAGAGTCTTATTCTCTATACCCTTTCTATTATAATTGAGTATCTAGGCTAGGTTAGGTTAGGGCTTGATTCGAACTATCAAAACAATCATTCATTTTATTACGGGTGTAACAAGACTTGTACCTTTGCGGTCAAGCCAAGATCGGGTGAAGATCTTGTTGGCGTTTAATACTTCCGGGGGAAGTTCTTAGTGGTCTTTGTGGCCTTAGTGGTCTTTGTGGTTAGGTCGAATCACGAGTCTTTGTGGGGTGGTTTTCGAGGGCGGAATACCGTTGAGAGTAGCTCGTCTTTGTGAGCGCCGATTTTAGTGCATATCGGTGGAGTGAAGTTTGTAACGGTTTGTAATCCATTATAAGGATTATACTAGTGGAATAGTATAGGTGTCGTGGACTCGCAGCTGGGCGAACGGATGGTCTAAATCCCCATCCCGAACCAGTATATATCGTGGTATCTCTTTACTCTGTTTATATAGTACGGTTGTGATTGTGGTTATGAGTATTGGTGTATAACCACTTGTTGATCTTTGATGCTTGAAGTTGATAAACATCGAAGAAGCCGGAAAGACTATATTCACCCCCTCTACGGTTTTACATATTAGTAGCTTGAAATCGTTTAACCTTGCATTAGTTAAAAAAAAGCGTTGGAGAGTGCGCTCGAATCCGAATGTTCTTTGGGTTCAAATTATTAAGGCGATGCATGGGCAAGAAGGTGGTTTTGATCATCATGGGTAAAAATCTAATGGTTTATGGGCAAAGAATGTTGGATCCTCCAATTATTTGCACTCGAGAGGTATTCTTCCTACTGATTCTTTACGTTTTAAAGTGAGTTGTGGCTCTCTTGTTCATTTTTAGAAGGATACTTGGCTAGGTGATTCCCCTATATATCTTCGATATAATAGGCTATTCCGTTTGGAGCAACACAAGGATTGTTTGATTAGAGATCATATTTCTAACGGTCAATGATGTTGGAATTGGTTTAGGACAGATTTAGGGGTTCGCAACTCGGCCTATCTTAACGACTTCTTCATCTTCATCTTTTCTGTTACCAAGAGGTGGATGTTCATTGACTTTTTGACCATCTGTACCGACGAATTTTCCGACCATCTCTGCCGACTACTTTTTCCGACCGATATTCCTGACCACTTTTAGACCACAGAAATCATGGGTATGGAACAAAACAGTCACAATAATGAGTTAAACAAAAAAACTGTGAACTTGGACCATTAAAGACACAAGTAGCAGTTTTGTAAAACTGTATAAGCAAGCTTTAGACTTTTTGGACCATTTTGATACAATAAAAAACTGTGTTTAAAACTGTTATAACCAAAAGTATATAAACCATTAAAAAAACTTGTTATAACAGCCTAAAAGATGGTATTTTTGACAAGACACGAACCACAAAATCAACTGATAATAAAAACCTTGCTCTGATACCACTTGTAGGATCATTGTATTTGGTTAATATTGTGATTCGGGAGGTCGGATATTATGGAAGTATATCATAGCCATTGTTAGTGAGAGAGAGTAGAGGGAGAAAGGAAAACTATGTGTGTTTATTGATAATGAAAGAGTAAGTTACACACTAAAGCATCACCCCTCCATGGAAGTATGGAGGGGTATATATAGTCTAACACAAGCTTAACTATTACAATATTACATAACTAGTCCATGTGTTTTGGCTAAACAAGATAGTAAATGTAATCCCGTAAATGTCATTCCATTTACGTGTTAGGAGCGATCCCAACACTTGTGTTTGGTCTATTGCCAATGATGGTGTATTTTCAGTTGGTGTTACTCAATACCATAATGATAATCATCTATTGCCTTCTTTGGACCTTGAAACAATTTGGGATTAAACTCTCCCTCGTAAAGTTAACATCTTCATGTGGCGTTTGAGGTTAGATAGGCTCCCGCACCGGTCCAACCTTTTTGCAAAAGGGATTGAAATTCATGAGATTTCATGCCCGTCTTGCAATTGTAACATGGAGTCTTGTCAGCATATTTTTTTCGAGTGTGAGGTTGCTTTGAGTATTTGGAGGCTAGTTCGAGTATGGTGCGACTCTTCCATGCCTTTGTTCACTTCTAATTCTCATTGGAGAGATTGGTTGAACTTGTGGCTCGTTCATAAAGAGATGAAGCATCGAATGTTTATCATTATTGTGTCTACGTTATGGTTGATTTGGAGGTATCGCAACAGTGTCACTTTTGGCTCTCACTCTTTGAGGAAATGTGACATTTACGATAGTGTTTGCTTGTATTCTTTCTCTTGGCTTAAGTTTAGAGGTCGTAAGATTAGTAGTTGGACTGATTGGTTAAAATCTTGATAACATCAAATAGTCCTGATATTTTAGTGTCAATTTCCCCCTAATATGTTCATCATGTGTATTGTTTTACTTGAATTTATGATCTTATTTCTTAATATATCATTTTCAGGTCATGAATGAGCATAGGAACAAAGAGACGCGGATGTGGAAGATTATTAAAGTAGAGATATAAGAGTATGCTGGCCAGACAGAAGTTACGGCGTAGATCCACTCTCAACTTACGCCGTAACTATGATTTACACTAGAAGACCAAAGTCAACGCTGTTCAAGGTTATGGCGTAACTTCACAACATAGTTACGCCGTATATATTTCCAGACTTAGAAGAATTTTATGGTCAAGATATTTACGCCGTAACCCATTTGCAAGGTTACGGCGTAAAAGTGATGAAATTCACTACGAGAGTTTTACGGTCGTAACCCATTCTCAAGGATACGCCGTAAATATTTTGCTATGGATAAGATCGTCTGAGATACGATGGTCACGGCGTAACCAATTCCTAGGGTTACGTTGTAACTTTTACGAGGCTATAAATACAAGCCCTAATTATGCATTTTCATAATCACTTCCCATCACACAACACCAAGGGATGTAACGGGCTTCTAGAGAGACGATTTTCAGCAGCATACGGAGCATTTTCCAAAGGAGAATTCACGCCATTACTACATAAGTTTTAGTATTTCGTATCAAACATTTGTATTTAATTCAATGTCTTTCATTATGATCTTTAACATTAAATTTTATGCATTATTTAATATGATTTGCTAAACACCTTTGGAGTTAGCCTAGTTATGAAATTGTTATTGCCGTGATTTAGTTTTCTCGTTTTCTTATCGCTTTATGTGAATATTTTCTTTGCCTATTCGTGGACACCCTTGTTTCGGTAGTGTTAATGTTTGGTAGTATCTATAAAGCTAGGAGAATTGACCATCGGACCCTAGACGAGTAGGTTGCGAGTAGTGGTAAGAATTGAACATAGGACTACCACTTTATTGTGTGCGAATTGACCATAAGATCACCTACCAAACAGAGATACTTAAGAAGTTATGGGAAACCTAAGTTCAGAGATGCCGGGTTTCATAAGAATAGGTCTAGACTGTAGCTGGTGCTTAATGACTTAGCATAGATTACTTGTTCGTCGATTATAGATAAAGCATATTTAATTAAGTTTCCCGTCAGAGGTAATGGTCATTTGAGGACAAATGACAATTAATCTTCCGGAGTCGTATTCCACGGCGAGATTTGAATTGAAAATCACGTTTATGTTTTTTGTTTATTAATGCTTGATTGTCTAATATTTTTGGTTTTGGTATTAATTAAGAACATGATAAAATTTAAAAACTAAGATTATTAATTAGAGAAACTACAAGATAACAAAGATAAGATCTAGAAATATGATATTAAATGATATGCTTGACAAGTAAGGTGAAAAGATCATAAAGTGTGAATTTTCATTTAAAGTGCGTGATTAATTAATACCCGTATAAAAAGTATTTTCTCACAACGTTGGTTTATATTGAAAAAAAATATTTTTCTAGGTAATAATTAACTAGATTTAAAATAATCAATAATCCTAATGGCTTTTGCCCGTTAAAATAACCAACTAGATAAATCTTAAAGTAATCCGAAAATTATTAATTAACAATCTTTTAATACCCGTTTAAAAAAACTATTTTCTCACAACATTGGTTTATTTTGAAAATAATCTTTTATCTTGTTAAAATTACTAGATTTAATTAACTACCCAAACAGCTTTTGCCCGTTGAAACAATCAAATTCAATCCAAGTAACCAAAAGATTATTAATCAACAATTTCAAAGTTTTTCACACTTTATTCACGAATCACCATCACTTAACAAGCATATAAAAAATCTACTCACTACTCATATTAATTAAACTAACAAAAACAATAATTTCAACAAACATATTCATAATTAACTAAACTAAATAATATCCTTAAACTAATAGAGAAAGTAAGAAAATGGAACCCGGTGAAAAAGATGAGACAAATAACCATCCGATTTTATAAACTTATCAAATTCTAAAGTTTACTTCTTAAAAAACTTTAATATAACCAAATAGTTAATAAAGTTTGTGACTTTATTAACTAATTAAATCTATCAAGACTAAAAAGCAATAAACTTTAGTAATAAGCTAACTAATAAAACCTTTAAGCTCCTCGCCTTAGGATGAGAAGATAAGAAACAAAGAAAGATCAAAACTTTATCAAAGGTTAGTGATAATAAGCAATAATAAGCAATCTAAATAACTAGTACTAGATTAAATAAGCTAATAATAAGCTAAGAATTTATATCAACTAATATAAATAAATCAAAACCACCCAACTCTCAAGGAGTCATGTTCACAAAAATGTGAACTAGTTATAAGGTATAAAGGTTAAGAATTTGTAAATATTAAGCTAATAAAAATTAAAAGAAATAAGAAAAATAAAAACTTTTCTATTAAACTAAATCTTAACCACCAACTCTAAAGGAGTCATGTTCACAAAAATGTAAACTAGTTATAGGGTATAAAGGTTAAAGATTTATAAGTAAATAGCAATTTTAAATTGAAAAAAAAAAAAAAAAAAAAAAAAAAAAAAAAAAAAAAAAAAAAAAGAAGTAAACTTTAACTACTAGAAGCTTTTTAAAAATTAAAATAAATACTAAACGAATGAAATAAAAATATAAATTCTCAAAGAGACTTTGTAATATTAAGAAATAAATTTAAAAAATAAAAAAAGATTCTTAAATCATACGAAAATATTTTTTTAATATTTTCTCATTAAAAACTGTTTAAAATGCATAAAAAATACCAAATGAATTCCAAAAATTCTAGAACTTTTTACACAGCTAAAGATACTATTAAAAAGCTACCAGAAAATAAAAAATTATATTTTTGATGTATTTTGATATTTTTTATAAAATAAAAACGAAACAGATTAATAAAAAGAAAAAGACAGAAACTGTTTTTGAATTTTTAAAAATACTAAAACTACTCAGAAAAATTTGAAAATTTAATGACGAAAATAAAACATATTTTTGGATTTTTCGTGAAAAAGACAAGATTTTTAGAGACTATATGCTATTTTAAAGCTAAATAAACAATAAAAAGAAATTACAAAAGAAAAGAGAAAGGAGATGTGTAAATAAAAAGTGCAAATACAGTAAACTCACAACTTAAATAAATCAAACTTTTATAACAACTACATAATTAAAAATTACAAGAGTTTGGGTAGGGAAAATGAAAAAGATATGATTAAAATGATGATATTAAGGGGTATTTATAGTTGTAGAAGTTGTAATTTGGCCCCCTCAATATTTACAATTTTTTACCCTAAACTATACTAACTTGGTTGAAACAGTCCTCGAAGTTTCAAAGTTGGCACTTCTGGTCCCTCCTAGTAGCTTCTAGCAATGAGATATTTTTCGACAGCCACGCCACGTGGCGGGCTGTCATTGGTCCAAGTTGTCGTGCTTGTCTGGTGATGTGATAGGATCCAAAAATAAATCAAATTTGCTCACAGCATGTTTCGAACTCGGGCCATTTACTACAAATCCAACAATCCAACAACTAGAGCAAGTGTCTAGTGGTGTTTAATGATGCTTTTTTAAATCTTTTAACCTTTCTTTAATCTGCACCAGACTTTTTTTACATAATTCGATTAATACTTTGGCCGGCGGTTTAGAGGAGACTCGGTTCGCTTCACGAGGCAAGGCCGGATCCGTTAGAATCGTTTTTTCGTGCTCTTTCCAATGGTGTGCTCGGGGAATTTTTCGGCTTCGTCTGAACCTTGAAAAATGTGAAAACGTCGTCGAAACTCATCCGAAAGTCACCGTTTTTGCTTTGTTTTCAAACTCTTGTACGTCCAAGACAAAATAACACATACCAATCATATTTGCAGTATAATTTCACATATTTGCAAATGCATCATCCTGCACATAACATATTTCGGATGGATGTAGACAAAGCAGGAGAAGAAATTATATTGCAAATATGTTTGAGTATTTGGAGGCTAGTTCGAGTATGGTGTGACTCTTCCATGCCTTTGTTCACTTCTAATTCTCATTAGAGAGATTGGTTGAACTTGTGGCTCGTTCATAAACAGATGAAGCATCGAATGTTTATCATTATTGTGTCTACGTTATGGTTGATTTGGAGGTATCGCAACAGTGTCACTTTTGGCTCTTACTCTTTGAGGAAATGTGACATTTACGATAGTGTTTGCTTGTATTCTTTCTCTTGGCTTAAGTTTAGAGGTCGTAAGATTAGTAGTTGGACTGATTGGTTAAAATCTTGATAACCTCAAATAGTACTGATATTTTAGTGTCAATTTCCCCCTAATATGCTCATCATTTGTATTGTTTTACTTGAATTTATGCTCTTATTTCTTAATACATTATTTTTAGGTCATAAATAAGCATAGGAACAAAGAGACGCGTTTTTGGAAGATTATTAAAGTAGATATATAATAGTATACTGGCCAGACATAAGTTACGGCTTAGATCCACTCTCTACTTACGCCGTAACTATGATTTACACTAGAAGACCAAAGTCAACGCAGTTCAAGGTTACGGCGTAACTTCACAACATAGTTACGCCGTATATATTTCTAGACTTAGAAGAATTTTATTGTCAAGATATTTATGCCGTAACCCATTTGCAAGGTTACGGCGTAAAGGTGATGAAATTCACTACTAGAGTTTTACGGTCGTAACCCATTCTCAAGGTTACGCCGTAAATATTTTACTATGGATAAGATCGTTTGAGATATGATGGTTACGCCGTAGCCAATTCCTAGGGTTACGCCGTAACTTTTACGAGGCTATAAATACAAGCCCTAATTCTGCATTTTCATAATCACTTCCCAACATACAATACCAAGGGATGTAACGGGCTTCCAGAGAGACGATTTTCAGCATACGAAGCATTTTTCAAGGGAGAATTCACGCCATTACTACATAAGTTTTAGTATTTCGTATCAAAAATTTGTATTTAATTCAATGTCTTTCATTATGAACTTTAACATTGAATTTTCTGCATTATTTAATATGATTGGCTAAACACCTTTGGTGTTAGCCTAGTTATGAAATTGTTATTGCCATGATTTAGTTTTATCGTTTTCTTATCGCTTTATGTGCATATTTTCTTTGCCTATTCGTTGAAACCCTTGTTTCGGTAGTGTTAATGTTTGATAGTATTTATAAAGCTAGGAGAATTGACCATCGGACCCTAGACGAGTAGGTTGCGAGTAGTGGTAAGAATTGACCATAGGACTACCACTTTTGTAACACTCTCAAAATCGGGTCCAGCGGAAGCATACATGTCACTGGGGTGCTACTTAATTGGTATCACAACACAAGGTATAAAGAACGGTTTTACCTCAACCGTTTAGAAGAAAATTACATTATCAAAACATTAAGTTTACATCATTCAAAATATAGTGCGGAATACAGGCCCATAATAATAAAGCAGTCCCAATCATATATATCAGAGTCGTCTATGACCGTGCCCATTGCCAAGCGCCTCTAAAAATAAGCTATCGCCTTAATCCTGAAAATACATGCTAAAAGGTCAGCTAACGCTGGTGAGTTCATATGTTTAATAAAAAAAAATACAGTTGGACCATAATACAGTTATTTGCTACACTGGACTAAGATAGATATAAATCACAAATTTCACATATATCAATAAACACAACCAATCCAATATCAATATGATAGGTCACGGTAGCCCTCTTTCATATTGACAAACATAGTAGGGCCCTAGGATATATTTGACCTTAACTAGGCAACACGTTATAGCAAAAGGTATCTGGGTTATTTGCTACCCTGGTCTAATACAAATATCTAACGCATATCTAACCTTAGCCAGTCAACAAGTTATAGCAAATAAAAAACAACAGTAAGGTCCATTCAAAACAGTTTTGAATGTTTTCTCACCCCAAGGTTTCAATAAACAGTTCACGAGTAAAGGTGGGGCTGTGAAACTCACATGCATATCAGTCAGTCACATAACGCCTTCAAATAACCAAATCAAATAATTCAGCCAAACAATCAAATATTTAGTAAACAGTTCGCATATCCCAAATAAATAGTCATTGAGTTTAGTTAAAAACGAGCATGTATTCTCCCCCAAAATAGTTATAAAACCAGTAAAAGTAGGGGTCATGAACTCACCTTATCCACAGCAATGCAAACATCACAAATGACACAACTGGCATCTAGCACTAATTACAACGATATCCAAGAGATACGCACAACGGTACACGGAGGTACAAGCACTATGGTACAAGATTGGCACAACCTAATACGTATACGCTTATCTGAAAATACGTCTCGCACAATAATTAAGTCTAATAAAGATAACGTATCTTAGTTTCGTGGATTAGTCAATTTCAATACTTATCAAAAGCTTAGTATCAACGTTTCGTGTGGTTGTAAGAAAACAAAGACACAAAACGCAACTCACACCAAAGAGGAAAAGACATCGACATAGTCGAGAAATACTGACTGGAACTCAAGTCAGGAAGACATGACACGGAGAAGTCAAGAATAAAACGACCAAAGAATACGCCTACAAAATAAGTCAATCTGTACGTTTCGGTATTTTCCCCAAAATCTCAAATAGCTTTGAAAAGAAATCAATGAAGTTTTAGAAAGTTAATTTAAGTTTTGTAAGAAAACTCAAATTAGTATTTCAATTAGCAAAGGTTTACAAGTCAATAAAACCATGAGTTTTTGATTAAAAATCTTCTCAAAATAATTTAATAAACACTATCCATTGATTATTGGTCATTAGTTACTTATTGTAAATTTGTTGCGAATCAAATATATTAAATTCGTCATGAGTCTAATATATTGTATTCGTTTCAAGTCCAATAAGTCCAAATTGTCCAACGCCCAATGTCCAATAGATGTTAATACATGTTCAATAATTTAATTCATTACAAGTCTAATATGTCCAGAGTGTTTAATCCGTTATAAGTATTCTTATTATCCAAGTTCAAATCACAACTCCCAAGTAACACCCAAAACGTACCAATAGATCACCATGAACAAGTCAACACGTTAGTACAACGTTTAACACTTAATAAATAAATTTCACAATCTAACACGCCCTACTTGTTTTGTTAATGGGCTTTGGAGTCGAAGGACCTAAACAAACCAAATGTACCCTAGTTACAATGGGCTTCGGCCCAATCTTAAACAAAACCAACCCACCTTTAATTTTCCTCGATGGGCTTAGGCCCAACTACAATACAATCGCACCCTTGTGGTAACAAAATCAAACGCACCCTTTTTGATGAAAATGCAAACACAACAATAACACATTTGTTAACACCAAACTCACCATAATCTGTTTCAAACGCACCCTTAAAGCCGAACATAAATGCACCCTAACTGACTCGAACCAACACAATTAACCATACCTTTGTGTTAAAAATGACGAACAAACAAACTTCCTACGTGGGTGGTTCCTTACCGCGATGCAAACACAATCCAAATAACCAAACCACAACGGACCCTTGCGGGTTTTAATTCTAGACCTAGACCAACAAAACACCCTGCAAATTTATCCATAATACAAACGACCCACATTGACACTCGTATTCAAATCCATAACAATAATGAGTAAAACACAATAATAAACAAATTCCAATTCATATATGTATGTAAAAAAACGAATCCAAATCCATACGTGACCCTCTCGGGTCGCAACCCGAAACCATAAATGGGTTTACCTCTAAACCAAAACCAACTAACAAGGATCATTTCCAAGCTCACAAACTGAAATTTATTCCGGGTCGACCTGACCCGTATCACAACTTGAAATCAAACAAACACCACTTTAGATCGCCTTCTACCACACGAAACTATACATAATACGTTTTTAATCGGTTTCCACAAAAACAATACGAACCCTTTTTGTTTGATTTTGTACCACACAAATACTCTAGAAAAATGTTTTAATTCATCTTTTAAATCCATGAAGACCTTTAACTCGTTATATATATGTATATATATTCAGTTTTTATCAAAAATAACAAAAAAATAACGGGTTATATGATTTACCACACCAAAATAAAGAAGTAGAAGAGAGGAGAGGCGGAGACGATGGTGGTAGCTCACGGTGGTGCTGGCGCTGTGGTAATGACGGCTCACGGTCAAAAACCCAAACAAACAAACAAACCTCATCTTCTTGTCATCACTGTGGTGGCAGTGTGTGGCATAAGCGGCGCAAAGTGGTGGCCGGAGGATAGCCAGAGGTGGGGTGGCGGCTTCCAGAGGAAGGAAGTAGGGTATTAGGGTTTATTAACAATGAAGAGTTATAATGGGGTTTATATAGTAAAAGCCAAGGACTATTCTTGTAAACCCTAGGGGCTGATTGTGTAACCCGAGGAATTTCAGGAGGTGGCGGTGAAACTTTAGTCCTGGGACCAATATTGTAATTTCTGTTATCTTTCTCAAAATGAGGTTCGGGGCTCATTTAGACTAGTAAACGGTTGATTCAAGACACGAGAATTTCGCCATCGCGCTCAGAATAATTTTTCCAATCAAAACGACTATTCATACGCCTCGTTACTCACAAATAATAAAATAATCAAATCAAATTGTTGGTTGTGCCAGTACACGTTGTGTGCAAATTCTACGTTTCGCAAAATAACTTCACGTTTTAGAGTCAAACAAGCTTGGAAAGGTTCGTAAATGAAAAACAGGGATAATCTCGTATTAAAATACGTCTGTAAAATTACGGGGTATTACAGTCCCACCTCCTTAAACGAAATTGCGACCTCGCGATTCAATTCAAGTTACTCGGTACGGTTGAAAAGAGATGAGAATACTTACGCTTGATCTCATCCATACGTTCCTACGTGAACTCAGGACCTCTCTTAGAGTTCACCGATCTTTGACAATAGGAATACGACTTTTACTAAAGTCGTCTGACTTCATAGTCCTTGATTCCAATAGGTTTCTTAACAAGGTTTAACATTCATCAATCTAGATCTCTCCCGGAGGAATAACAACTGTCTCATCAGTAAGCCATATCCTCAGATTACACACCTGAAAACGTCGCGAACACTGCTGAGTTCTGACGGTAGCTCGAGTCTATGAGCTACCGGTCCAACTCCAGCGAGGATTTCAAAAGGATCAGTGTAGCGAGGATTAGGCTTTCCACGTTTACTAAACGTATCACACCTTCTCATGGTGAATCTTTAAGCATAATCTAGGCTTTAACTGGGAATTCAAGATGTTTACGTCATTAGTCAGCATAACTCTTCTGACGATTCATGAGCAGCTTGTAACTCAGTTCTGATCTGAACGATCTTCTTGGTAGTCTCATGTACAAGTTCAGGGTCAGTAAGTTGGGTATCCCCAACTTCTACCCATCAAGTCGGCGATCGGCACTTGCGACCATAAGGTGCCTCGTACGGTGCCGTTGAAATACTGGAGTCGTAGGAATTGTTATAAGAGAATTTGGTCAACGGGAGGTGTTTATCCCAACCATTGCCACACTCGATTACTCAGGTAGAGGTGCGGGATTCGCTCCTGAGGTCTAGCTTCTGATATAGTAGCAAAAACAGTAAATCGACTTACAAAATGATTGTGAAATGATTTGTGAAACGGCTTATAGGATAATAGGAAAACAAGTCATCGTTTATAAAATTGTAGCAAAGTCAAAACTTTGACTTTCAGTTTGATTCATAACATCGTAGCAAGGCAGCAAAACGTTTTATGAAATCGTTTTGCCAAATGATTTGTAGAACAGTTTACGGGGTAACAGGAAAGCAGTTCGCCATTTATAAAATGGTAGTAAGATCAATACTTTTGATTTTCGTGAAATAGAAGTAAAACATTTTGTAGGATGACCGCAAAATGATCGGTAGAAAAATCAAAGGCAGTTTGTAAATTAATGGTAAAACAGTTTATTATCCTATAAGAGGTTAGCAAAGATAACTGTATTCCCGAGGGATGAGAGGAAAATTAGGTGATTGTCCCAAGGAACGCGGTTCAGGTTACTCTTTAGGGTCTTAAGATTTTTGTTGGGCGTGGAATCTCTACCAAATGGAGAGTTAGCGAGTTCAGAGTACAACTCTGAGGGAAGATGTTGATTGCTACTAGCAATCAGTTGGTTGAATCAGTAATGTACATAGTACTTAAAGCGGGAGGTACAACATTGATTGAACAACTTCGATTGAACAACATCGATTAAGCACAAGGCTTAGGGTAGAGGCGACTATAACAAGACCACAACAAAACAAGGCCGAATAACAAATCCAAATCCAAATCCAGAATGTGGTCCAAAATCACAAAATCAAGCGATCCAAATTCAAACATAGCCAAAATCAAATCCAAATGTAGTCAAAATCAAATCCAAACATAGCCACAATCAAATCCAAACGTAGCCAAAATCAAATTCAAATATTCCAATAAGCTCAATGGGCTTATTACAATCTCAAGGAGTTACAAATAAGCAACTCGGATTCAAACGGTGCCAATCGGGTCTAGCCCGACCCGGTGCAAACAACGGTAGACGACGATAAACAGGAATTCCATATAAATGAAGAAGTATAGTGATGTGCTCTACCGTGTACAAGTTTTAAAAATTTATAAACAAGATTTATCCGGTTTTCTAATTGACACATACGAGCAAGTATACTCATCCATGATAGTAAAGGTGGGTAAGTCGAGATTGTCCCAAGGGATTTGGTATTTGTATTTAGTATAACAAGCTTTTGCAAAAGGGGTTGTCAATCCAATTTGGTGAAAATTCAAAAAGTAAATAGAATCCAATCAAACAAAACATATACTTGTGTGTAATTCCTTAACCAATTGTATAGAGTATTCTACAAAGTTTGGTGTAACTTGTAATGATGCACAATTTTATATGAATGATTAACAATCAATGGTTTGTATCATGAAAAATCATTACTAGAATTCAATCTCCTAGTTAACTCCTTTCGGCCTTATTAACTATTACGACAATTCTATTAAACAATAGTTGTTTGAAAAGCAATTCTTATCTCATAAATTCCTACGAATCCTTTCGGCCTTACTCGTGATGAAATCGTTTCAAATCCATTTTAATGAGTAAATATGATGCTTGTCACACACCATATCCCATACTAATTCGTGTACTAACGTTTTGGAATAAAAACATAAAGAAAATCCTTTCGAGCTTTTTATTCTTTAAAATGTATTTACCAACAAATTAAGCAAGATTAGATATTATTCCAACAAACTCATAAAACAATAAATGTTTTCATGCATCACTTTTTAAGATAAGAATACTCCAACAATAGTTACATCATGCACACAAGTATACCAAAAATTACTCCATAACAATCATAATCAAACTCAAGTAACAAACAATACTTTAAACTCAATAAACTCAAAGTAAAAGTAGTTCATTGTAAATAAACAAGATATACCTAGCTTAGGGTTAGAAGAACTAGAATCGCGGAACTATAGCAACCACACTCCTCCAATCGCCTACTATGACAAGTAAACAACTCCAAACTCAACCAAACATTTGAGACTCGAACTCAAAGTTTCCTGGACGTTTTTACAGCACTACTAGACTTTCGGGCAATGATAATATGATAGTAAGGACTTGGTGTAAGCCTTTACTAGTTTTTGAGGTTTCACCCTTAGTATCTAGCCTTGGATCCCATTATATAGTGTAATTACACTTAGTATCCAAGTAAAAACGACCAAAGACAGTAAATATTAAGGAAATGATCGGCCACAATGATTATGAGGAGTAAAACCATCTATTAATGCAACTTTGGTAACTACAGCTTCATCCAACCGATCGGATCTTGGCCCGTCCGATCGGATGCTCTCCTCGGTAAAACCCAACCGAATAGGATGCGGGTTGCATCCGATCGGTTGGTCCCTTCCTGTACTCACAATATTGACTTTTCTTTGTCTTTTCTTGTCGCATGCTTTATCCTTCGTTGTGGCACTGATTTCTTCCATAGAACTTGATATTTTCTTGATATATGAACATAGAAATCTTGACACTATCAAATCCTTGAGTCCTTGTATGGTTTCTCTCTTGTCTCCGTCTCGGGAATCTTCCAAATGTGCATAATCACTCCAATTCTTCGTCTTTTCATCATCTTTTCCATTACTTGGCTACATTTACTTGCATATACACTTTTTCATGATTATGTAACAAATACATATAAATATAACAAAATATGATGCACAAAACTAATGATAACGCAACTAAAAACATGCTCATTCTGAGCGTTATCAAATTCCCCCACACTTGTGTTTTGCTCGCCCTCGAGCAAGTCTAGCATTTAAGAAAAACGATTTCAATGGTATCGTTATCGTGATTCCAAAAATCTAACAACCATCCCGAAGGAACAATTATTAATTGGTATTTTAATGTGAAAATTCTTTAAACATAAACAAGTTAATCTTGAGCTTGATAACATAACTAAGCACCTCACGAAGAATTTTGAAATTCACTCAACACTCCAAGGGTAGATTGATGGGTAAACCACTCATTGCTCAGTCATGATTCATGTGTCTTACCATAAGCTTGTACAAGTATCAAAACAACAAAATAAAACATCAAAGAGGTCTTTTATTCGGGTTTAAGGTTAAAGGTTACCTGGCTAATGCTCAAACATTTCATACAAGAATATAATAGCTCGCTGGCACGAATTTTTGACTAGCTAAACAACGGATGGTCACTAGATTGTATCTTGGTTCGCTGGCGCATTACTTGCATAACGGATGGTCACCGAAATACGCACTAGATCACTGGCGCGTCTTTCAACTATTCAAAAACCGGATGGTCACTACAATATCCATGCACTACATATCTTTACAAAGCCATCACTTAATCCGGATGCTCGAAAGCTAACAACGAATAAAGTAATTTGGTAAGTGGTAGGGACAAGACATGGGGATTATTTATGATTGGTTTCTACAAAAATGAAAAAAAAATAAAATAAGAATCAAGTCCAAATTCCGTTCCCAACTCTTTATACCACAAATGATTACTTCCCAAATTCCTTCGATCGTCATTCCGCATCACATACTCACTTATTTCCTCTTAGCTCATTGGCTAATTGATACTCATACATTATAGCTCATTGGCTATTCACTTTATTCACACTTTTTTTTTTCAATCACAACTTTCTCGTCACTCCCACACTTTGGATGAGCACACGCTACAAAAAGATACAAATAAGAGTAGCGACCTCCTTTTTCGTTGAAACAACACATACACATATCAAGGTGTAGCCAACATGTAATCATCAGAAAAAATAAATAGTTTTCGAACTTCAATTGAACTTGATTCGGGTAAGGCTAAGGTGTAAGGTGTAAAATATTTTTGTATTTTTCTGTATTGAATCAAAAGAAAAGATAGGCTCAGAAGGTGTAACTAAGGGTATCTAGGGTAAGAGATTAACGCTAACAAATGGGTTCCAAATACGAGGATAACTAACCGATGTGGTTAGCAAAAATATTTCTATAAACGGATGGCCATTTGGTGTAAATCCTAAGTTGCCTCTTATCATTTGAATATATTTTTACCACTCGAAAGTGATTTTAACCGTAATGCATAACAAGTACAAGTTCTAGAATCAACATAATCACCGGCACACTCATAACGAAATATATAGCATAAAGAAAAGCTTTATACAAAAAGGCTTTAATCCTCACAATTTAAGGTAGATTATAACATGTACTAGTAAATGTTATCGAATCCAGAATGAAATAGCTCTCATAACTTGATTAAGTTCCAAAAATTTTCAAATAGCCTCATTTTTACCATTGAATCAATCTAGTTCTTTAAACTATATGAATTATATGATAAAAAAACTAGAAAATCAAGGGCGAACGAAGTCTAGTTACTTAAATCCAAAGTTCTACTAAACCTAAAAAATAATAAATAATAAATAAATAAATAAACAAATAAATAAATAAATAAATAAAATTAAACCATTTTTCCTATTTTCTTCCCTCCCCCACACTTAAGTTTTGCATTGTCCTCAATGTAATAAAAATGAACTTAAAAGTAAAGGAAATGGGAAAAATTTAGTTAAAAAGGTACCACCAGAGTAAATACGCATACGCATATTTGATCATAAATAAGCAAATGAGTTCTCCAACTCCAAATATTGTAATACCCGAAATTTTAACACATGTAAAATGACCAAAATACCCCTGTAACTTGAAAATTTAGTTAATAAGTGTTTAAAACGCCAAATAAATCCCAAACCTTTGGAAACGAGCAACATATGAAGTAAGAAATTTTTGTCACTACATTTTACATGCCATAAAAACACTTGTCACATTATTTGATATATACATTGGGCCGATTATACATTTTATCATTTGTAAAATTATTTATAATGTATATTAATAAGATAAGACCACACTAATTATGGAAATACACTTCCAAATCAATCACACCTCCTTCATATATCAATTAAAAATAGAAAATTCTGTCAATCAAATTAGTGAAGATACACGGTTCTATCCATACTATACGCTCCACACATTTTTTCGAACCCTAGCACACACTAAAACTCACACACGATCCATACGAATTTCTGGAGGCCCTCAAGCATTTTCCCAAGTTCATTGATGATAGAAGAAGGCTAGAAAAATGGATGTTTGATTTATAGGAGCTCGGTTTGTTGGTTTTGATCTTTGTTCGTTTTGTTGAAGCCGAGAAGTGAAAAACTCTCACACTCCATCCGATCGTTCTAAACCACATCTGGTATTTTTCTTGTGCCATTTACATCGTATATGATTCATATAAAATGGCAAAATTGATCCATGCAACATACTTTGGTCGAGTTGAAATTAACAAATCATTAAACCCTAAAAACGAAAATAAATCCGAACGTGTTCATACGAATTTTCTGGATTTCGAATCTATTTTCTTTGAGTTCTAACATCATCATATAACTCTGGAAAAATGATTGTTGTAATGGTTGAAGCCTAATTCATCTTGGTTTAATTTTGTTGTCGATCGGATTTTAAAGAGTAATAACAAAAAATATATATATATAAAACCCTAATATAATGATTTGGGTTTAGGGTTCTTGTGATAGATCTGATTAATTAATGATAATAAATGATGAGTTAATGATTGGTTTTGATTGAGATGATTTTGATTAGGGTTTATACGATTTTGGGTATAATACCGATTGGAATAAATAAAAGTATAAGGGTGTGTTTCGTAATTCTTTAAACTCATGGGTTATTTTTGTAAGTTATTATGGACCAGGGGTAATCATAGAAAAATATAAAATGAGGGTCCTATGTGTAAAATTTGGAAGATAAAGGTTTAAATGGTAAATATGTGTATTTATGTATTCGGTTTGAAATTAAATAAAGATGAGGGTTTGTTTTGTAAATTCTAGAAACCTAAAGGTGTATTCATATAATATAATATGTAAAGGGTGTGAGGTGTAAATGTGGTGAATATTTGGACCGAATTGATATTTATTAAACTATAAGGATTGAGATTGTAAATTATATAAATAAAGGGTTAATTCGTAAAAGGTAAAACTAAAGGGTTTAAATCGTAAAAAGGGTAAAGGTGAGGGATTTAAATCATAAACATTATAAACTTATGGATTTAATATGAAACTTATGATATTTTCACTTTAGACCTTTAACTTTGGCATAATGACATGTTAAACCCTAAAATAATATGAAATGTTGTCATGTTTAACCCTATACTTTTATAATTTGATAAAATGTACTTTATTTCCATAATTGTATACTTAACCTAATTATAATTGAATCTGTCTAATTATGGAAACCTGCTAAAAATGGAAACTTACTAATTCTGGAAAGTTACTAAAAATAGAAAGCCGACTAAAGTGAGAAATCTGATTTAATTAAGATATTAATAGTAAGACGACCGTGTATTCGTGTAGATGCGCTGAAGATGGAGTTGGTTTCCGATCTTGGTATTTCTATGTGTATTTTCACTTGCGGTATAAGGTACAGATATTCTGACCTTCTCACAGGTTTATCATGATCTCTCTCATTTTTTTGATCTGTCAGTTTTTGTATTGATGCCATTGCTTTGATCCCCTTTTACTTGAACCTTTCATATGATTCCCTTGTTTATAAATCCCTGATTAGAACCTTGTTATAAGAATTTGATTATGAACCTTTCTGATATGGCATCTGATTCTGAGTTCCCTTGATAAACTTAACCCTGTTTTATTCCTTTGATACTTGACATGATCCGTTCTTCACCTTGTGACTTGAATATGCAAACCTCTGAATACCCTGAAGATTTATTTTGACATTATAACTGAAATTGGAAACTTCACTTGATGATATGAAAATGTTTTGAGAAAAGCTTTTGAATACGATGTTATACCAATTTTGAATTGAAAATGCACTAAGGGTTTTATGAAAATCTCTTTTAAAGACTATCTTTATAAAAAGGTTTTACTAAACATCATTTTATGAAAGTCACTGAAAGATTATTTTAAATACAAGTTTAATATGAAACCTTTGAATTAAAATCTTTCTATGAACCTATAAACCTTTTTGATTATGAACTTTTGATATGACCTATTGAACCTTGATTTGAACCTTATTCTAAACCTGGTTATAAACTCTTGTTTTGAAACTTAATTTGAACTTTAATATAAGCATTAATCTGATATATTATTCTGAAACTGGACTTGAACATTGTTATAAACTCTGATATAAACCTATCCGATTTCTGAACCTCTGATATTTACTTCTGAATTATTTGACATGAACCTTATGCTATGAACCTTCTGATATGACACTCTGATTTTGACCTGATACTTGATACTTGACCCTGACCACGGTTTGATACCCGAGCCAACTCACTAGGCATGAGGTGTTCATGTCCTTGTCATTGATGCACCGATGACTTGACTCTAGGGTAGGAGAGAGATGACCTATCCCGTCCCTGACTTTATTTTATCTGGTGTTTATTGGTAGACTCTGGCCACTTGGGGCGTATGGATGCATCCTAGATTTGTTCTGTTTCTGTTATCTGTTTATATTATCTGTTATATCTCTGGTGACTGATGGTGTGTGCGATACACGTCTTTCACAACCTCTGGGAGCTAGCTACTCCATTTGATACATGAGGACACCCCTCATATTATCTGGTTACTGAGAGGACACCCCTCTGATTGATGATGATGGCATGGTTATATATATTATATCTTTGTTTCTGGGCTCGTGGTGGATTACTGTTTACCTTTACCATATACATTACTTACCCTTGACCTTGTTATACCTTGAATTTCTTCCTTTTACCTTTACCTACTTATTATTCCCTATCCTTTATCCTTACTCCTTTATTTATCCTTTGATTCTGATTATATCTGCATGACATATATTTCTGACACTCTGTACTATTCTTTATTACTGCTTTGTTACCGTTATATCTGTTCACTGAGCTCTCGAAGCTCAGCCGCATTTCTTTTCCTGCGGCAGGTTTAGTAGGAAGCTGGGTATGAGTGGAGAGTACTATTGGACTTAGAAGACTACACTGTGATAGATATTTTGTTATAGAGATGACTTGTATATTTCAGACTTAGTATTTATTCCGGTGTAATTTTGTATTTCCTTGTAATTTCTTGTAACCTTTGTATTCCTTTGTATTATTGAAGATGTATGCTTGTGTATGTTTCTGATATGTCACCATTATTGTGACAACTCTACCCTTGTCGGGTCGGAGTGTTACAATTTATGGTATCAGAGCGACAGGCTGCGACTCGTAATACATTTACCCTTGACCTGTGAGTTCTGGACCATTAGGCTTCCGCTGTAAGAACATAGGAGAACACCCTGAGAACTTGCTTTAGGATTTCTTGATATGAACTTAAGTTTTGACCAGTGAGGAATAGGTAGACTATAAGGCATTTGTTTAAGTATTTTTGCTTCCGCATCACTCTGATTTGTGCCCTGCTTTTGATTTAAGTCTGTTAAGATCACTTTTAGAAATCGAAAGCTTATGCTTTGCACTACCCAAGATTTGAGAATTAAATAAATCTAGAAGGCATTGAGAACTGCATAATATGGCCTAACACTATTTGATCCTTGTCTGCAGAGTCCGACTCTGACCTCTGATCCTTTTGTTAATCATTTTGATGCCTCTTCGGGCACTCTGAAAATCTCCTTGGCGATGACGTACTTGACACCTTCTGTTATTTGTCTTCTGCTTTTGATAAGCATTTGATACCTTCTGTTAATTGTCTCTTGTCTCTTGATAAGCATCTATAAATTTCTGACACCATTTGATTTCGTCTTAACCATCTCTGTCCCTATGAGAAGTATTGTGGTGTTTAACCACGAGTATAAGAATGGTTCCTCTCATTTTGGACGATAAGATTTGCTTTGTTGATCTGTCTTTCTGTGGACTGTTAACTCTAATGTTATTCTGATAAAGGATTGGTTGTTTGACAACTATCCTCCTATGTCTCACCTTTGACGTTTGAAGCAATTTTGAACTCCCTACCACGATTACCGATTGTTAAACTTTCTGCTATCATTATTACTCTGAAGACTCGTGTGTTATGTTCGCGATTATGAAGTTTTCCTTGAACCCATTTCGTACAACAATGAATGAACCTTATCTTGAAAATTACTTGGCACCCTGAATCACTCATCATCGTCATCCATGTCGTCAGGAGTATGGATTCTCTCATCTTCACTTTCCTCGTCCTCCTCGTCGAAAACTGAATAAACTCTTTGCCTCTTCTTTCCAACTCCAGATGATGATCCTCCTACATCATAACTCGAACCTCCAACATTGGGAACTCTACCATAAACTGGCACTGGTTCGGGGAAAGGTGCATACCCGGGATACGGGTAAGGATATGGGATCGGATAAGGATCATACTGAAATGGGTATGGTGGCACATTCGGTGGGTTGTAGGGTGGTACCTTATAATTGGCTTCACGTGCCATGTGTTGGAGCATCGGCATTGAATAATCATAATTGTAATTGTGCATCATCATCATCGAATCTCTCCATACATCCTTACGCTCAATATCATTCAACTCTCAGTTCCAATCTCCCCATCCCGAGTCAAAACTACTCGGTGCATGAACATTTCCTATTGGTGGTGGTGGTTGATATGGTGCTTGAGGTGCGGCCATTTCCGGCTCCGTCCAAGCTCCCAACGTCCTATTCCTCCTATCCAAATGCTTTCCCAAAACTTTTATCATCCCACGTTTCACTCTCAGTTGGATCCGAACATTTAACCAACTCTTCATTCTCAAAGTATCCTAAATTTCTCGCCAATGCGGTCACATAATGACCTCCACAAACATCACTACTATCTTTGATCCCCGGTGCTCTCCTCGAAAGATATTCGGCTATAATCCAAGCCGCATTACCATTCTTATCTTCTTCTAACAATTTCATCACCCACAAGTTGGGTTGATTACATTTGTCCCTACTACCCGTCCTATGCAAAACTCCCCAAGCTATCAATTTTTGTAAAATTTTCATCAAAGGGTTTCTCAACCTGGACGAGTTTCTCCTATTACACCCCGGATCACCAACTCTATTCCAATACGCCGGAATACCATCATAATCATTATGGTACCGTACTAAGCTCACAAAATGGGCTTCAAACAATCTATGCTCAATCTCATGTTGCTCATACAAACCAAGAGCAACCGCAAAATCCGGCAAAGTATAGGCATGCTCGTTCCCGCATAGCCTAAACCAAATACACGTTTCCCTTATAAGATCAGCAACCTTCCTTTCAAAATAGAATGTTGAAAAGAATTCCAAACACCATTCTCTATAAACATCTTCATAAATACTGAAAGCTCTCTCCCACGAAAGATCTTCAAAAGTATCCCCATCACCCGGATACACATAAGACATCCTCATCATCTCCCTCAATTGGTTCTCACATTCATATTCCGTAAAAAAATCCCAATTAATCAACCGCGGTTTAGCAATAGTCCAGACCTATAGCTTTGAAAGGCGTTCCCGAAAAGCATGATTCTCTTCCTTCTTTAGCTTACTGAACTTCAAATTCTCATTGCTCTCCGGTTGAACATCATAAGTAACCCTACTATTTGCATTCCTGTTAACGTACTTTGTCACAATTGGGTTAACACGAACACGTGACTGATGAAGCGAAAAGTGTACCGCTTTTAAGGGGTCATTTAAGCCCTAAATCGTATTTATTTGATCAAATATTGCCCTAAATCGTTCATTTTGTCATTTTAGGTACTTTTGAGGAGAAATCTGGAAAAGGAGGCATTTTGGACGTTTTTAGAGCATAAAAGTGAAGAAAACGACAAAGTCTCAAAATTGTGCTGGAAACTACCTTTGACGGCGTCAGGATTTGTTCTGGACGGCGTCATGGCTTGGCAAGAAAAGGTGGATGTGAAAATTACTCATGATAAGCCAGAGAAATTTGCATGGAATTCTGACGGCGTCACGCTTTAATGTGATCAAGGTCGTCACGGCTTAATTTAAAGAGGGACGGCGTCACGCATAATCCTGACGGCGTCACGCCTTGATAAGCCAGAACGGATTTTGGAGAGCTAAAGAGGGACGGCGTCAAGAAGGTCATCCGGGAACCCTAAAAGCGGCGAGGTGACGGCGTCACACTCCATAACGTGACGCCGTCAGATCTGAAAGTCTATATATAGTTTTGCAATTTTTTGTCATTAGTGTGGAACTTATTGAGGAACTTTGTGTGTGAAAACCCTAAGACGAATTTGGCAGCTTTTTCAAGGCTTTTTGCCTTGAGATCTTCCATGTTACATTGAAGATAAGTTATCAATTAATCATTCAATATGTCTATGTGTTGTTTGATTCTATCTTGTTCTTGTCTTTTGTTTAACATGCTAGGCTAGATTTATCTTGTGTTTGCTTAGATCTAATGAAACCTAGCTATTGATTATTGGTTATTAGTGTGTTGTTAGTTGTATTGGATGATTGTTCATCTATGTTAGGCTTAAGAAAACTGGCTAACTTCCTATTCGGTAACTTGCTTGAACGTCTTAAGAAACATGAACCAATGCGTACTAAAGGTTTTTATGGTTGTATTTAATGCATGAGCGAATTCTAGTGATCCCATGTTAGGAGCTTCCTAGCCGGCTCGACATAGGAGTGAAGTAGGAGCTTGTAGAGTTGGGGAAGTACGTACGCCACCCCACGATTGGTATTAAGGAATACACCCGTCATCCACGCAATTAATACACACTAATCAACCGGTAAAAGATAGTTAGGGAGTAAGGAAATCTAAGTAAACACATTTCTCTCCATATAAGTTTTACCACCTTTTTATTTTCTGTTATTTTATTTTATTTGCATTCGTAGTAACTTGGGTTAGTTGACTAGCAACTAATTCCGCCCACTCCTTCAAACCCGAGATTTTACTTGCTTTCATAAAATTATAAAAACATAAAAAAAGAATCTTCTCTCACCCTTAGACCTATTAGAGTAGTTTTTCATACCCAACGAACACTATTCCCTGTGGAGAACGATCAATCCCCCGTACTTACCACTACACTATACTACATCGGTCAGGTACACTGCCTGGTGGGGTTGTAAGCCTCTTGAGATCCCTCGAGAGGTAAAACCTGTTGTAAGGTTGCAAAACCACGCATCAAGTTTTTGGCGCCGCTGCCGGGGAATAGTTATTGTTTAGGTTGAATTTTTATTTTATAGGTCTACTCACTAGATTCCTTTCTAGTGAGATTTTTTATTTTATTTTTCTAGGTTTTCTTTAATCTATCTATTTTCTTCGTTTCTTTGTTCGTAACCATTACCATTAGACATCATGGAAGATGGTAATATCCTTGATCCCAACAACCCACCACCACAACAACCACCACCACCTCCTAGAGCCCGTACTTTAGGAGAATACTCCCGTCCTAGCCACCATGGCTATCGAAACACCATTGAGCTCACTCAAGGAGCCAATATCACACCCTTGCGATCCGACACCATCCGGTTGGTGCAAAGCGGATGCGCATTCCATGGACTTCGTTCTGAAGATCCTAATCAACATCTCAAGGACTTTCTCAAAATTGTTGATTCTATAGACCTTGATGTTGCCACTCGAGAGACGACCCGACTGCGTCTCTTTCAATTCTCTTTGCGGGACCAAGCTAGTCAATGGCTAGAACGTCAACCCGCAGGATCCATCACCTCTTGGGATGATCTCACCACTCGTTTCCTTGCTCAGTTTTTCCCACCGGGAAGAACTACCAAGCTAAGGAATGATATCTTGATGTTCCAACAACGTCAAGGCGAAACTCTCTACGAGGCATGGACTCGATTCAAGGACTTACTCCAAAAAGTCCCTCACCATGGCATAGAACTTTGGCTCCAAGTCCAAATCTTCTATGACCATATCAATCTCTCCACGAGGCAAACCATTGACCAATCGGCCGGTGGTAAGCTACGTGATCTAAGTGCGGAACAATCATGGGCTCTCCTAGAGGATCTTGCTCTTTATGACAACGAAAGTTGGAGTGATCCCCGTGATTTGAATAAAACGGTCAAGGCAATATCTTTGCCTTCGAACAATTCAAGCACTTCCGACCGTAGGATCATAGAACTTGAAGACCAAGTCAAGTTTCTCATGAAATCCTACGCGGCTCCTAAACCTTCAAGCCAAGTGAACAAAATCACTTCTTCATGTGAATTATGTAGTGGTCCCCACGACACTCGTGATTGCATGGAACTCCCCGAACAAGCTTTTGTGGACTACGCATCCTCGCGTACCGATGGAGCGGGAGACAAGTGGTACACTTTCAAACCCGAGCCAAACCCCTATGGTGATACATACAACCCCTCATGGAAAAATCACCCGAACCTTAGGTGGAAACAAAACCAAAACGCACAACAAACCAATTCTTCCAACCCACCTAATCATTTCCAATCAAGCGGTTCCAACTCGAACCGTACTTTCAACAACAATCCTTCCGGCAATGGTAGTACCAATAACTTTGAAGGATTGATGTCCCAATTTATGGCATCTCAAGAAGCTCGTTTAGCCAAGTTTGAAGCCGATTTCAAACAAAAACAAAGCGAGATGACCAATAAGATTGACACCTTGTTGAAAGCCCTCAATGACCGAGAAATGGGAGCACTCCCTAGCAACACGGTCAAGAACCCGAAACTAAACGTCAACGCCATTTCATCGGTTACGTCTCCTAGTTCTTGTCCACAATATTATTCGGTCAATTCCATGAGCTCGTGTTTCAAACAAACCCATGTCATAGTTGAAACACCTCCCACTCAAAACCTTGATGAAGAATTCAAGGAGCTCCACCTTGAAAGTCTGGTTATTGATGTGTTGGATGAGAAGAAGCTCAAGTTAGGCGAAAAAGGGACCGCCTTCGTTCAAAACAAGCTACCTAAGAAGTTAGATGATCCGGGCTTATTTGTTCTACCTTGCAAGATCGGTAATTCGGAGGCTTATGACACATTAGCCGATCTTGGATCAAGCCTTAACCTACTTCCGTTACCTCTTTACACCTCTCTAAAACTTGGAAAACTTGAAGAAACCGAGGTAATAATAGGCTTAGCGGATGGAAGTGTTGCTTACCCGGTTGGAGTAGTTAAGGACGTTTTAGTACACATAGGAAAACTAACCATTTTAGCCGATTTCCACGTCCTTGATATGGTTAGCGACCCTACATGCCCCTTGTTGATAGGTAGAGGATTTTTGGCGACCGCTAGTGCTATGATTGATTGTAAGGAATCTAAGATAGTGGTAGGAGAAGGTGATACTTGGTCAGTCTATGATGTTAAGAAACATGCCTATGATACTAGTGAGGAACCGACACCACATTGGTTAGAATCAAATAGGAGACCATCTAGATATGGACCTTGGATTGATAGAGACTTCATAGGACCCCAATGCCCATTTTACCTAGAAGAGAACTTTGTTAACCGAACACATACGGTAGAGCAACTCTTAGCTAGGGACACCGAATTGGATCCATTTGAAGACTCTCTAGTTTTTAGGAAGATGATTGATTTCCTAGGAGTTTTGCCAATTAACCTAGGAATGAATAAGTGGACTTGTGAGGAAGATGATCATAAGTGGAATTGGGACAAACCACCCAAAGATGGAGATGGGTCATGGCATATTAAGATGACATTGTATGACCCGGATGGAGAGAAGTTTGAAAAGATATATTGTACTAAGCGGACCAATAGAAAACTTCAATCCAAGCTTAACCCTAAAGACGTCCTCGATGACGAGCTTACTTACATAGGGTAGCATGACTTTGAGTCTAGCTACAAGACTCGTTAATAAAGAAAAGCGCTTCTTGGGAGGCAACCCAAGCTTTATTTGTTTTGTGTGTTTATTTGTTTGTTTGTTTTTATTTGTTTCCGTATGTGTGTTTAAATTTTATTATTATTGATTCATGTTCAAAACTAATTTGTGAAAATGCTTTATGTTGTTTTTAACTTCGTCTTAACTACATATAAAGGTATTTTGCAAAAGTTAAGTGTAAGGGAAATCTAAATCGGTTTATTAGAACACAAATGAACATGAATCATAATAATAATAAATTAACATACATATTAGTATTTGTTTGAGTCAAATGCTTGTATCGAGTCATAATGATGTTTTGCAGGAATTCCAGGAAGTAAGGTGTAGGTTTTTCCAAAAAATTTTCCGGAAACTTAACATGAGAATTCTGTCAGATTGTTTCTGACGGCGTCAGGATTTACAACCTGACGGCGTCAGGTTTAATTTTCTGAAAATTTTTGAAAGTTTTGTTTTCATAAAAAGTTTTTATTAAATCTATAACTTATAATCTCCAGGAATCTGCAAAATTATCATTCCACAAGCATTATATCCTTATATATAGAGTTTATCCCGCCGATGTTATGCAGGTTTTCGTGTTTGTTTTCTCAGGCTTAACAGGTTATTTTGGACAAGGAAATGTTTTTGGATCAAGCTTTTGGCGATGCATTAGTCATGGAGCTTCAACATTACCTTGGAAGAAGATCTAACCGTGTTACTTCATTATCCACCGAGCGAATCAGGGGAGTATTTGATTTCATTCTTTTACTTTATGCTTTTACATCTTGTTATTTGAACATTGGGGACAATGTTCATCTTAAGTGTAAGGGGGGGGGGGGGTAAAAGTACGATTTTAGAGAATGCTATTACGCTTGATTTTTGTTTGTTTAATAGTAGATGTGTAATAAAACTGAGATAAATACCTGTTAGGGTAATTTTAGTGCCAAATTTAAAATTTTTTACAACATATAGGAGTGAAACTTTGATTCTAATGAGCGTCTCACGGATAGGAGTTATATGACTATCACAAAAACCGTACCACTAAAAAATTTTCCACCCCCAAATATTTGAGGTTCGCCCCTAGAATTGGTAGGAAAAGCATTTATGCTATGATGTGTGTACCGGTAGCACTTAGATTCTAGAACTTGCGTTAGGACCATTCCAAGGCCACAAGTGAGACTACATTCGTGTAGTTAGATTTACTACATGATAAGAGGCATTAGGATTAACCCATTGTTTTACACCTGTGTTTTTGTTATAATTACTTTGTCTACATTGGTCAAGTAATTCTCCCACACCCTTTGCGTTGTACTCATTTTTAGTACACGATACCCCTAGTACACCCCTCAGAGCCTATCTTTTCATTTCTAACTTTAAGCATTTTACTTAAAGGAAGAATTTGTTTACACCCCACTTAAATGTACACCCAAATCGCCTTAGCCTACCTTGTATGCACTCATCTTTAGTACATTATTGTGACAACATTTGTTTAAACCCAAGTTAATTATCTAGTTGATTACATGGTTGCTAAGTCGAGTCATATCCTTGTACATATTATTTTGGGACGATTAGGACTCATGGGTAAAGTACTAGTGTAATGGAGTAATGGGGAAGAACATCATTTATTACCCCCATATGTGCTAAATATTTTAAAAGTACTCCAAGTTTTTCAATTATCTTAATCCGAGTCATTAGATTAGTTATTTGTAAAGTTATGTAAAAGTTCAAGTGTAAGGGGAATGCAACGCCCCTTTTGATGTATTATTTTGGATGGTAGGGCAAAAGTGTATGCAAAAAAAAAAAAAAAAAAAAAAAAATCAAGAAAAATACAAAAAAAAAATGAGAAAAAGAAAAGTAGAAAAATCATACGGACTACCATCCCGTTTTATTTTATGTTTATTTTATGTTTTTGTTATTTTGTTTTTAGCTTAAGATCGAGTCGAGTCTTGGCTTAGCAACATTGTATAGTACATGTAATTGATCAAGATCTTTAACTCGCCACCAGTAAAATATCCTTTATCCAACAAAACCGTGTTTTCCTTTTCCCTACACCTAACGTTATAACCCGTTTAAAAGCCCTCTTTGATAGTTTATCTTAGGTGCTTACGCCTAGTGGAGGAGGTTTTCGATCCTTTCCCAAGCCTATGGTAATCTATTTGTTATGACAGGTAGTGAGAGATATTATCCGTTTTCATTTATGAGATTTATTTTGATGACACTTGAGAGATGTGAGTATCTAAACACTACTTGTGAGGTGCTAGTTTGTAATCTCCGTGCTTATTATGATTAAAGTGGAATGAATATTTGTTGTAATTACTTTTATGTTAGCATTAAATGACCCCTAACTTGTATTTTGATTAGAATAAAAGCGCATTTGCTTGAGGACAAGCAAATCTCAAGTGTAAGGGTATTTGATGAAGCGAAAAGTGTACCGCTTTTAAGGGGTCATTTAAGCCCTAAATCGTATTTATTTGATCAAATATTGCCCTAAATCGTTCCTTTTGTCATTTTAGGTACTTTTGAGGAGAAATCTGGAAAAGGAGGCATTTTGGACGTTTTTGGAGCATAAAAGTGAAGAAAACGACAAAGTCTCAAAATTGTACTGGAAACTACCTTTGACGGCGTCAGGATTTGTTCTGGACGGCGTCATGGCTTGGCAAGAAAAGGTGGATGTGAAAATTACTCATGATAAGCCAGAGAAATTTGCATGGAATTCTGACGGCGTCACGCTTTAATGTGATCAAGGTCGTCACGGCTTAATTTAAAGAGGGACGACATCACGCATAATCCTGACGGCGTCACGCCTTGATAAGCCAGAACGGATTTTGGAGAGCTAAAGAGGGACGGCGTCAAGAAGGTCATCCGGGAACCCTAAAAGCGGCGAGGTGACGGCGTCACACTCCATAACGTGACGCCGTCAGATCTGAAAGTCTATATACAGTTTTGCAATTTTTTGTCATTAGTGTGGAACTTATTGAGGAACTTTGTGTGTGAAAACCCTAAGACGAATTTGGCAGCTTTTTCAAGGCTTTTTGCCTTGAGATCTTCCATGTTACATTGAAGATAAGTTATCAATTAATCATTCAATATGTCTATGTGTTGTTTGATTCTATCTTGTTCTTGTCTTTTGTTTAACATGCTAGGCTAGATTTATCTTGTGTTTGCTTAGATCTAATGAAACCTAGCTATTGATTATTGGTTATTAGTGTGTTGTTAGTTGTATTGGATGATTGTTCATCTATGTTAGGCTTAAGAAAACTGGCTAACTTCCTATTCGGTAACTTGCTTGAACGTCTTAAGAAACATGAACCAATGCGTACTAAAGGTTTTTATGGTTGTATTTAATGCATGAGCGAATTCTAGTGATCCCATGTTAGGAGCTTCCTAGCCGGCTCGACATAGGAGTGAAGTAGGAGCTTGTAGAGTTGGGGAAGTACGTACGCCACCCCACGATTGGTATTAAGGAATACACCCGTCATCCACGCAATTAATACACACTAATCAACCGGTAAAAGATAGTTAGGGAGTAAGGAAATCTAAGTAAACACATTTCTCTCCATATAAGTTTTACCACCTTTTTATTTTCTGTTATTTTATTTTATTTGCATTCGTAGTAACTTGGGTTAGTTGACTAGCAACTAATTCCGCCCACTCCTTCAAACCCGAGATTTTACTTGCTTTCATAAAATTATAAAAACATAAAAAAAGAATCTTCTCTCACCCTTAGACCTATTAGAGTAGTTTTTCATACCCAACGAACACTATTCCCTGTGGAGAACGATCAATCCCCCGTACTTACCACTACACTATACTACATCGGTCAGGTACACTGCCTGGTGGGGTTGTAAGCCTCTTGAGATCCCTCGAGAGGTAAAACCTGTTGTAAGGTTGCAAAACCACGCATCAAGTTTTTGGCGCCGCTGCCGGGGAATAGTTATTGTTTAGGTTGAATTTTTATTTTATAGGTCTACTCACTAGATTCCTTTCTAGTGAGATTTTTTATTTTATTTTTCTAGGTTTTCTTTAATCTATCTATTTTCTTCGTTTCTTTGTTCGTAACCATTACCATTAGACATCATGGAAGATGGTAATATCCTTGATCCCAACAACCCACCACCACAACAACCACCACCACCTCCTAGAGCCCGTACTTTAGGAGAATACTCTCGTCCTAGCCACCATGGCTATCGAAACACCATTGAGCTCACTCAAGGAGCCAATATCACACCCTTGCGATCCGACACCATCCGGTTGGTGCAAAGCGGATGCGCATTCCATGGACTTCGTTCTGAAGATCCTAATCAACATCTCAAGGACTTTCTCAAAATTGTTGATTCTATAGACCTTGATGTTGCCACTCGAGAGACGACCCGACTGCGTCTCTTTCAATTCTCTTTGCGGGACCAAGCTAGTCAATGGCTAGAACGTCAACCCGCAGGATCCATCACCTCTTGGGATGATCTCACCACTCGTTTCCTTGCTCAGTTTTTCCCACCGGGAAGAACTACCAAGCTAAGGAATGATATCTTGATGTTCCAACAACGTCAAGGCGAAACTCTCTACGAGGCATGGACTCGATTCAAGGACTTACTCCAAAAAGTCCCTCACCATGGCATAGAACTTTGGCTCCAAGTCCAAATCTTCTATGACCATATCAATCTCTCCACGAGGCAAACCATTGACCAATCGGCCAGTGGTAAGCTACGTGATCTAAGTGCGGAACAATCATGGGCTCTCCAAGAGGATCTTGCTCTTTATGACAACGAAAGTTGGAGTGATCCCCGTGATTTGAATAAAACGGTCAAGGCAATATCTTTGCCTTCGAACAATTCAAGCACTTCCGACCGTAGGATCATAGAACTTGAAGACCAAGTCAAGTTTCTCATGAAATCCTATGCGGCTCCTAAACCTTCAAGCCAAGTGAACAAAATCACTTCTTCATGTGAATTATGTAGTGGTCCCCACGACACTCGTGATTGCATATAAGTTTTACCACCTTTTTATTTTCTGTTATTTTATTTTATTTGCATTCGTAGTAACTTGGGTTAGTTGACTAGCAACTAATTCCGCCCACTCCTTCAAACCCGAGATTTTACTTGCTTTCATAAAATTATAAAAACATAAAAAAAGAATCTTCTCTCACCCTTAGACCTATTAGAGTAGTTTTTCATACCCAACGAACACTATTCCCTGTGGAGAACGATCAATCCCCCGTACTTACCACTACACTATACTACATCGGTCAGGTACACTGCCTGGTGGGGTTGTAAGCCTCTTGAGATCCCTCGAGAGGTAAAACCTGTTGTAAAGTTGCAAAACCACGCATCAGTGACGAACTTGAAGAACCTGCAACATAACTCTATAGAAAACACAAATATATGTTAGTATAAGAGTATAAGAACCAATGTTACATGATCTAGAAGTCAAAAAGCTCGTTTTGAAAATTTCCACTTTTTATTTATCGAGCCCTCCATCCGATCGTTTTACACCTCCATCCGATCGGATGGAGTAAAATACCACACCCAACCGATCGGTTTTAACCCGCAACCGAATCGGTTGGGGCTTGCTGTAAAAGGCAAAAAATCTATATTTCGAGTTCAATCGTTTCCTATCAATTCCAACTCTCTCCTATCCTACATTTGGACACTTATGATGATTTCTACATCTCCAATTCATCCCTATATCGATCCATAACATCCTCACATGATTTCTTAATCAATTCTAGAACACCCAAGAACACTAGCAAATCAAACTCTTCAATTAGTGTTCTAATCAACAATGCACTATCCTAACATCACTAATTAACAAGCATATAACATTTGGGAATCATCAATTGCAACCTAACTTGATTCAAAGTTTTGACCCAATTCAATCGGAAAATTCAATCAACCAATTCTTACTCAAAACTTAATCAATTAATCTATTTTTTTTTTGCAATGTATTCCACTATCAATTACCCATCTATTCCTAAAATATTACATCTTAATTCGAAGTCTATCAAAAATACCCAAATCTTGACCTAATTCAATAAATCCGAATTAAAACCTAATTAAAACAAATTGATGATGTTACTTACCTATTTTGGAGCCATGAATGATCTTAAAACACTCCTGCAACTCTTAATTATCTTCTTATGGTCGAATTTTATAGACCCAAATTTGGTGGATTGTGTGTGTGTGAGTTTTTGATGATTTTTGAAATTTTGGGTGTATATATTAAACTCCATCCGATCAGCTTTTGATCCAACCGATTCGGATTTAGTTTTTGCCAAAATTCACTTTTTCCTCTTGTCAACACTTTGTGATACATGTGAGAGCAAGTAAAAATGTTTTTTTCTTCTTTCAAAAATTCTTTTTGTATATAAATATTCCACCACACTTGGTCTACCAAATTTTGTCCAAGTCTATGACTACTAATCTTTAACAAAACTAACACTAAAAATCTCAACTAAAAACATAAACTCCATAATCACTTAATAAAAAGAAAAGTCTTAACATAAACCTTAAAACTTAAAACTTAAAATAACTTAAATTGCAAATATTAAAATACTAGAATGTGTAAAAATTAAAAGAAAACAAACAACTAGCACAAGTGTTGTGCTTTATTCTTCAAACTTGTTTCACTTGATCTTCTTCATCCTTCAAAGTACTCATGCCTTAGAATGTCTTTACTTTGAAACTTTCCGGACAACTTCCAGTTTGTCTTTTGCGTCTTAAACCTTCTTGCAAAATTCCTTCCACGTGAGCAAACAATATCGAACTTCACATGCCATTCCCCATCTCCATCTTCTTTCTTGTAAACACTAGGACCGTTGGATCCCCACTCCAAATTTTTTAGTTGGACCGGTAATGATCCAAGAAAATCTGTAAGCTTATTAAACACGAAAATATTTTTAAATAGGTTAAAGAAAGTGACCAGATCTACACACACTCCTTGTGTTAGATTAATACTTTGAATGATGTCTAGTCTAGCAAGCGGAATTTACTAGCTAGCACTTAGAAGATTTGTTTGTGTTTTGTATTAACGAATCAACAAAGAACAATGAATAATATACTTCAACTTCAACGATTCAATATTATTAATCAATAATACGAGTGATCTCCTATCACTAGGGTTTACAACCTTGAATCTTAACTAAGCAATACTTAATCGTAAAACTTTTGTGTCGTTCCAAAACTTTAACCTAGGCAATCCTTTTATAGACTAAGGATTCCTTTACAAGATAACTATCAACCTAACATTATAAGATATACATTAAATCTTTTCTATAATTATCTTCACACGGTTTTATCATAAATAGTACAAACTTCTTCATTCACCAGTACTAACTGCTTATGTCTTCAAAACTCTTCAGCAGTACTAACTTTCATCTTCAACAGTACTAACTACTATAGCTTAATTTCCTAACAATCCTCCCCTAAACTTATGATTTCTATCCAAATCACTAAGTTTCTTCAAATTAAGCTTCTTCTTCTTAATGTGGAAAATTCTTTCAAACATCTATCCCATCAATCACTTTAGCCTTTGAATTTTCTTTGCTCTACAAGGTTGAAAATCTTTGTAACTAACAAGTCTGCCATCTCAGAGTCTTCTTCAACCTTGAGTCTTCCTTGTATCATAGCCACTAACACAAATGTTCTGAGTGGATAGTCTTTTTCCACCAACATATAGATTTCTATCCCATCTGGAGTAGAAACTCTATGTACTCCACACGATTCAAACAAATACCAATACACATCCTTAACTTGTGCTTCAAATCTCCACATTGACTCTCCACTATCAGGTTCATAGATTCTCTTCAACTGAACCCATAATTCTTTGTCTTTGTCTTCAGTAGGATCTTTACCTCTGAATCTCTCTTTTACTAAGCTCCATAGTTAATTAAGATCTTCTCTGTCAAATCCTCTGAGTAAATCTTCAAACAACTTGTACCTTTCAGAAATATCACCAAGTCTGATAATCTTCCATCCTTTCATTCTTCCATCAGTGAACACTTCCCAGTCAATGATTGGATGTTTTACTTGTAAAGGTTTGATATAAGAAGATTTTGGAACAATCATCATCATACTCTTGATCTTCTCATTGGTTAACCCTTCTTCTTCAGACTTTTGTTTCTTTGCAGCATCAGATTCAAGAACCTCTGGTTGTCTTTTCTTTTTCCTTGTCATGTCCTCTCTGATTGGAGTATTCAGCCTTGCATATACTTCAAAGAATTTCCTTTCAATTTCAGCATATGCCCATCCAGTAAAGTCACTCAACTTGTAATCAGCTTGATTCTTCAAATAGTGCTTCATGAAATTGACTTTCTCCTTCCTGGTAGGTAACTTGGTCTTGTAACCATACTTTTGCCTTTCTCTAATTCTGTGCATTAAGTTACTCCAAGTAGCTTCTTTATTTGTCTTCAAGATAAATTCCTTGAGCATCTCTGACTTTTCTTCTACATTTAACTCCTGATCATTAAGAACCATCACAGCATGAGCTTTTATAATACAATCAGAATCTAACAAGTATTGAAGTTGCTCATTAAACTCTTCTTGATTAAAATCTTCAGTTCTTGTTCTATCCATGAAACCAGCTATGTTCTTTTCATCATCAGCAGCCATTTTCCTTGCTAATTCCTCATCTTGAGCAATCTGAGCTTTCTAAGCTTCTTCATCAGCCAAATCTTCTTCTACCATTCTCCTTGCAACTTCTGCATCATGATCTATCTGAACTTGAGTTTTTGGTTTTAATGTCTTGAGCCTTTCAAGTTCTTGAGCTGCTTCCTCTTCTTCTTGTGTCATAGCTCTTTTACCTTTATCAGCTCTTCTTCTTTCATAAACTAGCTCGGCTGAAGTTTCACCAGTTGAAACTGCTTGATGCTCTATCTCAGCAGTTGGAACTGCTTCAACAGTCTGAACTTTTTCTGCTTCATGGGTATCAGTCTGAACTGCTTCAAGTTCTTCTTCTTCCATATCTGCATTACCAGAACCTATATCAAATTGTTCTTCTTCGTCTTCATTATGCCTCCCCTGAGAACTTGATCCATCTTTGTCTTTACCAAATTTCCTCCCCTGTTTGGAAGAATTTCCACCATCAACATCATCTGAATCATCTGAGTCATCACTAGAAGAATCATCATCCAGTATCATTCTTGCTCTTTTCTGCTTGAGTTGATCTTTCAGCTTTTTCACCTTTGAAGATAACCTTTTAAAAACTTTAGCCGAATTCTCCTTGTGGGCTTTGAGTTCATCCTTGGTGCTTGCAAGATCTGTCTCCAAACTTTCAACTTTGGCAGCTAACTTGGTACATAATTTCGTCAATGCATTTTGGTTAGAACTACCCTCATCACTTCTAGCTGTGTGACCTACTAGGAGAGGTGAATCATGGGGAAAGGATCTAGGAACCACTCTAGGTGTTTCCCTTCTCCTATAAGTGATGCGCAATTGTGATGGTTGGGTTCTTTCAAGTACTTGAGTTGATGTGTGATGGGGATCAGTTGGAACTGCTGAACCTTTACCCAACTCAGTTTGAAGCATTTGAGGAAACAATGGAACTGGTTCCCCTTGAAAAAGCCTACTAGCCATAGCCATATTTTGAAAAACCTTTGATTGAAGGCGAGGAGTAGCAAAAATTTCAGTTGGTTTTGTAAGCAGATATGTCTTTTTATTCAAAAGTGTTTGAACAAACCTGGGATACATTAAAAACTTTGTTTTGCTTGTAACAATAGATTCCATACCATCAAAAATAAATTTTGAAAAGTTAAAAACTCTGTTTGTAGACAAACAAATGAGAGCAATAGCAATATTGCTACTGAACTGCTCCCAAGCAGTCTTTTTAGGACTTAAACAACTTAAAAGGGTATGTATCAAAAATCTCCATTGAGGTGAGAAACATCCTTATTGAAAAGGATTTTAAAATACCATGGCTCAAACATAGTTTTTAGCAAACTATCAGCTATCAACGGATTTGATATGTCTTTACCAATAGCCGTTTGCTTTGGACTAGCCAACTCTTCACACTTAGATATGGTGAGCTGATAACCATACAATTTTTGGTAAATTGTCAACCATCAACGGATTTGATTAGTCTTTACCAGAAACCGTTTGCTCTGGACTTGTTGGTTCTTATGTGGGTTAGACATGGTGAACCAATTACCATTTGTTGTGTGCAAAGATCACACACTCAGCCCCAAATCACCATTAAAGTCCAAAACATATATCATTAAATTCCTTGGTGTTCATCATGCAAAATCTGCAAGTGTTAGTCCAATAACAAAGAAACAAGCCACAGAGAACTTGTCTCACAATATAAAAGTATATGACTAACAATGCACATAACAAGGAAAATTAATTTCTTTGTGGTACCCAAGCCAAAACAGACTTAGGCTTTCCTTTTGCATCAACATAATTCATTCTTTTCAAAACAATTTTAGCACCATTGGGATTGATGGGTCTCCAAACCCAACATGCAGATGCATTCACACCATTTCCCATATTTCCCATAGCAGTGTTTTTATTAACACCAGTACCAATTACTCTGCTAGCAGTTGGAACTGCTGGCTTGGTAGTTGTCACTGTTGATGCAAATAATGTTCTAAAAACGTTATTTATATCTTTCGATTACTTCACGTTTTGAGGATGACAAAATGTGAACTCACGTTACGTTAAAATTAACGTTAACAAGCTTTTAATCGGAAGATCCCGTTTTTACGCAAATCACTCTTGAACAAAGTTACAACTTGAACTAGTGATCAAAGAAGTGAATTCATGTTTTGAAAATTCACATCTTAAATGGGACAAAACATTTTTTCAAAAATACACATGACAAATTATTTTTGAAATATTAAGAAATGTTTTAATGGAAAAATTAGTTTGAAAATCACAACAGCTATTTTTCCCCCCAAAATCAGCTCCAACCTTCCCCAAATAAGTTTTCACCAGAAAAGACAAAATTTGGAGCGTCCTAGTCTACCACGGCTCCACGGTACCGTTAAATTTAACGGAGCCGTGGGTCATTTAATGGAGCCGTCCGTACCATTTTGAATTGTAACGTTCAGATTTTCTTTGCCTATAAATACCCACCTCTTTCACAGTTTTAGGCACCCTTCACACACAGAAAAATCCCTTAGTAAAATCCTCTCACACCTTTCACTTCTTAGGGTCATTTAGATTAGTTTTTCTTTGTTTCAAGAGTGATCCAATCATCCTTCAAGTGATCATCTTCATACCTCTTCACTAGCAAGAGAAGAACACAAGTATCCAAGTTGATACAAGGTGTTGTCATCCCTCTTCATTAGCAAGAGAAGAACTCAAGTAATCAAGAAGATACTAGAGTTATAGTTGATAGGTTTTTGTAACACTTGTTACAACCTTGTTGTGTCTTAGCATACATCAAGTTTATTTCCTTTTTGTGAGTGAGAGTGAAGATCAAGTGTGATCTATAGAGATAGTGAACATCTCTTGAAGCCATTGGGCTTGTGTGATTGATCAAAACGATCAAGGGTCATTAGGTTAGTGTTAGTTGAGTAGAGTGAAGTGAGTGTTGATCATTGTGATCGTGTTGAGATCTTGGTGATCTCTTGAAGCCATTGGGCTTGTGTGTTTGGTCACGTGGACCTTGGTAGATTGGTGCTAGCTAAGATTAGCACTCGACATCTAGCTTAGTGTCGGTAATAGGATAAGCGACGTGTACGGTTTTCTCCGCCTGAAGGGAGGTTGTTGATATAGTGTTTGAAACTCTCGAGTGTGGTACTCGGGGAGTGGAGTAGGGCGAAGAAGTGCTTCGTAGCCGAACCACTATAAATCCTCTGTCTCGGTTTGATCTTTCCAACTCTACTCTTTACTTTTATTTGTTATTATTACGTAGCTTAGTTTGTAGTTCATATTGGTGTTGATTGTTTACACATAGAGTTCGAATCAAAGTTTCCAATAACATACTTTTAAAACAAGATTTTTAAAAGAAGTTTTTAAACCGGTAAACTATTCAACCCCCCTTCTAGTTTCCCACAATTGGTAACAGGAGCCACATCAGTCAAGTTTTTAAAGTATATTGTATTTTAAAGCTTGAACCGATCAATGGATTCCGACAAATATCTAGAAGGGCAATCTATGCAAAGACCACCACTTTTCGAAACCGATTGTTTTATTTATTGGAAAACAAGATTCGAAACGTATGTGAAATCAAAAGACATTGATCTTTGGCATGTTATTACCGAGGGTGACTTTCAACCTATTCAAAAGAATCCGGAAACTAAAAAGGATGAAATAGTTTCTTATGATAAACAAAGTGATGAACTTAAAAGAAAATTAGCCAAAAATAATGAGGCTAAAATGATGATTTATAATGCTTTGCCTAAAAAGGAATTTGAAAGAATTTTTATGTGTAATATGGCAAAAGACATTTGGAAAACTTTGTTAGTCACTCACCAAGGTAATAACCAAGTCAAAGAGAACAAGATAGATATTCTTGTTCAACAATATGAACAATTCTCCATTTCAGAGGATGAGTCAATAGATAATGCTTTTGCTAGATTTAATACTATTATCACTAGTCTTAAAGCTCTTGATGAAGGTTATTCTAGTAAGAACTATGTTAGGAAGTTTCTTAGAGCTCTACATCCTAAATGGAGAGCAAAGGTCACTGCCATAGAAGAGTCAAAGGACTTGGCGGCATTGTCACTCGATGAACTTATAGGAAACTTGAAAGTTCACGAGATGATAATTAAGAAAGACTCCGACATAGTCAAAGGCAAAGGCGAGAGAGTTAGATCTCTAGCATTGAAAGCCAAGAAGGAGTCTAGTGATGAGGAATGTTCGAGTTCCGATAGTGAAGATGAATAGTACGCACTAGCCGTTAGGAACTTTAGAAAGTTCTTTAGGAGGAAAGGTAGATTTCCTAGACAATTTCGCGATGAGAAGAAGTCATCCCAAAGAAATCATGATGAAAGAAAAGGGACAAGTGATAGGAGATGCTTTAGATGCGGAGATCCTAATCACTTCATAGGAGAATGTCCTAAGCCACCAAAATCCAACAACCAAAGAGCCTTTGTAGGAGGTTCTTGGAGTGATAGCGGTGAAGAAGAAGAGAAGAAGCCTAACGATGAAACGTGCTTAATGGCTCAAGCTTCTAACGAGGTACAATCCGACTCTTCTTATTATAGTGATAATAATTCATCAGTATATGACAGTGAATTACATGACGAATACAACAAACTATGCGTAGTTAGTAATAAGATCTTAGGTAGAAACACAAAGCTAAAATTAAAATTAAAAGAGCTAGAACTACAAGTCTTAGAACTAAATGATCAAGTCAAGAGACTTGAGAAAAACAAGGAAGTAGATTTAGGATGCGGGTCATGTATTAGTCTTCAAGTAGAAAATGAAAAGCTTAAAGAAAATGCTTTAAGAATCATTAAGTTTGATGAAAGAACTAAAAAGCTTAATGATATACTTGAAAATATTAGATATAGTGAACATGACCGTTCGGGTTTAGGATTTGACCCAAATCAGGCTTCTACAAGTGGTACTAAACAAGTAAAACTTGTAATGCCTGAAAAGTCCATGTCTGAAGGTGACGACACCATTAAAGATACAGACGGCACCACTAAATTTAGTGGTACCGTGTGGTGCTGAGGACAAAACTGGGTCAATTCTGAAAAGTAACTTAAGTCCTAAACCAAGTCAAGTAGTTGTAAATAGAACTAGAGTGTCTACTCCAAGTAGAGAGGAAACCAAAGGCTTTAACAAACCATTATCATCTCCCGAACATGGATCTGTAAAGCGTGACACTAGGTCAACTACTCCTCCACCTAGAAAGGTAAACTCTCCCAAACCTCGGTCTAGAACTCCTCTACCGAGAGGTAAGTTTAGAAGACAAAATCATCCAAGTAACTTTCCCGTAACTTGGAATGATCGTCCACCACAAAGTTACTTACCATGGGAAATGTGTCCTCCATTCTCACATCCTAAACTAACGCAACAAATGCGTAGGATGTTTAACTCTAACAAATTTGGACCCATGAGATATTGGGGACCAGATGTTTGAACATTTGTTTTGCTAGGAAAACATGAGTGTAAATAAACTTTGGAGTCTAACAAAAGGAGTATGATGTGTTATCAAGCATATCCGGTGACGCACTAGTCAAGTCGTGTCTTTCATGCTTAACATTCAACAAAGGTACCCTAGTCTTCTAGTTTTAAGAGCTAACACCTCAGGCACAGGTACGCTTTCTTAAAACACCCTTTGTTAGTAGTAATGTTTGGCATGAAATAGTGTAGTTAGAATCTAACATGGTAGGCACTATAACACAGAAACTCTATTCACATCTCATCATGCCAAATTCATCTTGTCCAGAAATGTTCGATGATCGCTTGAAGATCATGCGTGACAAGTTTGAATTAAGCATTGATGAGTGAATCAAGTTCCCTTCCTTGCACATATTTAATCTTGCCTAAATTAAGTATCCCTTTAAACTTATGTATACTATATGTATGAGATACATAGTTTAAGTAATAGTCTTTATTGACAATAACGCCCATATCCGCAAATGCGAAACTCACAAGAGACGAAGAAGGTGAGTGGGTGGATATAACTAGGTTAGGGGCATAATAGGTAAAGTAGTTTACCTAACAGCAAGTAGGTCCATTATCATGAATAGTGTTGGCTTTGTGCCAACTTGTAAGAAGTATCCCAAAACTTCTTACATCAAAGTGTTTAATGTATCATACCATACATTAAAGATACTATACACTTGAGATTACGATATCTTGAGGAGATTGATGTAGAAAATGTTTCTATACCAACTCTGATAATGTGAGAGTTAATGTGGGTTGAAACATAATGAGTAATGTTTGTACCTTCATAGGTTGATTAGCAAACATCTTGGTTCCCCAAGAAACAAACTACTCTTATTGTCACCACGACCGAAACCGAGTACGCAAGCGCCGGAAAGGCATGACAACAAACACTATAGATGAAACAACTCCCTGTGAAGAGTAGCAGTCAAGATGCCATTAGACTTCTCCGGGAACCCTATAGTTTGCTCATGAACGAAGCTCATCGAAGTACGTCATCTCCCCACAGAAAGACATCTCCTCCGTCATGATAACGTCGAAAGAGAAATCTTTTCTTTGAAAAGTATTTCTTCTCACCTTAACCTTTACATTCTCGTCAAATGACCTCTTAATACTCCATTGGAATTATTAATGTCATCTCTCACGTCCCATCATATGACTTTTCAAGTCATTCCTCATATCCCGCTCATGACTATTTCAATATTTCTATGGAAATATTAAAGTCATCCCTCGCGTCATACCTTATAACCTTTCATCCCCTCTTATGACTATTTGAATATTTCTCCGGAAATATTGAAGTCATCTCACACATCCATCTTATTCTCGACTCATGACTCTTGAATATTTCACGGGAAATATCAAGTCATTCCTTGTGTCGCGTACTCCGACTAATTAAATATTTCATGAGAAATATTATAGTCATCCTCCTAAACACAACTCATAACTTCTATTTATTTCACGGGAAATACTAGAAGTAAATCCTCATCCAATGACATCTTAGTCAATTTCCTCGGAAACACTAAGGTCATTTCCGGTCATCCCATTTAATCATCTTTCGTCAAAAAGTTTATTAGGTATAAACTTTTTCCTCGTGTCAAAAAGTCTTACTAAATAAGTAAGATCAATCAGCCAAAAGTCAAAACAGAAGAAAAACTGGACCATCAGACATACGGCTCCACTAAAGAGCCACGGCTCCACTAATGTTTAGTGGAACCGTGGAGCCGTGCATCTGAAAAACGCGCCCAGTTACTCTTTTCTTCTGCACAAACTTTCCAAACACACAAAACCACTTTCACTTGCTGTCAAAATCGAACCATAACACCATAATTCAACTAAACTCTTACAAATCAAGACTAGGCATTGGAATCAACAAATCCTAATCACAACATCACTCATTGTAAGTAAATCACTCTTAATTTCATTTAATTTGAGTCTAGGGTTTGTTCTTGAGTATAAATCCGAATTGGGGGATTTTCAAAATTAGTTAAACCCTTGAGAAATTAAGACTAGGATTAGACAATGTAGTATTCACATGATTCCCTAAACCTAGAATTTCCAAAAACCCATTTATGTTGCAAAACCTAATCCAAAATTAATCACTAAATTCGGATTATGATTGATTATTTGTAATGGAATCATGTTTAGGATGATTAAAATTGGATTAGGAACGTTCTGCATTAAAGCTTTTCAATCTTAAAGCTTGTTGGCACCATGTTGAGGCATTTTCCAAACACCCCAATTCGATCATTTTTCTAAAAACTTCACAAGTCTAGGATCATGAAACCTTTTTCATACATTGTTGATGCAAATTAAAAACTTTTTTGCATGCATACATGATCTCTCAAATATGGCTCGAAGTACATAACTGATATGTATTGTTCGACATATTTGATTGAGCAAAAGTGAAGTTAGGAGCGTTTGGGTAATCTCTTTAGGATAATTTTAGAGTCTAGATTGCCGCACCTCCACATTGTTTGCATTTAGGCACACACACTAGAAGTATAATCATTAAAATGCAACGAACTAACATATACAAAAATATTTTTTTTGTAGACAAACAATGCCTCGGAATGATTATCAATTAACCCGAAAATACATCATTGAAACACTTGAAAACCCAAACATCACTGATGAACAAAAGGCTTATTTTTCCAAAGTGCTAACACGATACATACACGAAGGGAATGTAGTCGATGCACTTTATGTCATGTCAGATAGAGTCAGTGCTTGTTTCCCTTCTATTCGGTTCGATTGTTTATACACAATAAACGATCAAATATGTCCCCTTTTCGTTCTCGAATTTTACAGTCGTGTTCGTACCTACACTGACTCTGACGGAAACTTCTTTCTTGACTTTTGGATTCAACACCAAAATATCACCTTGTCTGTCACTCAGTTTGGTGAAATTCTTGGTGTTCCCTCATATGGTCAGTGTGCATACACCAACGACCATTCTCTAGAGTCTCTTTACTACAATGTTGAGATAGAAGGTGCCTATAGTACCCAAATTCCCGACATTGAAGTAATCAAACAAATTATCCAAATTCCTCGAGTCGCCAACACGTACCAAAAACGTGATGGATCCGTTGTCTTTCTCGACCCATCCAAAATCTACCTAGGGAACTCCGTCCCGACCTTAGAAGTTGGGAACTTCTTCTACGTGAAAATGTGTTAAGCCTTGCGGGAAAACCGTGATCACGTATCGGCAAGTCTTGCCCTTATGCTCTACTGTCTTAGTATCGAGGAACCATTCAACCTCGCATACTACATGGTCAAACGGATGGCCAACATTCATCGTCGGTCCGATGAGCTCATGCCATACGGCATGTTGCTTACTCGTTTATTCAGGTGGGTCATGGAACATTTCCCACATCTTCAAAGTGTCGACTATGTCCTAGTCAATCCGGTTATGCACCCACTTGGTGGACCACAATGTCGCACAAAGCAACGTAAGGACAAAGGGTCCAAACGTGGTCGTAAATCCACTTCCGATATTCCCCATTCATCCTCCTCCTTCAGTCACGAATCATCATCTGAACCCATGGATGAGGACGATGATGAGGTGAACGAAGAAGGAACTTCTAGCTCTCAAATCCCTTCTCCCGACACCTACTTTCGTAACCTTGATACCTCATCATTTCGACGTACAACCGACCTCGAAAATGGGATGGTAAATCTATCCCACATGATGAGAAGGCAAACCACAATGTACAATAGACAAGTGGAGATGCATGAGCAAACTATCGGGGGATTCAAGTCCATCGGCAAGGCGATCAAAGGCTTGGGAACAAAATTAAGAAGTTGGGGAAAAGAAAGGATTAGATGGAAATAACTTAAGTAGTATTATTAATATAAGTATTATGCTTAAAATACTACTAATAGTTTGTGGCATTGTTGCCTAATACATTAACTTGCTTGATGTGTTTCCTTTTAACATGATTAATTCTCTTGTTAATTAATCCTCATGTTAGTTTATCTTGCCTAAATCATGCATGTTAGCTTATTTTATTACATGCACTAGATGTTAAAAATGCTTGAATTCATGCATGCTTAATAGTTGCCTAAATACATAGATGATCACATGATCATGTTAGTTGCTAGTTGAAACTAGCTTTAGGAATTCTATGTGTTTAGTAATTTGAGGCTTTGAGATTTGCAGCCAATGGATTCCCCAAAATTTCCCCATTTAGGATGCCTAAAACCTGCAGACCTGGAAAGAAGGTCAAAAGAGCCCACGGCTCCATTAAATAGGCCACGGCTCCACTAAATTTAGTGGTGCCGTAGACCTTTAATGGTGCCGTGCCTCTGGAAGACGAAAACTACTATTCTCTTCCACTTTTTGACTATCTTTTCCAGAAAATCTGCAACCAAAACCTGACTCCCATGCACCCAAATCCCCAAATCCAACATTTCAAACTTGCATGCTTATGTTTTGGCTATTTAAGCTAACATTATGCATTGCCATTTTACACCCATCCTTACACCTTCACATTCACCATACCATCATCATGGGATCAAGAGTATTCAAGAAACCTAGATTCAACATCAAACCAACCAACCAAACCTCTCTAGTTGATCAATGGATCAAGAATGTCAACACACCCCAATCATCAACTAAACCTATCACCAATTACATTCCCCTCATTGATCTCATCCTTGGATGATGAAGATGAAACCCATACACCCATAACCTCTACCAAATCATCATCTTCTTTCACTACACCCCAAGCTCCATCCAAGGCAACCTCTATTCAACCTACATCCTCATCCTCCACAACAAGAATCAACACACACTCATCTCCACCTAGTCCCATTCACCCTTTAACCTTAACACTCAACTCATCACCATCAACTTCCCTTGAATTGGGAACTCACACAACACCCTCATCACTTTCAACATCACCACAACCTCTAACTCTCACCCTCACCCTTTCACCAAACACTCCCTTTGAATTTGGGAGCAACATATCATCACCATTCACTATCACCATCACCTCAACCCTTAATGGGTTATCCAATCATGTATCCCCTTCACTCACACACCTTGAGTTGCCCTTGTTGCAACCACAACCTTGAACTCATCATGAACCTTAGAGATGAGCTTAGCTTTAGGTTTTCATACCTAGAACACCTCCTCACACCACCCATAGGACCCATCATCCTTCCACCACCTCCACCACACAATAGCCCAAACTAAACATCGTTATGTTTAGTCCCTCCAATAAATGATTAGGAACCTTTTGAAGTTGGAAGCAAATCTAGAAGCCTCATGTTACTTTAGATGTTTATGTGTCTTCTTGTTAGTTTAATTTGCTTCCCTATTGTAGTCATACTTATGTATGACATTTATTTCATATTTATGTAATGGGCTTTTCATTTTGGCTTCTTAGCCATAATTTTTCTTGTGGTTGGATATTTGTCTAATGTGCTACTTGTTAGATATTGTATATTTGTCGTCTAACTTTGTTTTGTAGCACGATCCATTGCTCGATTCCTTTGTGTTCTCCAAATGAGGGGGAGTACACATCAAGGGGGAGCCTTAACCACCTTTTTGATTTGACAAAAAGGGGGAGAAATGGGAGTAAACTCATTAAAAACTTGTTAAAACTAATTTTAACCTAAAATGAGTTTATATTTTGTCATCATCAAAAAGGGGGAGATTGTTGATGCAAATAATGTTCTAAAAACGTTATTTATATCTTTCGATTACTTCACGTTTTGAGGATGACAAAATGTGAACTCACGTTACGTTAAAGTTAACGTTAACAAGCTTTTAATCGGAAGATCCCGTTTCTACGCAAATCACTCTTGAACAAAGTTACAACTTGAACTAGTGATCAAAGAAGTGAATTCATGTTTTGAAAATTCACATCTTAAATGGGACAAAACATTTTTTCAAAAATACACATGACAAATTATTTTTGAAATATTAAGAAATGTTTTAATGGAAAAATTAGTTTGAAAATCACAACAGCTATTTTTCCCCCCAAAATCAGCTCCAACCTTCCCCAAATAAGTTTTCACCAGAAAAGAAAAAATTTGGAGCGTCCTAGTCTACCACGGCTCCACGGTACCGTTAAATTTAACGGAGCCGTGGGTCATTTAATGGAGCCGTCCGTACCAATTTGAATTGTAACGTTCAGATTTTCTTTGCCTATAAATACCCACCTCTTTCACAGTTTTAGGCACCCTTCACACACAGAAAAATCCCTTAGTAAAATCCTCTCACACCTTTCACTTCTTAGGGTCATTTAGATTAGTTTTTCTTTGTTTCAAGAGTGATCCGATCATCCTTCAAGTGATCCTCTTCATACCTCTTCACTAGCAAGAGAAGAACACAAGTATCCAAGTTGATACAAGGTGTTGTCATCCCTCTTCATTAGCAAGAGAAGAACTCAAGTAATCAAGAAGATACTAGAGTTATAGTTGATAGGTTTTTGTAACACTTGTTACAACCTTGTTGTGTCTTAGCATACATCAAGTTTATTTCCTTTTTGTGAGTGAGAGTGAAGATCAAGTGTGATCTATAGAGATAGTGAACATCTCTTGAAGCCATTGGGCTTGTGTGATTGATCAAGAAGATCAAGGGTCATTAGGTTAGTGTTAGTTGAGCAGAGTGAAGTGAGTGTCGATCATTGTGATCGTGTTGAGATCTTGGTGATCTCTTGAAGCCATTGGGCTTGTGTGTTTGGTCACGTGGACCTTGGTAGATTGGTGCTAGCTAAGATTAGCACTCGACATCTAGCTTAGTGTCGGTAATAGGATAAGCGACGTATACGGTTTTCTCCGCCTGAAGGGAGGTTGTTGATATAGTGTTTGAAACTCTCGAGTGTGGTACTCGGGGAGTGGAGTAGGGCGAAGAAGAGCTTCGTAGCCGAACCACTATAAATCCTCTGTCTCGGTTTGATCTTTCCAACTCTACTCTTTACTTTTATTTGTTATTATTACGTAGCGTAGTTTGTAGTTCATATTGGTGTTGATTGGTTACACATAGAGTTCAAATCAAAGTTTTCAATAACATACTTTTAAAACAAGATTTTTAAAAGAAGTTTTTAAACCGGTAAACTATTCAACCCCCCTTCTAGTTTCCCACAGTTACCTTAGGTTGCCAAACTTGGTTTGTTACAAATGCTTTGTGATGAAATGGTCTTTTAACAGTTGTTGGTGCTGATTTGGAAAACATTTTTGCACCTTGAACTGTTGGCCTTGGGTTAACAGGTCTGATAGGTCTGACAGTCTGAACTGCTGGTCTAGCAGTTTGAACTGCTTTGGGTCCAGACCTTAAAAGAACAGATCTAGGTATCATTCTAGTGTTTGTTGGGTGACTGGGAGGTCTAACAGTGTTCACCCTAGGACTTGAATACCTATTTACCCATTTATCACAAAAGGCTGCAAGATGGTCAAAAATACCACTTGTATAACAATCTTTCCTATAGCAGACAAAATCATCCTCTAATTGGTGAGATTTTAGGTCATTCCAGTTCCTTTGGTTACCTCTTGGCTTGTTTGTAGTTCTATACATTTCTGCATACCTAACTGTTGGTCTAAAAGGTTTGGCATTTGATCTAAGCCTAACAGTCTCAGGTTTAACCATCTTTAGAACTTTTGGTTCCTCCACTTTAGCACTAACAGGCTTAACCACAGCCTGATCATCCTCATCATCAGAAGTCCATTCCTCAATGGTTGGAGCATCTGAGTCCTTAGCTGAGGACACCTTATCAGAAGACACCTTGTCCTCAGATAGTGATTTATCACTAGCACTCTCATACACAGGTTTATCAACTACATTCTTTTTAGGTTGAGGACCATATTTAAGCTCAGGTAGTTGAAATTCAGGTAGTCCTGTGTGTTCTAAGTCTATGCCTGGGGGTGTTTGAATTCCTCTATAGGGAGGTGGAACTGACTTATAACCTAGGCCTGACTTAGCTTTATTTAGGATCTGACACTCAACAATCTTACTAACACCCTGAGTTGCAAATTCTAGTGTGTCAACAGTCATTTGAATGTTCTCCTTTGCTTTCTTAACCTATTCTAGCTCATGTTTCAACACAGTAATTTCATTCTCTCTAAACATTAAGTCTCTCTTAACAATAATCATATCATCAGAAAACTTTGACTCATTACTTTTATAATGAACAATTTGTTCTTCTAACACAGCTAAAGCCCTCTTATGATTTGCTAAGCTAAAAGCAGTTTCGACGAGCTCTTTTCTCTGATTCTCATATCTTTTCTTAAGTGTTTCTAGATCTTTTAAAGCTTCACAAGATTTAGAACATTTTGAAACTTGTACCTCAGAATCTGAAAATGCCATGAGAGCAACCTCTGTAGATGCTTCTGCTTCCTCCTCTGCAATGTAGCTCCAGTCAAACCCTAAGCCATCAATGGCAACCATGGCTTTCGAGCTTGAATCAGTAACCTCCACAACTCTTGACTTGTTTCCATATCCTCTGCTCTTTCCATCTTGTTGGCTTGGCAATCTACACTCCCTTGAATAATGACCTTTCTTGTGGTAGTTGAAACACTTAATCTTGGACTTGTCATACCCTGCAACATCATTGCTGTTTATGACAATCTTCTTGCCAGTCATCTTCAAGAATCTCCTAGCTCTCAAGCTGAGAAGAGAGAGCTGCCACTGTATATCCATCTCTTCAATATCATCTTCATCAATCTCTTGAAGATCTGAATGAGTCAACATACTTCCATTGTGCTTAGTGGTCAAGAAAGCACAATAAGTATCTTCATTCAAAAGTCCACTAGTACTGCTTGAGGTGCTAGCAGTACCAAGGTTTGTACTAGCAGTACCAACTGCTCTAGCAACATGCACTTCTTCATCTGAACTTGAGGTACTGGGAGTTGATACAAAGGCCAAATTCCCTGAGCTTGATCTTGATCCAGCAGACTTCTTAATATCATGTTCAACTATCTTGAAGTTGCTATAGAGATCCATTAAGCTCATGGAATCTATATCAGGCTGGTTTTTCCATACAACCACATGCATAGCCCATTCAGCTGGTAGACTCCTCAGAAATTTGGAGTTGAGATCTTCCTGAGGCATCTCAATTCCTAGAACAGCCAATTGACTAACTAGTTTTTGAAGTCTATTAAACATATGATCTAGTGACTCGTTGCTTGTTGCTGAAAAATTCTCAAACTGTTGCTTGAGAAGAGTCTTCTGAGATTTCTTGGTGGCTTCATTCCCACCATATCTTGCAACAATAGCTTCAAAAAGGGTTTTAGCACACTTAAACTTGCTAAAATTCAACAACTGATCATTGGAAATAGTCATCAGAAGCAAACTTCTAGCCTTAACATCATTCTTGTGCCTTGCCTTCTCTTCAGTAGTGGTTGGCTTTGTCTGCACTGTAGTCTCAGATTTACCTTCAACAACAGTTGTTGTTGATACGGGTGAGAAGGAGTTTCCTTCTTCAATGATCTCCCAAAGAGTATAATCTTAAACTTGGAAGAACTGCTCAATTCTTAATCGCCACATATCGAACTCATTGGGCTTAAGCATTGGAAGCTTAGCAGCAATATTAGTCTGACTTGTTGTTGTCTCCATGTCCATCTTTTCTTGAACAAATTCATCTGGATCTTCTAAACCAAAGTATCAGTAACCTGGCTCTGATACCACTTGACCGGATCTACACACACTCCTTGTGTTAGATTAATACTTTGAATGATGTCCAGTCTAGCAAGTGGAATTTACTAGCTAGCACTTAGAAGATTTGTTTGTGTTTTGTATAAACGAATCAACAAAGAACAATGAACAATATACTTCAACTTCAACGATTCAATATTATTAATCAATAATACGAGTGATCTCCTATCACTAGGGTTTACAACCTTGAATCTTAACTAAGCAATACTTAATCGTAAAACTTCTGTGTCGTTCCAAAACTTTAACCTAGGCAATCTTTTTATAGACTAAGGATTCCTTTACAAGATAACTATCAACCTAACATTATAAGATATACATTAAATCTTTTCTATAATTATCTTCAAACGGTTTTATCATAAAAAGTACAAACTTCTTCATTCACCAGTACTAACTGCTTATGTCTTTAAAACTCTTCAGCAGTACTAACTTTCATCTTCAACAGTACTAACTGCTATAGCTTAATTTCCTAACAGAAAGCCTTCATTGCTAGAGCTCTCTCCATTTCATCTTCGATATCAAAGTAACTAGGAGTAACCGGCCCATATTTAGGCCTACCATCCTCATCTCTTCCTACTTCAAAACATCCCAAGTATTCTTCCTCATTTTCTTCATCATGCTCTTCCTTTACCATTTTCCCTCTAGGTTTTGGGTAGTAACTATGTTTCAAAATCCCATCATCAATAGTCATCGTACCACGACCCATGTCTATTATAGCCCCACATGTTCTCAAAAATGGTCTACCTAACAAAAGTGGTAACTCTTTGTCTACCGGTATGTTAAGCACTAAAAAGTCAACTAAAAAGGCTTGGTACCCTATTTGAACTCGAACATTTTTCACTTCACCCATTGCTTTTTCTTGAGAATTGTTGGCCATGGTGAGATTGTATTGATTAGGATGAGGATTAGCAAGTCCTAACCTTTTGTACAACGGATATGGCATAACACTTACACTTGACCCGGTATCGACCAATGCATACATTGCGGTTGTTCCATTTACCTTAATTGGTAAAATAAAATTCCCCGGATCACTCATTTTCTTAGGTAATCCATTCTCCACAATTCTTTGGTAATCCATTCTCCACAATTCTTTCTCTTTCAACCTCATCAAAACTTTTGTCCACTAGCCTAGATCTAGCCATCATAACCACATCCAATTTCTTACGGTATGTCATATAGTTATTCAACACATCAATAACCGGCTTCTTCTCCATAAGCTCATTAAACTTCTTCTCCAAATTCTCCAAAATAGCCTCCTTTTGTTCTTGAGTTAAAGGTTTAACGATTTGTGGTGATTTAGGTGGTGAATTAGATGATGATGATGATGATAAATTATCATTCTTTGGGGTGGAGGGTTGGGTAAGTTTGTTAATAGGTGCTTTCTTCCTACTAGCCTTTCCCATTTTAACAACTTCTTCCTTCCCTTCCTTCACTTCTTTCATTCCTTCACATAATTCCGCAAGCATCACATCTACCTCCTTCTCTTCCTCTAAATCGGTGATATCAATTCTCATTTCTCCAAGTGCAAAATCAAGCTTACACTTAGTTGTAACAAGAAAATCCCTTACAAACACTACCTCCGGCTCATCGGCGTTTCCATAGTCTAGAACAACAAAATCAACTTTGAAAATGTGGCCGTGAATATTCACTTTCACATTTTTAACTTTCTTCCTTCCATAATCTTCATAATCAAGTCGAAAAAAATCAAGTTTATCAAGCACATCTTCGGTAATATAGTTATCTCCATACTCCATATTCAACTGAGCATCCCAAGCTTTGACTGCTTTCACACCACAAGGTGTAGCAAACCTCATGAATGGTGCATCGAACTTCTTAGGTGGAACTCTTGTAAACACAACAACCTATTCCTTCTTTGGTAAACAAACTCGATTTTCCCCAACTCCTTCTACCTTTTCAAAATCCTCCTTAACTTCTCCTAACATATTTTCCAAACGCTCCAAGGAATCACCCGAATCCTTGAACATTTCTTCCAAATTTCTCAAATACTCTGAAACTTCGCTCAAACTCTCCATCTTAATAAAGCAAATACTAACTATAACATAACCACAAACACAAAAATCCAAATCATTAGCATTAGGGTTAGTCATAATCGAAACATACTCAAAATGAAATCATATCAAGTAAACAAACAAGTTCAAACACTCAAAACACTAAAACAACTAAAAATTGAAAAATTTTGAAAACTTTAACGAGGCATCCATCCGATCGGTTTTCAACTCCATCCGATCGGATGGACAAATCGTCAAAATCCAACATTGCCCAACCGAATCGGATGCGGGCTCCATCCGATCGGTTGGTCAGCTCGTAAAAAAAATGTTTTTTTTCCTTTTTTTTACTTTTTTAATTGAAACTAAATTAAAATATGATAATTAAGACATAAATAAAACTAATTAACTAGAAATGAAGACATAAAAAACAATTAACTATCTAATTTAATAAAAACCTTAAAATCATTAAGACTACTTCTATGATCACCATTAATTATCTAATTAACCAAATAATTAATTATATCTATTACTACACTTAAACTACCATTAATCTATCATTAAAAGTCTAAAAAAACAAAAAATAAAAATCTATAAAAACTTTTACCGAGGGTTCCAACCGATCGGATGGGTAACCATCCGATTCGGTTGGTCCTTAAACCAACTTTTTTTTTTCTTCTTTTACTTAAACAAGAATTTCTAAATCAAAAACTTTTAAAACTATCAAATACAAACTAAATCAATACAATTCAAATAAAATTCAATCAAATCCCCGGCAACGGCGCCAAAAACTTGATGTGCTCTACCGTGTACAAGTTTTAAAATTTTATAAACACGATTTATCCGGTTTTCTAATTAACACATACGAGCAAGTATACTCGTCCGTGATAGTAAAGGTGGGTAAGTCGAGATCGTCACAAGGGATTTGGTATTTGTATTTAGTATAACAAGCTTTTGCAAAAAGGGTTGTCAATCCAATTTGGTGAAAATTCAAAAAGTAACTAGAATCTAATCAAACAAAACATATACTTATGTGTAATTCCTTAACCAATTATATAGAGTATTCTACAAAGTTTGGTGTAACTTGTAATGATGCACAATTTTATATGAATGATTAACAATCAATGGTTTGTATCATGAAAAATTATTACTAGAATTCAATCTCCTAGTTAACTCCTTTCGGCCTTATTAACTATTACGACAATTCTATTAAACAATAGTTGTTTGAAAAGCAATTCTTATCTCATAAATTCCTACGAATCCTTTCGGCCTTATCTCGTGATGAAATCGTTTCAAATCCATTTTAATGAGTAAATATGATGCTTGTCACACACCATATCCCATAGTAATTCGTGCACTAACGTTTTGGAATAAAAACATAAAGAAAATCCTTTCGGCCTTTTTATTCTTTAAAATGTATATACCAACAAATTAAGCAAGATTAGATATTATTCCAACAAACTCATAAAACAAGAATTGTTTTCATGCATCACTTTTTAAGATAAGAATACTCCAACAATAGTTACATCATGCACGCAAGTATACCAAAAATTACTCCATAACAATTATAATCAAACACAAGTAACAAACAATACTTTCATTAAACTCAATAAACTCAAAGTAAAAGTAGTTCATTGTAAATAAACAAGATATACCTAGCTTAGGGTTACAAGAACTAGAATCGCGGAACTATAGCAACCACACTCCTCCAATCGCCTACTATGACAAGTAAACAACTCCAAACTCAACCAAACTATTGAGACTCGAACTCAAAGTTTCCTAGACGTTTTTACAACACTACTAGACTTTCGGGCAATGATAATAAGATAGTAAGGACTTGGTGTAAGCCTTCACTAGTTTTTGGGGTGTCACCCTTAGTATCTAGCCTTGGATCCCATTATATAGTGTAATTACACTTATTATCCAAGTAAAAACGACCAAAGACAGTAAATATTAAGGAAATGATCGGCCACAATGATTATGAGGAGTAAAACCATCAATTAATGCAACTTTGGTAACTGCAGCTTCATCCAACCGATCGGATCTAGGCTAATCCGATCCGATGCTCTCCTCGGTAAAACCCAACCGAATCGGATGCGGGTTGCATCCGATCGGTTGGTCCCTTCCTATACTCACAATATTGACTTTTCTTTGTCTTTTCTTGTCGCATGCTTTACCCTTCGTTGTGGCACTGATTTCTTCCATAGAACTTGATATTTTCTTGATATATGAACATAGAAATCTTGACACTATCAAATCCTTGAATCCTTGTATGGTTTCTCTCTTGTCTCCATCTCGGGAATCTTCCAAATGTGCATAATCACTCCAATTCTTCGTCTTTTCATCATCTTTTCCTGTACTTTTCTACATTTACTTGCATATATACTTTTTCATGATTAAGTAATAAATTACTATCTATATTAAATCACAAAGCAAACGACGCCATTTTTGGCGTGTTTTTACTGTTCATGGGACTGTTCACTTCACTTTCTCCCATATATATAACAAGATCTAATGCAAGCCACAGATCGCTAGAATCTTCCCGGTTACTCTTTTCACACACACACAGAGGGAAAAAAATAAAAAATAAAACAAAATAAAAAATAAATAACGCAAGCCACACTAATCAACGCTAATAATCACGATTGTTAATTCATGATTTTTTTTGGCTTGGTTTTGCCCTTCCAGATCCGTTAATAGCTGGTGACATGGGTTTTGATTTTGGTGTTTTCTTCGTGCCGGAAGATGATTGTTAATTCATGATTTTTTGTGCCTTCGTTTTGCCATTCCAGATCCGTTAATAGCTGGTGACATGGGTTTTGATTTTGGTGTTTAGCTGGTGACATGGGTTTTTATTTTTTGGTGCTGGAAGATTTTTGGGTATTCACCTGTTTTCAGTAGCTGGTGACATGGGTTTTGATTTTGGTTTTTGTTGATCTCGAAAGATTTGTGGGTATTCAGCTGTTTTCCTGCTTAGAATCAGGTAGATTATAATTTATAAATCGTTCTTATCTATGAATTTACTGACATCCAGCATCCTCAGTGCGTATACCAAAAAGAAACAAATATCAGTACTGTTGCTGCTGTACTTACATAGTATGTTCATTGAACGTTCACAGTTTGTCACTATTTTCATACCTACTGTATTCGCATGGATAATTTATACGTGTTTTCCTACCTTTCAGGTTTGCGCAGTCAGATACGGCAATAAACACAAGTTAAGTATTCTTAGAATTTATGGACTTAAATGATTTTATTGCATCTCTTCTAACAGATTTTCTAACTTCAGCGGCCTATATCAAAAACAGAACAAAATCCCGCCCTATAGAGCTGCCAGTACACAGGTACCAAATGGAAATATATTAAATTTTTTAATGAAATCTCAACTGACTTTTTAAGACTTAGTGAAAAAATTCTGTGTCGTGTTTTCATTAAAGGTATGCGATAAAATTTTCGCGTTCAAAGATGGTATAGGAGATGACAAAAGACTAACGCGTTCGTTAAAAAAAAATTGTTACAATAAGAGCAACAAAGACTAGCTGATATTTTTGCATTTGACGATACTAACACCTGGTGTTCTGCTGCTGTTATGATTTTTTTTATGGTATATTCATGATTGCATTTGCATAAAAGATCCTGATCAGCAACACGATACAGTTACTGAAAAAACATGCGAAACCAAAGAGAATGTTGTGACGAATGATTTGAGGCAAATCACTTCCTCACAGTGTCTTTTCCCGTTTCTTATCTGTCGTTCGTAATTGAACCGTACTATTGATTTGTACCTTTTATATAACTGCACTTGCGAATATGCAAAAACAATCCAACTTTTATAAGTACAGGCCATAAAATTTTAATATTGGCAAATAAATAAAAAAACAGCTAATCTTCGGCCACTCTTGACATCGAAAATTTTTATTTTTATTGCACGCGTTAGGCTTTTTGCTATCTCCTCTACCATATTTGAATGCAAAAATTTTATTGCATGCCTTTGCCGTAGCATTGGAGGTGGCACCACGCAAATGAGACAAGCACATTGAATGGCAACTCTTAAAGTAGCGACACACAGGTAACAATTCGCTATCATATAAAAAATCCCCTTTCTAAAAGTTTATCAATAATTATAACCGTCGATTCTATAAAAGTGTTTTAAAGAGAAGTTGAAAATACCAAATTATGTATCAGATGATTACATTATTTTGTCGATGAATGGTTTAATTTAATAAATGAGTATGGAACTTCAACATACCTACTTATTCTAAGCTCCTATACAGTTCCTTTTGCTATTTCAACAATCTAGCAAATCACCTGGTGCAGGTCTTTGCACAAAGGGAATTGAAACATCAAAAAAAAACTGTAAAGAACCTTAGAAAAGTTAGGTAAGTTGTTTTTAAATTCCATCCTTTTTTATGACTTAAAACCATCCATCTACAAAATAATGTAGCCATACATAGCTTGGTAAATTGGACTTCAGGTTAAAAAATTCGATTATTAGGTTCGAAAGTAATGTACTCATACTTATACTCTTCTATTTTTGGCATGCTAACAAATTTTATATATCCACCTGGCTATGTCAAGAATAGCTGAAATATATAGTAATTCCAGTTGCATTCGCAACATGTACTGATCAACAATAGGATGAAATTTTTAAAGATTGGTGGCAAATGAAAGAGGATGCTGTGACAAATTATTTGGTGCAAATAACTTTTTTCGCACCATCCTATTTCATTTGCCACTGATCTTTCAAAATTCAATCATATTGTTGATTAGGAGTTGTTGTGGAACCGTTTTTTCAAATATGCATACACAAACTTGCAATGATGAAAATGAAACGACAGTTCTTATCATTTGCTAATATCAAGAATTACTGCTTTGAGCCACAACTTATTATTATTATTATTATTATTTTAATACCAGTGAAAGATAATCAAATGGTCACAGTCAATAACTGTATTGAATCCTACTTATGGGATCAGCAAAAGATAAATACTGGTAAAATTTACATGTTTTCTATGATACACCTTCGGAATATATGTATATACATGTATATATACAGTTAGTGTTCATTGCTGAGTGATCGCTCAGCTGAAAACAGGATGCTGACATAATGGAAACATCCGAACTTTCATATGAATGGTAGTCGTCTGTTATAGGAACGGTTCTCATAGATATCTAATCACTTTCTACGAATTCCATAACAACCCTCGTTCAACAATAGGATACAACTCTGGGAGATCGGTGCGAAACGGAGGTACAACATCTAGGTTTTATTACTTTTTCACTTTTTTAATATATGTAATTTTAAATCAGCTTCTCCTTACTTACTACCTTTTTTTTTTATTTGTTCCAGTTCCATTGCATTCTTCAACTACTACAAGGCAACGTGCACATAACTCGCGTAACAGAGGCACAACATCTAGACAAGGTATGCTGCTATCTTGGGTTGTCCTCTTTCAAATGTAAAATAAATAAGCCACTTTTATTTTGCCCATGATTTTTTCACGCAATTTTATTCTTTTTGTTCCCAACGCAGGTCCTCCAGATACATACATACATATGGGCCGATGTGACCAAATCTGCCATTATTGCAATGCACGGTTCTGGTATGATGAAATAAGAATATAATAATTGCTTCAATGGTCGCAAACTTAAGGTGGATGATCGTCATGAATATCCAGAATATATAAAGGACCTTTTCACTGATCGTCATTTGGTATGATGAAAGAATTGTTTCCAGACATAGGAGCTATCCAGAATATCATAAATGCTGTAATGGTCGCAAATATCAAATGTTTGCAATGACATCATTGGATGCAGAAATAGACACTTCTATAAACATGGACCGTGGTCCTTATGTGTTCAAGATTTGTGGCCAAATTTACCACCAAATAAGGAGCATGTGTCCGCAACCAGATGCGCGCCCACAGTTTCTGCAGTTGTACATCTATGATACAGAAAATGAAGTTGCAAATCGGTTGGAAAACTTTCAGAGATCAGATCACGGTTTACGGGCAGAAATTGTAGACAATTTGATTGAACTTCTAGACGAGCACAATCTTCCACCGTTCGCCGTACGTTTATTTGGCGTTGTTCGTGCAATTGTTTTTGAAGATGGACCAGAGGTGCAGACTGATTTTGATGTAATATAAAGACTTTTACATATATCAAATCTTAACAATATGGCTATTTTTTTTTAATTCGATCGGTCTTTTTTTTTAATTCGCACCCATACTAACATCAAATCCAAATCCAAGTATGCATTTATATTAATTTAAGATGAAACATATAGTTTTTTTCCCTCCATATAACTATAGATAATCATCTCGGCTGAAGAACAGGCACGCCCGCAACGCGGCGATCGTCACCATTCTCGTACATACAAATATAACCAAATATGATGCACAAAACTAATGATAACGCAACTAAAAACATGCTCATTCTGAGCGTTATCATATAGCGGTGCCAGAAGTATTACGGTTCATGAGGTGTTGTGATGCCAGTGTGTCGTGTGTGTGGAAGTAATATTCAATGTTCGTATACACACACAAAACTTTACCATTCCAAAAATCAAATACCAACCCGAACATAATTCCATTATAACTACTCCCAGTATCGCAAAATTCACCTCTGAGTCGGACATAGGTGATCAGGCTATGTCCCACTGTCCCTGGTTGAATATAGGTGATCAGTCTATATTCACCCGAGGTTCAATGAATTTTGATATACTCAGCCTAGTTATACTAGTAATATGTCCCTTACATCCAAAACCATTCCCAAAACCACGACAAGTATACAAACTCGACATTCAATAATGAGATTACGCAAGGAAATAGTGTAACTCCACGACAGGTATGGTGCGTGCATAAGCATATGGAAATGCTTATAGTGAACAGCTAAAATAGGCGGATATAAAATATCCAATAGTCAGGCACACATCTCAACAAATATATAATCAAGCATCTCATCAAACAACTCTTGAAATATATCATGAACATCTCATCTAATATATCATTACTCATCTCATCAATTATATCCCAAAAAAAAATCATACGCGAGGCATCAGCTTGGCAAGCAGGCACGTGGCAGTCATAGGGTTAAATTTTCACAAAAGTGGTTATAGTCTAGGTTTTAAATATATACGCAATTCTCTATAACCTAGGCTCTGATACCAATCTGTAACACCCCCAAAATCAGGTCCAGTGGAAGCATACATGTCACTGGGGTGCTACTTAATTGGTATCACAACACAAGGTACAAAGAACGGTTTTACCTCAACCGTTTAGAAGAAAATTACATTATCAAAACATTAAGTTTACATCATTCAAAATATAGTGCGGAATACAGGCCCATAATAATAAAGCGGTCCCAATCATATATATCAGTGTCGTCTATGACCGTGCCCATTGCCAAGCGCCTCCAAAAATAAGCTATCGCCTTAATTCTGAAAATACATGCTAAAAGGTCAGCTAACGCTGGTGACTTCATATGTTTAATAAAAAAAATACAGTTGGACCATAATACAGTTATTTGCTACACTGGACTAAGATAGATATAAATCACAAATTCCACATATATCAACAAACACAACCAATCCTGTATCAATATGATAGGTCACGGTAGCCCTTTCTCATATTGACAAACACAGTAGGGCCCTAGGATATATTTAACCTTAGCCAGGCAACACGTTATAGCAAAAGGTATCCGGGTTATTTGCTACCCTGGTCTAAGAAAAATATCTAACGCATATCTAACCTCAGCCAGTCAACAAGTTATAGCAAATCAAAAACAACAGTTAGGTCCATTCAAAAAAGTTTTGAATGTTTTCTCACCCCAAGGTTTCAATAAACAGTTCACGAGTAAAGGTGGGGCTGTGAAACTCACATGCATATCAGTCAGTCACATAACGCCTTCAAATAACCAAATCAAATATTTCAGCCAAATAGTCAAATACTAAGTAAACAGTTCGCATATCTCAAATAAACAGTCATTGAGTTTAGTTAAAAATGAGCATGTATTCTCTCCCAAAATAGTTATAAAACCGGTAAAAGTAGGGGCCATGAACTCACCTTAACCACAACAATGCAAACATCACAACTGACACAACTGGCATCTAGTGCTAATCACAACGGTATCCAAGAGATAGGCACAACGGTACACGGATGTACAAGCACAACGGCACAAGATCGGCACAACCTAATACGTATACGCTTATCTCAAAATATGTCTCACACAATAATTAAGTCTAATAAAGATAACTTGTCTTAGTTTTCGTGGATTACTCAATTTTAATAATTATCAAAAGCTTAGTATCAACGTTTCGCGTGGTGGTAAGAAAACAAAGACTCAATACGCAACTCACGCCAAAGAGGAAAAGACATCGACATAGTCGAGAAATACTGACTAGAACTCAAGTCGGGAAGACATGACACGAAGAAGTCAAGAAGACAACGACCAAAGAATACCATGAGCCTACAATTAAGTCAATCTGTAGTTTTGGTATTTCCCAAATCCCAAATAGCTTTGAAAGAATCAATGAAGTTTTAGAAGTTAATCTAAGTTTTGTAAAAAACTCAAATAGTATTCAATTAGCAAAGGTTTACAAGTCAATAAAACCATGAGTTTTCAATTAAAAATCTTCTCAAAATAATTTAATAAAAACTATCCATTTATTATTGGTCATTAGTTATTTATTGTAAATTTGTTGCGAATCAAATATATTAAATTTGTCATGAGTCTAATATATTGTATTCGTTTCAAGTCCAATAAGTCCAAATTGTCCAATGCCTAATGTCCAATAGATGTTAATACATGTTCAATAATTTAATTCATTACAAGTCTAATATGTCCGGAGTGTTTAATCCGTTATAAGTATTCGTATTGTCCAAGTTCAAATCACAACTCTCAAGTAACATCCGAAACGTACCAATAGATCACCATGAACAAGTCAACATGTTAGTACCACGTTTAACACTTAATAAATAAATTTCACAATCTAACACGCCCTACTTGTTTTGTTAATGGGCTTTGGAGTCCAAGGACCTTAACAAACCAAATGTACCCTAGTTACAATGGGCTTCGGCCCAATCTTAAACAAAACCAACCCACCCTTAATTTTCCTCGATGGTCTTAGGCCCAACTGCAATTCAAACGCACCCTTGTGGTAACAAAATCAAACGCACCCTTTTTGATGAAAATGCAAACATAACAATAACACATTTGTTAACACCAAATTCACCATAATCTGTTTCAAACGCACCCTCAAAGCCGAACATAAATGCACCCTAACTGACTCGAACCAACACAATTAACCATACCTTTTGTGTTAAAAATAACGAACAAACAAACTCCCTACGTGGGTGGTTCCTTACCACGACGCAAACACAATCCAAATAACTAAACCACAACGGACCCTTGCGGGTTTTAATTCTAGACCGAGACCAACAAAACACCCTACAAATTTATCCATAATACAAACGACCCACATTGACACTCGTATTCAAATCCATAACAATAATGAGTAAAACACATCAATAAACAAATTCCAATTCATATATATATGTAAAAAAAAGAATCCAAATCCATACGTGACCCTCTCGGGTCGCAACCCGAAACCATAAACGGGTTTACCTCTAAACCAAAACCAACTAACAAGGATCATTTCCAAGCTCACAAACTGAAATTTATTCCGGGTCGACCCGACCCGTATCACAACTCGAAATCAAACAAACACCTCTTTAGATCGCCTCTTACCACACGAAACTATACACAAAACATTTTTAATCGGTTTCCACAAAAACAATACGAACCCTTTTTGTTTGATTTTATACCACACAAATACTCTAGAAAAATGTTTTAATCCGTCTTTTAAATCCACAAAGACCTTTAACTCGTTATATATATGTTTATATATTTAGTTTTTATCAAAAATTACAAACAAATAACGGGTTATATGATTTACCACACCAAAATAAAGAAGGAGAAGAGAGGAGAGGCGGAGACGATGGTGGTAACTCACGGTGGTGGTGGCGCTGTGGTAATGACGGCTCATGGTCAAAAACCCAAATAAACAAACAAACCTCGTCTTTTTGTCTTCACTGTGGTGGCAGCGTGTGGCGTAAGTGGCGCAAAGTGGTGGCCGGAGGATGGCCGGAGGTGGGTTGGCGGCTGCCGGAGGAGCGAAGTGGGGTATTAGGGTTTGTTAACAATCAAGAGTTATAATGGGGTTTATATAGTCAAAGCCAAGGACTATTCTTGTAAACCCTAGGGACTGATTGTGTAACCCTAGGAATTTCAGGGGGTGGCGGTGAAACTTTAGTCCAGGGACCAATATTGTAATTTCTATTATCTTTCTCAAAACGAGGTTCGGGGATCATTTAGACTAGTAAACGGGTGATTCAAGACACGAGAATTTCGCCATCACGCTCAGAATAATTTTTCCAATCAAAACGACTATTCATACGCCTCGTTACTCACAAATAATAAAATAATCAAATCGAATGGTTGGTTGTGCCAGTACGCGTTGTGTGCAAATTCCACGTTTCGCGAGATAACTTCACGTTTTAGAGTCAAACAAGCTTGGAAAGGTTCGTAAATGAAAAACAGGGATAATCTCGTATGAAAATACGTCTGGAAAATTACGGGGTATTACAACTTTCTTGTGTGTGAATTGACCATAGGATCACCTACCAAACGGAGATACTTAAGAAGTTAGGGGAAACCTAAGTTCAAAGATGCCGGGTTTCATAAGAATAGGTCTAGATTGTAGCTGGTGCTTAATGACTTAGCACAGATTACCCACGAACTCTGTCGATCTCATGATGATTGAATAGGAATCTATGTAACATAGGCTAGACGAATTTACCCGAGGAGTCTAGTGACATTTACCCCACATGAAGCGGTAGAAAGCATTAACAGGAAGACTTAATTATGGCGTAACAAGATTAGTAATTAGGCTAGCACATTTCTCCCTACTGATTGTTCATCACTTTAATTTTGCTTTTATTTCATTTTATTTCATTAGTTTAGTATTAATCTATTCAAAACCCCCTTTAAAATCAGTGACATTAGACTTAAATTAGGATCCACACTCATAGCTCTTGGGACGACCTCGGCTTTACCAATTACTACACTACACACAACCGGGTACACTGCCCGTTAGTGCATATGTAGACCTTAGATAGACGAGTAATTATAAATATTAAAACCTGGTCTGAAATCTAGCATCAAATCTCCTATGTAATTTCTAGCTTCTGACTAGTCTTCTTTTGTTTATATAATAAATTGTCGTTGAAAAAAAAATACATCAGCTTTCTTGGTCTTCCTCATCATCTTATTCCAGTCGTCATTAAAATATTGATATGAGAACTCTGTTCCTAGTCATAACAAGGTGTAGGAACCCGCCGCGTTGCGGCAGGGGTGTTTGCTAACTTTACAAAGTTAATATATCTGAACCCGACCTCTACTTATTATACAACTTAAATACATTAAAGCAAAACAATGAGATCCTCTGCTATTATATGATGAATGAATTTGCAGCAAGAGGACATCAAAAAATATAGCCTTTCTGCAAGCGTTAGTGAAATGGCAAGATCTCGTCCAAGTTGTCTTTTCACGTAACTGAATCACACATGTCCATATTGCCATCAATTGTCTACTGTTTCCAGCAAGATTGTCCCTCAGATAGTGAAAACCAACTTCCTGACACAATTGAATGTACATATATAAGATGCGTGGTTTTGTAACCTTACAACAGGTTTTACCTCTCGAGGGATCTCAAGAGGCTTACAACCCCACCAGGCAGTGTACCTGACCGATGTAGTATAGTGTAGTGGTAAGTACGGGGGATTGATCGTTCTCCACAGGGAATAGTGTTCGTTAGGTATGAAAGGCTACTCTAATTAGGTCTAAGGGTTGAGGAAGATTCTTTTTTTGTTTTTATATTTTTATGAAAGCAAGTAAAATCTCGGTTTTGAAGGAGTGGGCGGAATTAGTTGCTAGTCAACTAACCCAATTTACTACGAATGCAAATAAAATAAAATAACAAAAATGAAAATGTGGTGAGAAACTTATGTGTAGAGAAATGTGTTTACTTAGATTTCCTTACTCCCTAACTATCTTTTACCGGTTAATTAGTGTGTATTAGTCGCGTGGATGACGGGTGTATTCCTTAATACCATTCGTGGGGTGGCGTACTTACTTCCCCAAACTCTACAAGCTCCTACTTCACTCCTATGTCGAGCCGGCTAGGAAGCTCCTAACATGGGATCACTAGAATTCGCTTGTGCATTAAATACAACCATAAAAACCTTTAGTACGCATTTGGTTCATGTTTCTTAAGACGTTCAAGCAAGTTACCGAATAGGAAGTTAGCCAGTTTTCTTAAGCCTAACATAGATAAACAATCATCCAATACAACTAATAACACACTAACAACCAATAATCAATAGCTAGGTTTCATTAGATCTAAGCAAACACAAGATAAATTTAGCCTAACATGTTAAACAAAAGACAAGAATAAGATAGAATCAAACAACACATAGACATATTGAATGATTAATTGATAACTTATCTTTCAATGAAACATGGAAGATCTCAAGGCAAAAAGCCCTGAAAAAGTGGCTAAAATCGTCTTAGGGTTTTCTCCCAAAATTCCACACACTAAGCTCTCTCTAATGACAAAAAATTAGAAAACTATATATAGATTTTTGGATCTGACGGCGTCACCTTATGGAGTGTGACGCCGTCACCTTGCCGCTTTTAGGGTTCCCGGATGACCTTCTTGACGCGTCCCTCTTTAGCTCTTCAAAAATCCATTCTGGCTTATCAAGGCTTGACGCCGTCGAACCTTGAACGTGACGCCGTCCCCTTATGATTTAAGCCGTGACGCCCTCGATCAAGTTAAAGCGTGACGCCGTCAGAATTCACATGCTATTTTCACTGGCCCGTCATGAGTAAATTTCACGTCCAACTTTTCTTGCCAAGGCATGACGCCGTCCAGTATAAATTGCGACGCCGTCAAAGGTAACTTTTAGCCGATTTTTGAGACTTTGCCGTTTTCTTCACTTTAATGCTCCAAAAACGTCCAAAATACCTCCTTTTCCAGATTTCTCCTCAAAAGTACCTAAAATGACAAAAGGAACGATTTAGGGCAATATTTGATCAAATAAATACGATTTAAGGCTTAAATGACCCCTTAAAAGCGGTACACTTTTCGCTTCATCAAATACCCTTACACTTGAGATTTGCTTGTCCTCAAGCAAATGTGCTTTTATTCTAATTAAAATACAAGTTAGGGGTCATTTAATGCTAACATAAAAGTAATTACAACAAATATTCGTTCCACTTCAATCATAATAAGCACGGAGATTACATACTAGCACCTCACAAGTAGTGTTTAGATACTCACATCTCTCAAGTGTCATCAAAATAAATCTCATAAATGAAAACGGATAATATCTCTCACTACCTGTCATAGCAAATAGATTACCATAGGCTTGGGAAGGGATCAAAAACCTCCTCCACTAGGCGTAAGCACCAAAGATAAACTATCAAAGAGGGCTTTTAAGTGGGTTATAACGTTAGGTGTAGGGAAAAGGAAAACACGGTTTTGTTGGATAAAGGATATTTTACTGGTGGCGAGTTAAAAATCTTGATCAATTACATGTACTATACAATGTTGCTAAGCCAAGACTCGACTCGATCTTAAGCTAGAAACGAAATAACAAAATAACAAAAATATAAAACAAACATAAAATGAAACGGGATGGTAGTCCGTATGTTTTTTCTATTTTTCATTTTCTCATTTTTTTGTAATTTTCTTGATTTTTTTTTTTTTTTTTTTTTTTTTTTTTTTTTGCATACACTCTTGCCCTACCATCCAAAATAATACATCATAGGGGCATTGCATCCCCCTTACACTTAAACTTTTACATAACTTTACAAATACTAATCTAATGACTCGAATTAAGATAATTGAAAAACTTGGAGTACTTTTAAAACATTTAGCACATATGGGGGTAATAAATGATGTTCTTCCCCATTACTCCATTACACTAGTACTTTACCCATGAGTCCCAATCGTCCCAAAACAATATGTACAAGGATATGACTCGACTTAGCAACCATGTAATCAACTAGATAATTAACTTGGGTTTAAACAAATGTTGTAACAATAATGCACTAAAAATGAGTGCATACAAGGTAGGCTAAGGCGATTTGGGTGTACATTTTAGTGGGGTGTAACAAATTCTTCCTTTAAGTAAAATGCTTAAAGGTCGAAACGAAAAGATAGGCTCTGAGGGGTGTACTAGGGGTATCGTGTACTAAAAATGAGTACAACGCAAAGGGGTGTGGGAGAATTACTTGACCAATGTAGCCAATGTAATTATAACAAAAACACAGGTGTAAAACAATGGGTTAATCCTAATGCCTCTTATCATGTAGTAAATCTAACTACACAAATGTAGTCTCACTTGTGGCCTCGGAATGGTCCTAACGCAAGTTCTAGAATCTAAGTGCTACCGGTACACACATCATAGCATAAATGCTTTTCCTACCAATTCTAGGGGCGAACCTCACATATTTGGGGTGGAAAATTTTTTAGTGGTACGGCTTTTGTGCTAGTTATATAACTCCTATCCGTGAGACGCTCATTAAGATCAAAGTTTCACTCCTATATGTTGTAAAAAATTTCAAATTTGGCACTAAAATTACCTTAACAAGTATTTCTCTCATTTTATTACACATCTACCATCAAACAAACAAAAATCAAGCGCAATAGCATTCTCTAAAATCGTACTTTTACCCTCCCCTTACACTTAAGATGAACATTGTCCCCATTGTTCAAATAACAAGATGTAAAAGAACAAAGTAGAAGAATGAAATCAAATACTCCCCTGATTCGCTCGGTGGATAATGAAATAACACGGTTACATCTTCTTCCAAGAGAATGTTGAAGCTTCATGACTAATGCATCGCCAAAAGCTTGATCAAAAACATTTCCTTGTCCAAAATAACCTGTTAAACCTGAGAAAACAAACACGAAAACCTACATAACATCGGCGGGATAAACTCTATATATAAGGATATAATGCTTGTGGGATGATAATTTTGCAGATCCCTGGAGATTATAAGTTAGAGATTTTAATAAAAACTTTTTATGAAAACAAAACTTTCAAAAATTTCTGAAAATTAAATCTGACGCCGTCAGGTTATAACCCCTGACGCCGTCAGAAATGACCTGACAAAAATTCTCATTTTAAGTTTCCGGAAAATTTCTGGAAAAACCTTTACCTTACTTCCTGGAAATCCTGCAAAACATCATTATGACTCGATACAAGCATTTGACTCAAACAAATACGAATATGTATGTTAATTTATTATTATTATGATTCATGTTAATTTGTGTTCTAATAAACCGATTTAGATTTCCCTTACACTTATCTTTTGCAAAATACCTTTATATGTAGTTAAGACGAAGTTAAAAACAAAATAAAGCATTTTCACAAATTAGTTTTGAACATGAATCAATAATAATAAAAATTAAACATACATACGGAAGCAAATAAAATCAAACAAACAAATAAATAAACACACAAAGCAAATAAAGCAAATAAAGCTTGGGTTGCCTCCCAAGAAGCGCTTGTTTTTGTTCGAGTCATGAGCCTGACTCTACCCTTATTTAATGGATAAAGGAGAGGTTTTCCCTACACTTAGGATTAAGTGCGGGTGATAGTAGCGATACACACCAACTTGGTGGAAGTATGCCGCGTGAGGAAAGATTGGTGGATGAATTATATGCTCAAAGGGGTGTGCTCCTTTCATCATAACCTTACCTAGTTCACTTTGGTCAATGGGTGAGTTAAAGTGTTCTCCTAAAAAGGGATCATTTTCTAACAACTTCAAGAGACTCCTAATTGGGAATCCATCTTGACCCAATAGACCCGGTTTAAACCCATAATGTTTCTTGTGATCAATCATGAATGGGTGATGTAGACATGTAAGGTCATTTTTCACTCCTATATTGTCTTCCTCACTACAAGGCTTAATGTCCACTACCTTAAACTTAAGACTACCCGGACTATATGTTTTGATGGGTGGATCGGGACCTAATTCAATTCCTAAATTTTCATCCAAGGATGGAAGATTAGGTAACGGTTTTGGTTGAGGCTCCGGCTCATCAAAACTAGGAACTTCCATAGGACTAAAAGAAAGGTTGTGATCACTAAAAGCATTCAAACCTATTTCTTCTAGTTGTGTTTGGTCCAAGGGCTCTACCTCTATTGGGGTTCCTATAGTCTCCTCAACTTCTTCCGGGTAAGTCACGGTCGGTGTGTGTGCCTCAAATGATGGTAGGACTTGTGGGGTACTTGGTGGGCTTATGTTACTTACCTCATCATTCCTTGTGTCAAGATCACCTATATCCTCATCATGTGTTTTAGTAGAATCTAACCCTAACATTTTCCCTAGTATCTCAAGTGCTTCTCTAGGCATCTCAACTTCTATATCCGAATCATAAGGATCATCCTCAATATTCTGACTGCTATATTCAAATTGCCCAAAAGATTCATCATGTGTTTCTTGAGATTCATCGTCATCGATCATAAAACCTAGGTCTTTTTGATCAATGTGATCATGTTCGGCTAAATCCTCCGTCATATCAAGGTCACCTATGTGTTTGTTTTGTAATATGGCATTACATGACATCCACTTAGGTATCTCAACACTAACATATTCATCCCCAAACAAACTTGTTTCATGATCCTCGAAATTTGTGGTCAATTGACTTGTACTAACGTTTGTTGGGTTGTCTACTATATAATAATATTGGGCACACTCTTCAATAGCTTCCCATGCTTTCTCAGCACTTAATTCCCTAATATCCCTGCCGGCAATATGGTAAATGTCCCTTTGGGCATGTCGGTCGACATGATTGTAAAAGATTTGAGTTAGGGACCAAAAATCGAAGTTATGATGAGGGACTTTTTGGAGTAAATATTTAAAACGAGTCCATGCATCATAGAGAGGTTCATCTTTATGTTGTTTAAACATCAAGATGTCATATGGAGTGGGTGAATTACGTGGTTGGTGGTATGGTGGATTCGCGTTCTCCATAATGGTGAACGGAAGAGTCAATGGAAATCTTATACGAACAAAAGCACAAAGAAAATAGATAGACTAAAGAAAAACCTAGAAAAATAAAATAAAAATCTCACTAGAAAGGAATCTAGTGAGTAGACCTAATAAAATAAAAATTCAACCTAAACAATAACTATTCCCCGGCAACGGCGCCAAAAACTTGATGCGTGGTTTTGTAACCTTACAACAGGTTTTACCTCTCGAGGGATCTCAAGAGGCTTACAACCCCACCAGGCAGTGTACCTGACCGATGTAGTATAGTGTAGTGGTAAGTACGGGGGATTGATCGTTCTCCACAGGGAATAGTGTTCGTTAGGTATGAAAGGCTACTCTAATTAGGTCTAAGGGTTGAGGAAGATTCTTTTTTTGTTTTTATATTTTTATGAAAGCAAGTAAAATCTCGGTTTTGAAGGAGTGGGCGGAATTAGTTGCTAGTCAACTAACCCAATTTACTACGAATGCAAATAAAATAAAATAACAAAAATGAAAATGTGGTGAGAAACTTATGTGTAGAGAAATGTGTTTACTTAGATTTCCTTACTCCCTAACTATCTTTTACCGGTTAATTAGTGTGTATTAGTCGCGTGGATGACGGGTGTATTCCTTAATACCATTCGTGGGGTGGCGTACTTACTTCCCCAAACTCTACAAGCTCCTACTTCACTCCTATGTCGAGCCGGCTAGGAAGCTCCTAACATGGGATCACTAGAATTCGCTTGTGCATTAAATACAACCATAAAAACCTTTAGTACGCATTTGGTTCATGTTTCTTAAGACGTTCAAGCAAGTTACCGAATAGGAAGTTAGCCAGTTTTCTTAAGCCTAACATAGATAAACAATCATCCAATACAACTAATAACACACTAACAACCAATAATCAATAGCTAGGTTTCATTAGATCTAAGCAAACACAAGATAAATTTAGCCTAACATGTTAAACAAAAGACAAGAATAAGATAGAATCAAACAACACATAGACATATTGAATGATTAATTGATAACTTATCTTTCAATGAAACATGGAAGATCTCAAGGCAAAAAGCCCTGAAAAAGTGGCTAAAATCGTCTTAGGGTTTTCTCCCAAAATTCCACACACTAAGCTCTCTCTAATGACAAAAAATTAGAAAACTATATATAGATTTTTGGATCTGACGGCGTCACCTTATGGAGTGTGACGCCGTCACCTCGCCGCTTTTAGGGTTCCCGGATGACCTTCTTGACGCCGTCCCTCTTTAGCTCTTCAAAAATCCATTCTGGCTTATCAAGGCTTGACGCCGTCGAACCTTGAACGTGACGCCGTCCCCTTATGATTTAAGCCGTGACGCCCTCGATCAAGTTAAAGCGTGACGCCGTCAGAATTCACATGCTATTTTCACTGGCCCGTCATGAGTAAATTTCACGTCCAACTTTTCTTGCCAAGGCATGACGCCGTCCAGTATAAATTGTGACGCCGTCAAAGGTAACTTTTAGCCGATTTTTGAGACTTTGCCGTTTTCTTCACTTTAATGCTCCAAAAACGTCCAAAATGCCTCCTTTTCCAGATTTCTCCTCAAAAGTACCTAAAATGACAAAAGGAACGATTTAGGGCAATATTTGATCAAATAAATACGATTTAAGGCTTAAATGACCCCTTAAAAGCGGTACACTTTTCGCTTCATCAGTACATATATAAGACACTAAATTACCTGCAAATAATCATGCATGCTCATAGCAGTCGCAGATAAATGCTTTTGCGAAGAATTGACCAGGCTTTGGGATAAAATGGGTATCCGAAAAAGGTTAGCTAAAGAAACGCGTAAAAAATGTTTCCTTTTAAACTAATTATAGTATATTTTTCTCATTTGACCCGTTATAGAAAAAAATCAACTTGCCCATTGAACTTTCCAACTCTAACTTCATTCCTGTTGGCGAGGAACATGTAAAATATAATTTATTCAGTACAAATGGTTTTATGTTCATAACTCTGTATGTAAATGGTTTTACTCAAAAGCCATAGCTTGAGCCTCGTTAATCTCAGGATTCATGTATATAAGTGTGCCTAGAGTTCCTGATAGTTGCACGTCTCTTTTAGAACGAATGCATTAATTAGTACAGAATGACTAAGAATGTATATTTTTTTGGTAAAGAAATAGCTAATATAGAGTGCACGAACCTTGATAATGACTATCTTTCATTGAAGTCATGTCGAAAATAACAGGTGGACGTAAATCCATGACAGCCTCTTTGTTAAATGATTTAGTCATGTCGTCCCATAGTGTCGCTTCGATTATGTAGGCATGTTTGAAGCCTAGTGGCATGAATATTTGTATATTCCTTGCAAAGAAGTTGCTATTATAGGTAGTCAGGCTACTTATCTTTCATGAGTGTGATTCCTATGCAGCAAACTCAAACTAAGTTCCATATCATTATCTGCAAAAATAGGATGATCCACTGTAAAACAAAAACCATAAACGGGAAAACAATAATCTGCAAAAAGGAAGGATCCACTGTAAAACTAAAACAGTAATCGGGAAATGTTGCGTGAACCTGTTCGTGCAGCCACTGGTGCGGAGGCTGTAAGGTGCGAGTTTGTATAGCTGACATTTCTGGTGTTACTGTTGCTGCGCAGCAGTTGTTGATGGAGTTTCAGTCCGCGACGCCAAATTGCATATGATAAAAACCGTAAGCACTCTAATTACAACATACCGAGACACTTCCATTTGGGCAGTTTGGTCTTCTTCATTCGTATCTGCCTGCACAAAAGCAACAACTATTCAAGAACTAAACAGATGACACTCAAAGATCAGTAAAGGGGTGTTTAGATTAGGTTATTGCCACGTCCTATGGACGATTACACAAGAATTAATAATTTTACTTACCCTGTTCCGTCAATCGCGTCCGTCCATTACTCCATTGCGAACTGCTACAACTTTTTGGTAGGCCTTCATTTATACCTATTGCAAGAACAACCTGTTAAAAATTAATATAAGTTAAACTACCAAAAGGTTAGTTATATCTTGTATGCGGACTCTGTATGTATGTGCAATACTGGAACCCAACACGTTTGTAATATTTAAGGAAGAAAATAGATTCAAACCTGATACCTGTATGTAACGCAAGTTCTGAAGACCTAATGGATCTCACGCGGTTCAGATGTTGCAGCAACAATTTCGGTGATGAAATGTTCTTGTTTGCAAATAAAGGAAAACATGAAGACTATGTTAGCAGTATTTCTTGGCAGTATAGGTAAAATATAATAAACAATAGCTTATCAACATAAGCAAATAAGCCATAAACTCAAAAGCACCTTATTGGCTTTTCCAGAAGGCCATAAGCTAATCCAAACACCGCATTGTAACTTCAAAAGGTAAACCAACGAACGCACATCCAAACTTGTTGGCAACTGCTTTCGATTGACAACTTTTAATTCTCTCCACTGCTCCTCAATTTGTCATTCCTTATCTTCTTCATCATCTGCGAATAAATTTTGAAGAGCCGATGAGTTTTAAGGGATGAAATCACAGGTGGTGAGAGTGTTTTGGCTATCATATGAACAAAACAGAAACAAAATAATGCATGTGCCAAAGATTATTAAATCACCATTATGATAATATACCTTCTTTAATGATATTCAACCATCGATTATTTATAAGATTTCGTAACAATTTTAGAAAAAATAAACCAACCTTATTTCCTTTACGATCCCTGAATACTTAACAATTTTTATCACCATAGTGATACTCATACCCTGAACATCCTCTCCTGTCAATGCATTCAGATAGGCAGCGAATATTGAAACCGTTGGTTTCCCCTCTCCAGTGTTCATCTCAGCAATAGACCCATCCGTAAGCACTGCACCACCAATACTCTAGCAATTGCAAGACCAAAATATAATCAGTTAATCAACCAAGTTTGATATTTCATGACACACGTTACCGCATCCAAGTTTATCCAACTCGCCTTGGCACACTTCAGTAACAACAAACACGAATTACTAAGGAAGAGGGACACATGGACACCAAAGTGACGCATACCAAGCTTCCTTTCTGCGGCTCCACATACAACAGCAAACGCTTCTGCAGTATCAGTTTATTACATTAAAAAACATGAATTCTCAATTCTCGAACATAAAAGGCAACAAACTTAACGGCGACAATCTTACCAGGTTGGATATCAGCAAGTGTCTCACATCTCCGTAAGACTTCGCAGTTTCCGCAATCAACCAAGTGACCATTACAAACAATCAGCATACTGTATAAAGAAAATAAATAAATTAACTATAATATATAAAAAAAAATCTAAAAATAAATGAATTAATTATAATGTAACCGTCTCCTCTTCTTCATCTTCCAAATCAACATCAGCCTGAAGGTCTTCAACTCCACGTGTCATTGATCTAAGGTGTAACCACTCCTAAACCTACACTAACAATAAGAAACTAATCTGAAAAACCGAAAAAATATAAAATCTCTTAGCTTTTGTTCATAATAAGCACGCGGCATAACACACTGAAAATACATACCAAATATTGTTCTGCTTGATACAAATAGAAGTTTACATTTGACACAGAACTCCCAACGCGCCGGGATCCTAAACGAACAATAATAATAAGTGCAAATTGGTCACAGCCTTGTTTAGCTGGAGTAGGCTTCACGACACTGTTTTCCTTATAGGAATAATCAGTGAACATGAATTTTCTTAAACCCACTATTTTTAATTTTCTCTTTTTTTACTTGATCGAAAACATAACAATAAGAAAGTAAAACTCAAATATCCCTTAACTTACAACATAAACAAATACCTTAGTCTGATCAACAACAAAACCTACAGCAGCAATATCCTCTTCCCGTTCGCCTGGACAACACCAAGCAAATCAGTAATGTCAAGTGAAGTGGAAAAAAAACAACAACAAAATTCAAATAAAATCTAACAAACACAATACCTGTCTAGCATATCGTTAAAAACATATTCGACTGTCGTCAGCACCATCCACACCAAGCCACTTCCCTAAGTCGCACCTTCCTTAGCAAAGTGGTTAAACACTGACCTTCCAATACCTGAATCTCTTCCTCTCTTCCTGCTACTAATGCCACGTTTCCCTGTCCCAATGAAATAAACGGTTTAATTTCTTTTACCTGACCTGCTCACAATTCTAAAATTCTTTTGTGGCTTATGGTTAGACTGGATTTATAGTTGTTTAACGGCTTCTAACCCCTATACATAAAATGAAGTTGCATACTAACCGTTTATACTATGTAGGCTCTGTTGGGCCGCCAAAAAATGAAGTTGCATAGTAACCGTTTATACTATGTCGTCCAGGCATTGTGCTGCTACGTTACTATCAGATTTTCAATGACCCATTTCATTAGTTCATCCAAACACTGAGACCCCATAATCTCAGATACACACATGATTCCTAAGAGGTAAATTTTTTTCTTAAAAAAAACCATGTTAGGAATTAACTATTAGATGGTAACTTCAGATTATATTACGACCTGCTTTTAAACCCGTAAGAAGTGTATGAGTGTATTCCCTTGTATTTCCCCCTCTAACCACACTGAAACAATTTTTGATCACTTTTTTTTTACTATTAGTTAGCATAAATAATGAACAACACAATTTTAAAACATCATGAAAACAAAAGCAAAATAATAATAATAATAATAATAATAATAATAATAATAATAATAATAATAATAATAATAATAATAATAATAATAATAATAATAATAATAATAATAATAATAATAATAATAATAATCCGAAAACCACAGAGAAACAAACATAAAAACTTACTCGGAAAAATTAAAGAATCCCAACTAATAATCCACCCAACCATTTCCGACTTTCAGCCATTCAATTCCTGTAAAAACCCAAAAACAAATTTAGGGTTTCATTTTGAATAATATAAAAATAACGCAGAAGTTAATTGGCGGGAAAAAAAAATAAAACAACCAAATCCCACAAACCTTTGAACATCGTTATTGGTTTGATGTAAATGGTCTGATCGAAAACAGTATCTGTAAACTTTGATCTGAATGGTTTGATCTGTTTTTGGTGAGATGGTAACGTCTGGATAGTGAGGCGGTGCAAATGGCGGTTTGCTGTAGCTATCTTCGAGATATATCATGAGAGGCGGTGACCATATCCAGACTAATAATGGGCCTTTAGTGGACTACTGATCCAGGCCAAGACGTCGAATATTTTACTATAAAAAAAAATAATAAAGAATACCACCGACCACGCAATTTACCATATAGAGATAACGAGTAAAATAGCCCGCGCGATGCTGCGGTGTGGCCGTTTTATTGCTATGTTTTTATTTAGCATTTTATTATCTGAGTAACAAATACTACAAACCTTTTAGAAAACATACCTTGAGAAAGCTTTGTTACTCAGATTTCTGCTTGTTTCTTCCTGGTGTCTTTTGTTTCTTTTGGTTCTAAGATGTTCTTTGCATTTTTGTTTTTTTTATCTACTAAAATGGTTATATTTTAATGTTTTATTGGAATGACCATACTCAAGTACAATTTTTGGTAACACATGGCTGCTTCATATTCAGTTGTACAATGGTTAGGTATGCTATATGGCTGGGTGCAGCAATTGATCAATGATATTAGTATTCATAAGGCTTGAACAGTAAAACTCCAAATGTTTGTTAGCCAATGGGGTTTTGCCAACATATGAGTTTAACACTATTAGCCCTTTAAGGTGGTCTAATATGAGTGTGCCAACGAATAGGAAAGCAAATTATACAATCATAAACACTTTAAGATTACTAATAGTTGTCACATCACGAACGTCTATTAGTATATATATAATGACATACACTTTTTTATCAAACAAAAAAAATAGAAGTTGTATCATAAAATACTAGTATGACCATACGGGTTTAATCAAACAGGAACACGATACCTTCTTTAGTTTGAGAACTTTCTGATTTTTTTTTTTTTTTAATCATTATGCTGCTCGTCTAATGGAGGTTTTTTTTTTGGATTGACGGTTCAAATTGTCCTTCATCTCATCGTTGCTTTTGTTTGTTGGTGAAGTATCGGGGGCAAGGTTTAGAGCGGTTTGTGGGTTTGTGTAAAACATATTAGCAGATAGCTGATCTTTCGGGTTTGTGAGACATAAAAATGAATCGTGTGGGTGATGTATATACACACGTATTATGATCATTATTATAGGAAAAATATTGTATGTTGGGTTGGGTTGCTGATGGATTTGTAGAGTTGATGGTTAATTACTCGCTGATGTATGTTGGGTTGGGTTGCTGATGCCTTTGTAGAGTTGTTGATGGTATATGGCTCGCTGATGTAGCTGTTAACTTTTCGTTAGAATCAGATTTATATCCCTGAGAATATTATATTAATAACAGTCAATATAAATAATTTGTTATATAATATTAATGCTTACTACAATATTTTATATAATGATAGGATTATAACATACCTCAATATAGATAACGAGCGGGGTAGCCCGCGCGTTGCGACAGGAGTGTTTTGCATGAATATATATGGGCAGTTCAATCGTTTGCATGTGGAATGTCTAAGAACATTTATAAGACTACAAAGCTTAATTGTAACTCCTATTAAGATGTAGCAAATACAAATAACACTTTGTAAGTCCCCATAGCTGTTTGCCATGAATTCTTTGGCGGGGTTCCTTGAAATCATCCTGTGACTGAAAATTTTTGAGTCATAATCAGATATATCATGTAGGTTTGCTTTTATGTATTATGAATTAGTAGCATAATCAAAATAGTATTAACTAACCCTTTAAGTCAAAAGCACTTGAATAAGCATTCCTGAACACCATGATAATGCATCATGCAGCATACATTAGCCACCGTTCGCTAACAGTAGGCGGCATATCCTATGGCGAAAATTCAGGTAGCACCTGCATAATGGCACCACATAGAAAAGTTATAATAATAAATATATATATATATATATATATATATATAGGGGGGCTTTATTTTCAGAACCCTGTTAAGTGCGGGAACTGCGAGAACTCCAATTTTGCATTAGAAAACATGCATGTTCATATAAAACATGTATGTTTTCTTACATACACCTTAATACGCATGCATGCGTATTAAGGTGTATGTAAGAAAACATACATGTTTTATATGAACATGCATGTTTTCTAATGCATAATTGGAGTTCTCGCAGTTCCCGCACTTAACAGGGTTCTAAAAATAAAACCATTTTGCATTGATTTGTTGCACTTAACAGGTTTTTATTTGAACATTTATGTTATGCATGTATGTGTATTAAGGTGTATGTAAGAAAACATACATGTTTTATATGAACATGCATGTTTTCTAATGCAAAATTAGAGTTCTCGCAGTTCCCGCACTTAACAGGGTTCTGAAAATAAAGATACACTATATATATATATATATATATATATATATATATATATATAAAAATGAAAAACCTGAAGCAAAAAATAACAGCTGTCCAAACAGACCTTTATGAATAATAATTACCATGTTAGGAGGCGTTTTCCAGGTTTGGTGTATGAGCGTGCTCAACCTTCAGTCCATCTTTGCACAACCTTTGATATCTATACATTTGTAGTTTTCCAACCGTTGTAACATAGTCAAGACAACATACCCAAGGGAAACGTGCAATCGACAAATAAAATATGTGTGTGGTGGCAGGCTGGTTATGAGTCAAATGGATCAATCAGGTTAAAAGTTACGCAAATTCTATCTAATAAAAAAATTAGATGAACATTAAGTATCTGTAGTTCTATATAATTTGAATCAGAAAGTGTTTGCGGGTCAAGTCAACCTATACTGGCCCATTTAAACCTGTAGTAAAAATTGACATGTTTCACATGCAATAAAAGGTATTGAAGCTAAATTATACCTTGAGCAAGTCCACAACAGCTGTGATGAGTTTCACAATTGTTTTCGATTGCGCATATGTGGCAAATGCTTTGCCCCCAAATATACAAACTTGAGGGGTAAATTTATCTTTCCTCAGTTGCAGTCATTTCTTTTATCTTCTTGTAGCGATAAACAATTCCCAATATATTTAACAATTGTCTTTTGTATTCATGAATGCATTTCATCTGTAAAATAAATTGACCCTTTTTAATAATGTAATGGTACACTACATTGGAGCAAAACCAAGAACAATGCTTTATCTTAGTAATATATTCATTTAACCGTGTTATAATATAAGGTGCAAAATATGTGTCTTAATAAAGAGCCAAAGGGCAAATGGCAATCACCTAGATGTCAAACATTGCATCAGGAGTTCAAGATTGACAGAATATCCTGCTTTTTCTTTGAGGAATGACACAGCCTTGAGTTTGTTAATCCTTTTTGCGGCTCTCCACTCACTGTGAAGATCCTGATTATCTGCAAACTGTAATGACATTCCGTTAATAAGGTCCTTATTTCAGGGGTAAAAAAAATTCATTTAAAGCTCATACTGGATAATTCAACAACATGAAAATGAATCTACAAAGTGGAATGCCAGAGGAGAGCAAAAAAAGGTTATTGTCTATTGCCCCTCACAAAAGCTTCACCAAACATATGTAGTGAACTGAGCGTGTTTTGATAACAGAACACACTCTCAAAGCACTACAAATTAGCTCAATTTAACCAAATACCCTCTAATCTCATTATTATTACATTATTCACTTCCTCGATCAAATATCGTAAACTAACTACATATTTATTCCCATTAAATCTATAGATATTGCTTTACTGAAACAAATAACTAACTAATCTCCAAAACAGTTATTGTATAGTCCACCGTTCTTCAAGCTGCTTTTGTCGTATTAAGGCTTTATTAAGTGTGTATGTGATTTCATTGATTGAATCCGAGTTGAAAACTGATAAGCCCAAAATCTAAATGTTAAGGGTGCGTTTAGTTGAAAGAACAAACCCTTGTTTTCTACAGAATATACGAATCTCCACAGCTGGAGGTGCGAATAAAGTCACTCTTCCTGAAACCATATCTTGAGATGACGATATATGCATTCATCCATTACCTGAAATAAGCAAAAAAACGGGACGGGTCAGGAAGAGGAGTAAATAAGCTCAAAATTGCAAATATTTTGCTGCTAGTACAAACCTCACAAAAGGAAGAAAATCGAGACACATTGGGCACATTAGATAATCTTTTTTTTCGCCAATCTCAACCCCTGCAAGGAAATTAAATAACAATAGATCACATATGGTAACTATTTCATTGGTTGTCAAGTTAAGAAAGAAAGAGCATACCTGCAATATTAATTCAGTTATTGTAAACCGTAATTGCTAGCTTGCTGCCCAAGAACCAAATTCTTTCCCGGTCCTATATCTACCGATCCTGTGCACCATTGTGTATTAGAATAATGCAATTAAAGATGCAACAACCTAAGAGTGTTTGGTAAGAAAATAATGTTGGTATCACATATACATCTCAATCTATAAAGCATAAATATATTTTGCAGCAGAAAGTAACCGTTGGTAACCCATATTTGTTTCTTGCTTAAGATATCTAATAAGCAAATACGTATGTAAAAGCTGAATTCACTTGCACAAAAGCAATGTAGCGACCACCAACCATTTCACCATAGTCATTACTTATTCCATATAAAAACAAAAAAATTCAGTAGATGCGGCAAGGAAGGGCGTACCATTAGGCCCACACTACTCCGAGTTGTTTTCTTTATTTTGTGCCACAGCGTTACCGTCCTCCACTACACCACCATCTACAGTTCCAGCGTTGCTGCAACCTGTTTCTTTGGAGTCTTCTGAATGACTGGAAGTGTGATGATCTCTGCTGAACGAAGCAGACGCGACTTGCTACCTTCATTGTCCTTAAACAACACATATTTACACAGTTAAACTGCATTCAAATAGAGAATATGATAGCATCATCTACGCATGTTCTGGACTTGGACATTAAAGTACCTGAATGACATTCAAAGTAACAGCGTTGTATTACCTTTGAGTGGTTGCTCCTCTTTGTCAGCGGTGAATTGATGGCTGCAGTTTGAAGTAGTTGGACAGGTACCAAAATCCGAAGCATTTTGCAATTTATACCGCTATCTGCAATAGCAACTCAACCTTCAACAACATGGAAAATCAGACAAAATTGTTTATGAGGCTCTAAACTTTTTTACCCTGTTAAGAGTCTGCTCATTCTTTCTTACCCATTCAGCCCCCAAACTTAGCCATTACAGCCCCCGACCTCACACCCGTTTCAACTCCCGAGGCCACCAATTTGAGTCCCCAAACCAACCCACTTAAGCATCCAAAAGCACCCATTTCACACAACTTGTTGTTAAGGTTATCTTTATTTCTTATTTTGTAAGTGTATTTGGCTGCCAAATCCTATTGTAACTTCCTATATTACGAATATATTATGATGTTCATTCATACTAAACTTCATACAGTGATACATTTGATGAAAGGGAGCCTGTCCTTCAGGCCATTTTGGCTGTTTCTAACACATCTATAATCAATGATACATAACAAATTTAATACCAATTATTGGAATGCTGCAAGTCACAACAATAGAAAACAGAAGAACAGCGCAGCAGGCATGTTGCTGACCTGAACGTGATGTGTGCCTTGTAGACATGTTTGCTCATCCTATTTGTGAAGTCGGCGTCTCTCGTGCCATTGAGTTCGTCACGTTTGTTACCGTTTGCGATGCAATATCTGCCTCTCATACACCTACACCAACAATTACATAAACAGGTTTAATATAAAGGTAATTAAAAATAGATGTATGCGACAGACTGTATATGCACCTAATGTTTATCTGAGTTCAATTGTCTAGTAGGTACATTAGAAATCTGTAAAAAGTGAGATCGACTAATGGTAAGTGAAACTTCTGAATGTTGAATTTAATTTGGTATCAAAGTACTTTCCAAATCCACATTAGTGTCAACCTAAATGAAATTATCACCATTCCTAAACATTCAAAAAAAATTAGCACCATTCCACTTTTGTTTTCAATACCAAAAACAGCTATTGTCAGCCTAAGAAATGTTGTCCATGAGGCTTATTACCACAATTAAATTTACACTAAGAAATCAAAAAATATACCTGTTAGTCTAAATTCTTATGTGCTTACAAAAGCTCAAGTGATAGCTAAGTACATTGTTTTCCCAAAAACTTCCTATGTAATTTTTATAACTACTTAAAGCTGAAAACATACTCCTCCTCAATAAAAAACAATTTTTCATCCCAAAAGCTCTCATAAACCAACAAAAATCTTTCATCCAAACCCTTTCATACATTCAAACCAATTCTTACACATTAAAAATTGAAACGTAAAAACAAAATTACCGAAAAAAAACGCACCTCGAATTTTTAATAATGAAAACCCTAACTGAATAAATTCATAAAGAAAATCAGTTATATTAAAATAAATTCTGGGAAAATGATATTAACCTCCATAACCCCGTTTCCGATTAGCAGCAACAAAATCAACACCATCGAAGCTCAAAACATGTTTGGAATCGATCATTCAACCTGCAAAAAAGGGAAAAAAAAAAAAAAAAAAAGCTTATAAAAAAAATATAAATTAACAAAATTAAACCATAGGAAGACCTAATTCAACCTGCAAAAAAATAAAGCATCCGAAAAATCTGCGCTCCGATCATTTGTGGATATGTTTGTGGATGTGTGTGTGTTTGTGTATGTATTTTACGATTTGTGGAAGACGCGGATGATTATGGATTTGTGGAAAAACGTGGATGATTGTGGATATGTGTGTGTTTTGTGGAAAACGGGAGAACCCTCAGGAGTATGTAAACACACCACTGTAGTTGCATCAAAAAAGTGGGAGAGGAGCAATTTTTAGAAGTGATGCCTTCTGAATGAGGTATATCAAGAGGAGCGATTTGGGAATGGAAGATTCTGGGTTTATGGAGATGGGGAAATATCATGTGATTCCTGGGGAGGGGAATATATATATGAATAATTAACTCATGAACAGTGGTTATAATAGTAACATCCTAATGTTACAGCCATAAAAATACAAACCATTTGTAATTAGAGGGTCATTAGGAATTTTTGAAATTTTTTAATGTCATGAACAATGCTTTCAATAGTAACCTCTTGGGTTTATAGCCACACATTTTGACACAATTATTGTGCTAACCCCATTTTAGGCCTAAGCACAATTCTGGGAAATATATATATATATAATTTGTTATATAATATTAGTGCTAATACAGTATTTTACATAATGATATTATTATAAAATACCTCTGTTTATATTTGGTTGGATAACATTATCTTTTAGAACATCTTTGGTCCAAAAGTATTAAATAATACATTTTGAGTGCATGTATATTTTATACTTTTTTTATCCATGAATAAACAAAAATGAATTTTTATATTTTTTTATGGCCGAATTAGGAAAAATTAAAGCTTTTTTAACTAATATTTTACAAACTAATACAACTTTTTTATGAAAAAAAAAAGCCAAAAGTGTCAATTCATATGGAAGTCTAAACTACATTATTAAAAAAGGTTTTACAATAATAAAGAAACAAACAAATGTCATGATAAATAATTGAGTTGGATACTTTCTAGTTGAAACAGTTAGAGCACAAGGTGCAATGACAAGGTTAAGTCACTCATTCGGGCCTCACGGGGTGCCACGTCAACATGACATACCTCTCTTTACAACCCCCTCCCCAATAACATACAACAACTTACAAATTTGGGCCCCATCACTATCTATTTTTATTTCTTTTATTCAAATATCCAAATAAACTAAATTTATTTCATTAAAATAAAAATACAATACATCAAATTTAAATAATACAAATAACATTTAAAAAAAAATTCCAAAAAAAAAAAAAGTTCTAACTATTATAATAAAGAAAAAGAAAAATGCATCATTGGCCCAAATTTAATGTGTGTTAACTAAAGCCCAAAATCAATCTTTGGCCCAAATTTAACAAAGAAAAACAAAAAAAAATCCATCTTGGCCTTCTTCTTCATTTCCAGCGTACACACAGTCACACACATTACACACACAATTGAAAAACCAAAAAAAAAAAAAGCAAGAAAACTAATTTCGCAATATTAAAACGTTAGCTTGTCAGATTCTATGCTCGTCGTGCAGACGAGCAACACCACAACGGCGAGCAACGGCGAACGGGGAGGGTGCAGTGGCGAGGATCGGCGAGGCGCCACGTAGGCGGACGGCGAGGCAAAGCGAGATTGCACCGGGTGCTCTTACGATGTTTTTGTATAAATGGGCTCTTTTACAGAATTTCTCGCAAACATGGTTTTGTTTTAATTTGTTTTGCAAAACTGGGTTTCTTTATACGTACAAAAAAACAAAAGTGGGCCACATAATGTGTCAACTAGTTCGTACAAATGTCATTTACAACCCTTATGAACAAAATATTTTTCTTTTGCCTTCCTTTAAAATTTAAAAATATTCATATCGAGTTTTTGTTTAAAATTATTTATAAAATTAAATAAAATAATATTTACAACAATGCTATCGGTTTTTGTAGCAAAGATGTCAAGATGAGAATTTAACACCTTTTTAATATTAAAATGGAATACTGAATAATTTTTCTCTATAAATTAGATCTCTTGCTATGAATTAAAAGATTGACGCTAAGAAATTATTTTCTTAATCAATGTAATATGTATGATATAATTTATGAAGATATATGGTGTTAGGGCCGTTTATGAAAGATGGTGGAGAACAGTCACACAGAGCCTCCAAACTTTTAAGGGCTCAGATTTCTTATACATATTATACATATTTTTCTTAAAGAAAACTATTTGCGCGTATATCTTGCTTCTAAAAAAAACATATATGTACTACATTATAAATCATTTGGAACTTGCTAAATAAGGAAGTTTTAAAATTTTAATCTAACACACTTACTTATTATGGAATTGTGTTCGTTACAACATATTAGCATTAGTTACAACATTTAATTCATGTTTTTAATATACAAACATATTTTAATGCAATTAATTGAATGATAGATGATATTTATAATTTTTGGAATAATTTGTGATTGTGTATAATAAATGATATCTTATATTTGAATTCTTTTACTATATTGCATGATGTTTTGATGTTATAAACTACGCACCCAATGTTAATAAATTATCAATTATCATGTGGTCTTGCTCTTAAACTTATTTGATTTCACCGTCGCATTGCACGAGCATCATATTAATATATGTTTGTATATACTTATTCTTTTTGTTATACTTTAATATTATATGGTAACAATTTTCGTATAACTATTTACTTACAGGGTACTCGCCGCCTCAACGCGTAAATACCTGACTACATGACTAAAAAGGTTATAGCTATCAATATTTTTTTGTCAATCATCTTTTTTTCTCTTTTATGATTGCTTTTTTTATACTTCTTTATGTAACTATGTGTACTAAATTTGAGAGCAATCAAATAAAAACATTACAGTGACTTAATAAATTAGTAAGATATCCGTTGAAAAATAAAATTTTGTTGACCTCGAAAAATTGATTAAAGACAACAACAAAAGATTATAGTTGAAAATATAAAATAAAGAAGGGTGAGAATGAACAATTTACAAAAAAGTTCAACCACCTCGTAAGTCCTAGTTTGTTTTCTTTTTGTAAATAAACTCATATTTGCAAGACAAATTAAAATTGACCCGTATTTGCAAAGGAAGTTGTAAAAGAACCCATTTGTAAAAAGAACTCAATCATTTATAGTCTCTAATATCTACAACAAATAAAGACATTATTTAGTCGTGGAAAAAGTGTTTTGTATTTTATTGTACATGAACAATAACATTCGCTTTGGCATTTCAAGGGTTTTTTTTTTTTTTTTTTTTTTTTTTTTTTTTTTAATGTTTGGTTGGGTTGCTGATGGTTTTGTAGAGTTGATGGTTAATGGCCGGCTCATGTATGTTGGGTTGGGTTGGGTTGGGTTGCTGATGTCTTTGTAAAGTTGTTGATGGTTTATGGCTCGTTGATGTATAGCGGGTTGGTTTGCTAATGCATACTTTACCTTTTCATTAGAATCAGATTTGTATTCCTAATTCAATACAAATAACTATATTTCTATTGTACATTATAAAAACCATCTTTTTCATATTTAGCTTCGAGGTTAAGTGTATCAATGAATTTCCAAAACTTAAGCATTAAAGTTATATAATAAGCATCTTATGGAGAACATAAAAGTAAGCTAATTTATCAAATAGATCATTAGCAAAAATAACATTTTAGGTAAGCAATTGCAACAATAAAAATGAGAACTTTGCCATAGTTAATTGTGTAATGGCTAGACAAAGGGTCTCGTAACCGCACTTGACTCAATAGATGGTGGGCCGGTAACACAATGCTCATCAGACATTATTGATCCTTCTCTTCTGCTACTGATATACGTTACTATATGAGTATATGGTAAAAAAAAAACTGTTTTATGCTTCTTTTAATACAAAATTGTTATCTCTTATAGCTAAATTTATATTTCGACTATCTAAAACAATTGAGATAAATATACAATTCGATGACACGTTAATTATTTTGCTAGTAAACGTGAGTTAAATGTAATGCAACGTACCCATAATATAATCATCAAACACAAGGTTTCACAAGATATGAGGCTCAGGCTGTAAGCCCAAAGGACTAACCGTATATGTCCAAATTCTAAAGCTAATAGCCTAATACAAATTTCGTTTTTTAATGACTATCTGCCTTATAGTTTTGATTCCCACAAAATCTACTTATCCATTGTTAATTCATATCTTTTCAAATGGTTGAAATTAAGGGGTTTTTTTTTATCTAACAAATGTCATGTTATATTGTTGTCCCATTGAGAAGAAGAAATAGGAACATACATACAAGTCTACATGACATTAAGAAGAGACTTAGAGAAGATTTTCACTCTTAGCACCTTTGCACGTGTGCGTGAAATAATACTTTAAACGAAAACACTATATGCAACTTTTAGTTACTAAGGTTTTAAATCAGTAACTGTAATTTTTTGGCGGGGAAAATAGTTGTCAGCCAGAATGACCCTTTTTGGTGGGTAACTCATAACTAGCAAAAATACAGTCTATCAGTGTTCAAATGTACGTTCTCGATGTTACTATCATGTGTACATTACTTTTATTTTTTGAGAAAGAGTGTCCTAAGTTCATAAAGTCTAAATCCATTGCAGAGACTTGAACTGCGTAAAGTTTTCTATATAGGGATCCCGGCAGGACCCTCACAATGAGTTATCGCTCATGAGATATCTCACTCTTTTGATGACAGTACTAAAGCTGTTAACTAAAGTGACCACCTAAAGGTTAAATTGTATGCACTCTTCCTAAATAGAAACTCAAAATGTTCATAAAGAGTTTCTCATACGCTATAGTAAGTCCTTAAATATAATGATCTGTGATGTCCTTAAACTGATTTTCACAGTCGTTCTTACTCTTATTCATCAATCCTCTATGTCATCGTAGGCAATACCCATATGGCCGCATATACACATGTTTACAAATATCACACAATGAACCACAACAATGTAGTATCACAACCTGAGAAAACAACTAAAGCCGGCAGCAACAACATCAAAAATATAACCTTTGACCATGTGTCAGCCGGCCAAACATATAGTATCTTTCACCAACTTTTAGTCCAAACACTAGCCATTGGGCATTCACAGCTTTCACTTGCTGTTTACATCTCATCTTTGTAAATTCAGCCAACTATATTTCCATCATATAACTTCATCAAAATAATCGTATTTCTTCCCAACATTCTACTCACATCAATGTTCATTTCTTAAAAATGGGTCGACTTCAATCTCTTTTAGTCGTTTCTTTTGTTTTCGTTCTACTGTTTTCTGTTGGAAAGACGGAACGTGGTGATATAAGAGATGCATTAGCCGAGTTCATGGAGAAACTTGGGCCAGAAAGTATGAAAAATATGACGAATTGGGGATGGAATAAGTCCTCAGACCCGTGCACGACTAGTTGGTATGGGGTAAAGTGTGACACAAAGAACCAGACAGTTCAAGGAATCGTTCTCGAGCAGCTAAATTTAAATGGAACCGTTGATTTCGAATTGGTTTGTAAAGAAACTTCTCTTCTTTTACTTAGCTTGAACTACAACAATCTTTCAGGAAGCATACCACCAGAAATATCAGATTGCAAAATACTCACACTATTGTATTTAAAGGGTAACCATTTTTCGGGTGATTTACCTGATTCTTTATCTGATATGGCCAATTTGGTACGAATCGATATTTCCAATAACGAGCTTAGTGGTAACTTGCCTGACATGCCGAAAAACACGGGCTTGAAAAGTTTTTGGGCTCAGAATAATGGTTTTACTGGGAAGTTACCAAAATTTAATTATGGCCAACTTGATGATTTTGATGTCTCGAATAATGATCTGAGTGGGAAAGTACCTGATGATGCGGATCGTTTTGGTGCTAAAAGCTTCCTTGGGAACCCGGGGTTATGTGGGAAAGAGTTGCCCAAGAAGTGCGGGAAAAAGAAAAAGTTGCATGATTTTCTTATGTATTCTGGTTATGCGATTCTTAGTTTAGTTGTTATTGTTTTGATCGCGCTTTTATTCCTAAAGAAAAAGGAAAAGGTTAGTGATACCAAGATAGGTTCAGGATCTCGTTCAGGGTCGGGTTCTGGTTCAGGTTACGGGTCAAAAGGGGTTAATAAGGTCGCTGATAGTGGTGTTTCAACTGACTCAAAGACTAATGTGACGAGGTCGGAATTTTCATTAACATCAGCTGAAACTGGAGCAGTTTCAGCTTCTTTAGTTGTTCTTTCAAGCCCGGTGGAAGCTGTAAACGGGATGAGATTTGAAGATTTGCTTAGAGCTCCAGCTGAGTTGATTAGCCGGGGAAAACATGGAAGTCTTTATAAGGTTATTCCAAATGGTGGGGCTTCACTTGTTGTTAAAAGGATTAAAGAGTGGGAAATTTCGCGAGATGAGTTTAAGACAAGAATGCAAAGAATAGATCAAGTGAAACATCCTAAAGTGTTACCAATAGTTGCTTATTATTGTTCTAAACAGGAAAAGCTACTTGTTTACGAGTTTCAACCAAATGGCAGCCTCTTTAAGCTTCTACAAGGTAATTTCTATGTGTTATTACTAGATTTCCGATATCAATATATAAATGTTTTTTTTTTTTTTTTTTTTTTGCTTATACTGTTTTGATAAGACATTAAGCAGTTTGGAGACTTTTTGGACTGCTTATCCAAATTCCTTATCTCAAAAATAGTTTGCTTTTAATAACATGTTGAAGTTTCTTATTACAAGGTGCTTATTTCAGACATCAATAACTAAGTAAACAGTTTAAGTAAGTGCTTGGGATGGCTTAATTTAGTGCCTATCTGCTTATTTCATTGTTTCAAAGCAGATAAGTACTCAAAAAACAAGTTGATATTTGCTGATTTTCAGAGTATATTAATAATTTGTAATAAACAATCACAAACACACTTTGTTATCACTATATTTTTTTTAACGACAATAAACCCCTATTCACTTCATAAATATTTGGATTCACATAGAGGTGGAAGACAAACGGGCAACAAGCTGCGCCGCTAGCCCTTTTTGAATAGCAAAACCAATTCTTTTGAAAACTACATATGTGGATCTAGGTGTCAAAAGATTACTATGCGTCTGACCCATGATTTTTAACCAATTCTTTTGAAAACTACATATGTGGATCTAGGTGTCAAAAGATTACATCTGTGAATCTAGGTGTCAAAAGATCACTATTTCATTTTTATATTTTGCAGAAGCACAAAAAGGACAACCTTTTGATTTTGGAAGCAGACTAAACATCGCGTGTGGCACAGCAGAAGCACTAGCATTCATGCACACCGAGCTTCAAGATGATAAAATAGCTCATGGAAACTTGAAATCTTCAAACATCTTGTTAACAAAAGACATGGATGTTTGTGTCAGCGAATATGGTCTAATGGTGGTAGACAACGACTCACATAACAAAAACATCTTCAATACTGATGTGTACGCATTTGGTGTGATTCTACTCGAGTTGCTAACAGGGAAGCCGGTTCAAATCAATGGGTTTGATCTAGCCAAGTGGGTTAACTCAGTGGTTAAGGAAGAGTGGACGGGTGAAGTTTTTGACAAAGCGTTGGTGGTTGAAGGCGCGAGTGAAGAGCGCATGGTGAGTTTGTTGCAGCTTGCGTTGAAGTGCATAAACGATTCACCGGATTTGCAACCTAGTATGGATCAAGTGGCAAGAACGATTGGTGCTTTGAAGGAAGATGAGGATAGATCCATGGCTACTTCTGACCCATGATTTTTAAGTTTACATGTTTATGAATTATGATTAATGTTAGTTTATATGGTTTCAAATGTATCCATATCTGTAACAAGGACTCATTGTTTTTTTATTGTATTAAGGAATAAAGTGCATGATTTGTATGCCTAAAACATGAACCTAAAGTTAGGCCTAAAGATTTGATTGGTGCATTTGAAAAAATGGTTGGTGAAAAATGATGAGAGAGAATATTGTATTACACTTGTCATGAAATGAATGGAGTAGGTCTAATTTTAGGTATCCTATTAAGGAATAAGTGCATGATTGATGGTTATTAGGGCACAAATTGGTTAAGAATATAATTTACTGAATGTTTGACATAATTCCTTGTAGATTTTATTGTTGGTTCTTTTGAGCAATTTACTAACAAAAGTTCAATTGAAGGCATGAGGTCTTAACTTACTTGGCTGGTCTTTCTATAGTATTACACATTGTTGTTTCAAGATTTGGTTACGAAACTAGGATAGTTTCACTAGATATTAATGGAATTTACCAATGACTAGAAAACGTGTTGTTATTTAATAAAATGGTTGGTAGATAACATTATATAAAACCTAATCTTACCATCTCTTAGTTTCGTCATACCGCAACCAATTTTATCCGCTCCCTTTGATGGTCGAGTCATAAGCCTACCGCATGCTATAAAAATAAAAAGTGATATGACTACCCGTAAATGAACCTTAGTTATAAGACTGGACGTAACAAAGAGCTTGCTTCACGCATGAGGCTTTGCTGGCATGGCATCAAGCAACTACGCGTGCGGTGGTTACAGCCTCCGCTCTTCACACATTCCTTTGTTTTGGCCAAGTTAAGTAATTGCTCTTTGACAAGTAGGATGCTCTTTTTGTGTATAGGTGAATGCAAAATAGAAAACACGGTACGAGAGTTAGTGTGATATATAAGTCAGCGCAAGATAGTAAGAACTGTTGGAATTAATTTATTATGACATTCATCAAAGAACACTTGCGGAAGCGTAAGAAACATAACATATAATTAATTAACAGAATTTAAATGTAAGCGTACCTTGATGATTCTAGCAAAACAAGAATCAATCCGATCAATAGAAGTGATGAACCCTAATTAGGGTTTAAACGGATTACACGAATTGCCCCTTACCGATTTTGCAATTCAATCCAAGAATCAAACAATAGTGTGTTTGATTCACGTTCTTATACATACGTACTAACACAAACTAAAGTTATGCAAGTAAATAAATCACAAAACTTAAACCAAACTATCTGTTTAATAAAAAAATCCGATCGACCCTTGTAAGGGTTTTAGTTCGATCGGCTAGAACAAGAACAAGAGAAAGAAAACTTTTAGGTTTAGTTTGTGTGCATAAGAGATATCAAAAACTATAACCTTTGATTTGCTTATATACAAGAAACTTAGAGTCCAAGTTTGAGTTGGATTTGGAAAACCCAACCCACAACCGATCGGCCCCTATAGAGGAGGTGGATCCGGAATGTTCTTGACATCTAATTTCATTCTAGTCATTTCCTTTTCTTATTTAACGATCGTTAGTCACTTCCGTTAAATACTAACGTTCGTTATACGTTTTGTGATAATTAATAATTAAATATAACATTTTATATAAAATTATTAATCTTTAGTTCTCATACGTAAAGTGTGCAATCCCGTGATCTCGAGTTTGATCCTAACATACGACTACTAAAATAATGTCCACAAAACTAACAGCCCACACTTGGACATATTTTAATATTGTAATCACATCGGTTAGCGTCTTGCAACTCGCCGATGCCTCTAGTACAACTCGAGTAGGTCTCTTAGAAAAACCTTTAATGATTCATCATTATTATTATCCTTTTGTTACTAATACTACATTAAATAAAGATATGGATATTATCTTTATTTAAATATTCTGTTTCTCGTTGTTTGTGATTGAGAGAGATTACCAAATCTTCTGAACATATTCAGGGGAGATCTTGGGCGTGGCCACACAAACATCTTGTCAACCCTACGAGGGGCCCAGCAGTATTAAACTCCAAAATTAAATTTGAATGAACAAATTCTATCTTGACTACAAGCATAACCTATGAACTTTGCAACAATTACGAAAACAATCCTTATGACTACAAGTTACGTATAGCGTTAAATTGTTCCACAGAATGCACTACATTCATAATAGTTATCTGGTATCTCAAGTCTGAGGATAACTATTCATGATTTACTTAATAACAACATCCATAAAGTAACATCATGTAATTTGGGATAAGTCCTATATTCAATTCATTGAATATCATGTGAATTTGGCATGTCAAAGCATCAATATACTTTCAAGTATATTATACCAAAACTCGGATTTGTCTTAATTTAATGATATTCCCATATCATTAACTGACAACGGACGTTTAGAATAACTAATTTATTCATGGATTAAACATGCAAAAATAGGACAACAATATTAAATAATGAATATAAACATAACCAATACTTTATTTCATTAAACAATAATAAATGTTTACAATATCCTTTATCCAAATACTAAACACAGTCATGCATAAAACTACTAGCTAATCTAAGTCCAATGTCATTGGCAAGTTCAGTAAGCTTTTCTTTAGCTAAAGCCTTAGTGAATGGATCAGCTAAGTTATCATCTGTGTGAACTTTCAAGAGATTAATCTCTCCTATGCTGACTTGCTGTCGAACATAGTGATACTTCCGTAGAAAATGTCTGGTGCTCTTCATGACTCCAGGTTCATTGGCAAATATGATTGCAGCAGAATTGTCGCAATACATATTAATAGGCGATTCAATTGAAGGCATACCACCAAGCCCTGAAATGACTTTTCCTAATCCAAACAGCCTCTATTGCAGCTTCTGAAGCAGCTATGTATTCGGCCTCTGTCGCAGACATCACAATTGTACTCTGCTTCTTGCTCCTCCAGTCTACTGCTCCTCCATTGATAAAAAAGACATAACCAGTCTGAGACTTCGCATCATCTTTGTCACATTGCCAGGACGCATCACAGTAACCTGTTACATCAAGTTCTGTAGCTGGATTTCCACCATACACAAGAAACATATCTTTCGTATGCCTAAGATACTTTAGAATATGTTTAACAGCAATTCAATGTTTTTACCTCGATTTTGTTAAAATTGACTGGTGATATTTTGAGCGAACACCATATCCGGCCTTGTGCATCTCACCGCATACATTATAGATCCTACAGCCGAAGCATAAGGAACTTTGCTCATGCGTGCCACCTCTGCAGGTGTTGAAGCACATAACTCACTACTCAATCCATGTTTTACTTCCATTGGCAAATATCCTTTCTTGGAATTTTGCATATTGAATCTCTTCAATATTTTGTCAATGTAAGCACTTTGACTTAATCCAATTAACCGCCTTGATCTATCTCTATAGATCTTGATTCCCAAAATATATGCAGCTTCCCCTAAATCCTTCATAGAAAAGCACTTTCCAAGATATGTCTTAACCTTTTGCAAACTTGGAATGTCTTTTCCCATGATCAATATGTCATCAACATATAGGATAAGGAAAATTACATTACTCCCACTAGCTTTGTGATATACACATGGCTCATCAAGATTCTGAGTAAATCCAAAACTTTTGATTTCTTCATCAAATCTTTTATTCCATTGCCTTGATGCTTGCTTCAATCCATAAATGGATCTTTAAAGTTTGCATACACGGTTTGGAAACTTTGGATTCACAAACCCCTCAGGCTTCGCCATATAGATGTCTTCATCTAGGCGACCATTTAAAAGGCGGTTTTGACATCCATTTGTCAAATCTCATAGTCATAGTATGCTGCTATGGCTATGAGAATCCTAATAGCCCTAATGTCAGCTACAGGAGAAAAGGTCTCCTCATAGTCAACACCAAATGTTTGAGTAAAGCCTTTAGCTACCAAACGGGCTTTATAGGTGTGTACCTTGCCATCCATGTCAGTTTTCTTCTTGAAGAGCCACTTACTTCCAACTACCTTGGCATTGGGAGGAAGGTCTACTTCAATCCAGACATTGTTATCTTTCATGGATTACATTTTCCCATTTATAGCAACTACCCATTTTTCCTTTTCAGGACTCTCAATGGTAGCCCTATAATTAGTAGGTTCATCAAGATCCCCTAATATAGTTTCCTCAACTTCTACGTTAAGACATAGTCGTTCAGGAGCTTTCACATGTCTTGAAGACTTGCGAATGGGAACAATTTCAACTTCAGGTGGAGGACCCAGACTTTCAGGTTCCACTGGAAGTATGCTAGTGTTTTCAGAAGGTAATGTATCTACATGATCATCTTCCAGATCATATATTCTCCTACTGAATTCTTGAGATATAAGTTCCATTTCTAAAAAGTCTCCATATCTAGCAACAATTACTTTGTTTTCAGGTGGGTAGTAAAAGTAGTAACCCATCGTTTTCTTTGGGTATCCTACAAAGATACACTTTACAGATCTCTGTTGGAGTTTATCTGCTGAGTCACGTCTTATATACGCCTCGCAACCCCAGGCCTTTTAAATAAGACAAGTTTGGAGCATTTCCATTCCATATTTCATATGGTGTCTTATCAACCTTCTTAGTGGGAACCATATTCAAAATACGAACCGCAGATTTTAAGGCATAATCCCAAAAAGATAAAGGAAGAGTTGTAAGATTAAACATTGATCGTACCATGTCTAACAAGGTACGATTTCTTCTCTCAAATACACCATTTTGTTGTGGAGTATATGGAGATGTGAGATTCTGGACAATTTCTTTCTCAGCTAAGTAATCTTTAAACTCTTGGCTTAGGTATTCACCACCTCTATCGGATCGAAGAGCTTTAATCTTCTTTCCTAGTTGAAATTCTACTTCTTCTTTGAAAACCTTAAATGTTTCAAACACTTCATGTTTATGTTTAAGCAAGTAAACATAACCATATCTGCTGAAATCATCTGTAAAGGTTAAAAAGTAGCTAGCACATTTCCTTGACACATGTCTAAGTGGTCCACACACATCGGTATGTATTAAACCAAGTAGATCAGAAGCCCTTTCCATATTACTATGAAAAGGTTTCTTAGTCATCTTCCCAGATATACAAGACTCACATTTATCATATGATTCATCATTGATACTTTTCAAAAGCCCATCATGTAGTAGCTTTTTCATGCGAGTCTTGCCTATATGAGCAAGTCTACAGTGCCAAAGGTAAGAAGAATTCAAGTCTGACTTAATTCTCTTACTTATGCTATACATTGAATTATTACTATTGGATACATAATCATTCATGTTAATCTTAAACACACCATTAACAGCAATAGCATTAAAATAAAAAATACCATTTAAAGAAATAGAAATTCCATTACTATTGATAATGTGATTAAAACCAAGATCCAATAAACAGGAAAAGGAAACAACACCCCTAACAATTGAAGGTGCATAATGACAATTGTTTAATAACAATACTAAGCCCGAAGGCAAAACTAAATTAAACACTCCTATGGCTTCAACAGCTGCAGGTACTCCATTTCCCACACGCAGATATTGCTCCCCATAGGCAAGCTTCCTTTCCACTCTAAACCCCTGCAGCGTATTACAAATGTGAATACCGCATCTAGTATCATATACCCAGGAATTAATTTTATGATTTAGAGTAAATAATTCAATCATAAGTAAGTTACCTGAAGTGTTGGCGCCCAAGTGCCCAGTCTTCTTGTTCTTACTTTCCCGCAACTCTTGGGTATAAAAAGGACAATTCCTCTTCCAGTGACCAACTACATGACAGTAGTGGCAAGCCTGATCCTTCTTTAGATTATCCTTCTTCTTAGGAGGGTTTTTCTTGGGTTGTGGTTGATAAGCCATAACTTGCTTACCCTTATCAGCCTTACCCTTTCCTTTACCCTTTTTGTTCGCATCTTGCTTGTTAATTCTACCCCCTTGAATAGCACGTACCTGGGGTGTAGAAGCCCTTGGTAGTAAACCTTTCTCGTAATCAATAAGCAGTGCGTGTAAATCAGAAACTGTCTTCCCCACGCAGTGCATATTGAAATTACGCACAAAACCACTAAATTCCTTAGTCAGGGATCTACTGATTAAGTTAATAGCAATGTCTTGTTCATAGACCTTGCCAAGTGCTTGTAGTTGATCCATGTAACCTTTCATTTTCAACACATGAGCACTTACAGGTTCACCTTCTGCCTGCTTACAACCGTGTAGAGATTCCATCAAATCATAGACCTCAACGGTTTGTGGTTTTTCAAACATTTTCCTGAGTTCGTTTAGCATGTCCATAGGGAAGTAATTCTCAAACTGCTTTTGTAAAGCAGGTGTCATCGCCCCAACATCAAACAGACCACATCATTATACGTCTTAAACTCATCTTTCCACAATGCTTTTTCTTCATCAGTTGAAGTGTCAGCAGTAGGTTCAACAGAACAAGGCTTATATAAATATTCAAGTTCATCTGTCACTCGCAGGACAATCCTGAGTGAACGAAACCAATCATTGAAATTCTGAGAGCCAGTCAATTTTTCCCGTTCAAAGAATGATTTGAACGCAGAACTCATAGTAGTGTTATTATTTTGAGCCATTTCTACAGATAAAGAAAGTTCAAAATTAGTATTTTCGATAATACAATTTTTCAAGAAAATAAAATACCTAAGGAAATATTCATATATCCATAGTATTTTCGTGAAAACTAGGATCCAAATTATCATAGTTTCGTTACATCAGTTGATCTGCTAGTAATGAAAGTATATAATAAGGTAATCTGTCGAACAATAATTGGCAAACAATTTCCAATTCCTAGATCATTATGGGACTTATACTGGCAAACAATTTCCAATATAAGCATGTTTTATCCCCATCTTATGCCTTGAGTCCAAGCTCTCACTTACAACTCAATTAAGTCGTCTAATTAAAAAACTGTAAATTACCATAGTCCCATTACATCAGTTGATCTGCTAGTAATGAAAGTATGAAATTTACCTTTCAATTGTAATCTAGTCCAAGCTCTCACATGACTAAATTACAACTTCAAGTGTTCTTTTAATTAGATGGCATTAACTTAATTTTAAAGGATACTAGTTTTGATGTTTATAATCAAAATATGTACGAAGAAGCATGCATACATCTTCGTATCATAAGTTTTTCAAAACCTTTTTATTTACCAATTTTAAGCTAAGATTTAAATCAACAAAGTTTTAATTGAGGTATTGGGTTCACCAATCAAAGAATTACCTACAATTATCGGCCACTATATCCTACTACTGCATGAGGCAATAAGACCCAAGTTATTCGGATAATTACCACAAAATTGGCACGTGGAATTGAGGTCAATTCACCCTTAAGGTGATTTTGTACATAAAATAGTCGTACTTGGTAGCTCCAATTTGATGCACAAAGGAACGTAAAAACAAAGGTCAGAGCGAATCTTATTAAAAACCCGTTTCTACTTAAACCCCTCTTATAGTTTGTCATAATTGGGTGAGTCGTTCGTACTATTGGTACAAAACTCAACAATCAATTAAAACTTTATGACTTTAAGTCTTAAAAACATGTTATAAATTATAACCTTGCTAGTCTCGCCTGGGAGCAAATTACCATGCGAAGCGAACCACTATCGACACATAAGACTTTGCAAGATTTATAATTTATTACATCAAGTTTCACCATTATTTAGTCCATTTATTTTCTATTCAAAAATTACCCTTTTTTGCATAAAACATGTCATACAATTAAACAAAAAACAAGTAATAATAAATGTTAATACAAATATCGTCCTAAAAATGTTATTTATATTTTACGATCTTTGCTATATTTTGTTAATGACAATTATAAAGTTTATCTTTAGCAAAGCATAAATATAAGTTAAAGTCTTTTACATTTATAGTAATAAGCTTTTAAAACTCATCATAACATGCTACATTCATCACTAGAATATACATAGGACATACATATATACATTTACATGTTTACATTTTTATTCTAAAAATGAAAATATGTACATGACATCATTGCATACATCATTTGGATATCTTTAGGATATCTTGAAGATTTAGAGAATATCATGGAAAGATCTTCAAGCAAAGAATTGGATTTGATAATATCTTGGCAGGATTTGGAAAGATTTTGAAAGATATACTGTCAGGTTCTGGCGGAACCAAAACCTATAAGGGACGGGCAAGGATAATGTTTAAGGTAAAGTTTCTGCTTGTATAATAAAGCCGAAGTCTAAACCCTCTAGGGTTGTATTTTCCTATTGTACTTCACCTTAGGAAGTTAGCGTAACCTAGTTGTAACCAGAACCTTTTTATCTAATGTAATATCTATTTTTTATTATATCCACGATACTCACAACCTTCGTCTATTACATTTTTTATTCCATTTATCTTATTCCTAACCATTTCGCAACAACATACCGCTATCCTATTAGGGGTTAGGCAAATTTCGTCTTTGACTATAGACTTTTACCATTCCGTAAGATTCTCCCACACATCCTATAACCCATTCAACAAAATTTATCCCAAGCTATTTTACTATCACTTTATAGAGTTATTTCACATAATTTTACCCCAAGCTATTTTACTACCACCTTAGGAAATTATTTCACAAGAATTTTTAAAACGCGTTATATTACCATCACTTCATAAATTGATTTTCTGTCATTCTACCAACTATTTACTACCAAACGAACCGAATTTTTCTTGTTATAAAAAAAAATAAAAATAAAAATTTTTAGGCTACCATTTTACCAAGCAACACGTTGAAAACCATCTAAAACTTTTGAAAAACATAATACTATTTCGACTAAACCGAGCATCACATCATTAGTCCTCAATTATACATAGCCTGATCACCTATGTATAATTCAGGAAGAATTATGCCATGAAGGAAACAAACATCTTTTCATAATTTTTTTAAAACAATCTTCATTCAAACCATCAAAAAGTAAAGCTTTGTAACCAAATAAATTGTTCATAAATATCCCTTTTGTTAAACCCTCTCTAGATACCTACTATATTGATATGGTTGTGCTATGCTTGATATCGGTCTATGTAGGCCGAAATTTTCATTCTATATATTCATGTGTGTTATTATTATATTTATGATATTTTCATGGTTGCATCTTGTTGTAATTTCGCTTCATTTATACATGTCATGGTTGCGTATATGCGAGTGTGATGATCCTTACTACTTATAAATTCTCATGGTCTCTTATGATTTCGAAGAGTTATGTCGAAGCAAGTCGCTCCAGCCATGACACAAGCCACTGTTGAGCAAAACATTGCCAAGAGCATAGCCACAACCCTCGCCAAAAATCTTACTCACGAGCAATTTATGGATTGCAATCCCCACACCTTTAGTGGAACGGAAGGCGCGAGGGGATTTTTGCAAATGGTTCGAAGAAGTGGAAACAATAGTTCGAGGTTGTAACTGCCACAAGGAAGACAAAGTTAAGTTCGCCACTTGCACTTTTCGGGATAGTGTTCAGGAATGGTGGACTAAACATGTGCAGATAGTAAGGGTCGACGCTGCTTACTCAATCTCTTGGGAGAAACTAAAAAGGATGATGATTTTAGAATATTGTTCAAGGAGCGAATTACAAGCAATAGAGCAGGAAATCCTGGACTTTACCATGGTAGGAGATGATGTTGCCAAATACACTGATCGTTTTTACGAATTAGCACGGCTATGCCCTGCAATGGATGAACCGGAATGCAAGAAACTTGAGAGGTATATCGGGGGACTCTCCCCTGAAATTCGTATGTTGGTCGCCTCATTAGAACCCGATACCATGCCTAAAGCTATCCGTATGGCGATCGAGGAAAAGGAACACCTAAGAGACAAGAAGTGGTGAAAGCCTATGCTACTGGGCCAAGTGATAAGAAAAGGTATGCTGGAACCCTACCTGAGTGCAACAAATGTAAGTATCACCACACTGGACCTTGCCCCGCTATATGTTGGAATTGCAAAAGGGCCGGTCATCAAGCTAAAGATTGTAGGGTCCCTACCCCGGTAATTTGCTTTGGATGTGGTGAAAAAGGACATCTCAGGAGTGATTGCCCAAAGCTGAGGAATCAAAATGGAGGAAGAACTAGTGGAGGAGCATACGCATTAATAGGAGGAGAAGCTTGCCAGGATCCTGTCGATGTTACGGGAAAGGATAATGTTTAAGGAAAAGTTTCTGCTTGTATAATAAAGCCGAAGTCTAAACCCTCTAGGGTTGTATTTTCCTATTGTACTTCACCTTAGGAAGTTAGCGTAACCTAGTTGTAACCAGAACCTTTTTATCTAATGTAATCTCTATCTTTTATTATATCCACGATACTCACAACCTTTGTCTATTACATTTTCTATTCCATTTATCTTATTCCTAACCATTTCGCAACAACATACCGCTATCCTATTAGGGGTTAGGCAAATTTCGTCTTTGACTATAGACTATTACCATTCCGTAAGATTCTCCCACACATCCTATAACCCATTCAACAAAATTTATCTCAAGTTATTTTACTATCACTTTACAGAACTATTTCACATAATTACCCCAAGCTATTTTACTACCACCTTAGGAAATTATTTCACAAGAATTTTTAAAACGCGTTATATTACCATCACTTCATAAATTGATTTTCTGTCATTCTACCAACTATTTACTACCATACGAACCGAATTTTTCTTGTTAAAAAAAAAAAAAAAAAATTTTAAAAATTTTAGGCTACCATTTTACCAAACAACACGTTGAACACCATCTAAAACTTTTGAAAAACATAATACTATTTCGACTAAACCGAGAATCGCATCATTAGTCCTCAATTATACATAGCCTGATCACCTATGTATAATTCAGGAAGAATTATGCCATGAAGGAAACAATCATCTTTTTAGAATTTTTTTAAAACAATCTTCATTCAAAACATCAAAAAGCAAAGCTTTGTAACCAAATAAATTGTTCATAAACATCCCTTTTGTTAAACCCTCTCTAGATACCTACATCACTTGTCCTTCACTCAACCGTTAAGTTGGACTTTTACCATTGACCTTTCTAGGAAAGACTTTCCATTTACGAGGAGGATTCCATGACATAAGAAAACAATGAAAGGATTACGGAACTACAAACAAGGACTAGAAATATACAGTAAGTTGATTCATAACGCAACAGAAAACTTAAGAACTCACGAGGCAATCCAAACCACTCCCTCTAGCATAGTCACCCAATCCTAACATTTCAGAAGTACTAGTTAGACCAAGCAAGATAACGAACCTAAGTCATGATCCATTTTAGAAATGACCAAGTAAGTTGAATACTCATACCTGTAATTCTTGCCTAATATTAACCAATAGGCATTATCCAACATCAGAAACAGGACGTTAGATATCTAAGCATTCATGCAGACATACCTACCCGACTATTTCATCCTTTTTAACGCTTTCACTTCAAATGGATTTTCTTTAAAATGCAATTATACAAAACATATACCTTGTAGGAAAATATTTCTCTAAAGTACCTATTTTGACGAGTAAACCCCTTTTGGTCAACCTTTAACAAAACTATTGTACGTTAAGAAAAGTATAACACCAATCTTTGCTAAACAGTTCTATTCACATCATGTTGAAAACCCGACTATAAAGCCTTGGGTCATATTTGAAAACAGTCCAATCTTGCATAACTACTAAATTTTGAATCATATTCAGAGAAAGATTTCATTCATTCAAACTTGTAAATTCATTTATCGAAAGAACAAGAGTACTTAAAAAGTCATTTATTCAGAGAAAGATTTCAAACAAAACACTCAATATCGATTCAAATTTTGAAAATCAATCACCGTACTAAAACACTTCATACATTTAGGATCTTGTGATTGACAAACAGTAGCATGGAAAATTTCAATGAAGGAAATCTAGGGAAACACTATTAAACAGTAAGAATCTTAGTAATGAAGGCTAAGCACCTTAGGTGAAAGGAGACTCCTATCGTGACATCAGTTAGAGCAAAACACGAGGAATCAAAACTGTTACCATAGTCTTATTCTTTCGATAACGCCCTTTCCGACGAACTATCAATGTAGAATTTGTCACGAGACACGTTGTACAAATTTTGAATACTCCTAATAAAAGGTAGTCGATAAACCTCAAACTTCTGGCGATCCCTTTAAGATTTGTTTTAAGACCTAATTAGAATATAAGCATGATCTACCATCCTCAGACCAATGAACATAGTAAGAGAACTATCCAAACGCTATAGGACATGCTCAGTGCCGTATGATCAACTGTGAATTGTTTAGGGTAATCTTTTGACATTGACAGATTTCACCTCCAACAATAGTCATCACACGAGTACAAAGACTGCACCATTTGAGGCACTCCATGGTCGAAGTACCAATCACCTATTGTCAGGCCGAAATCGGAAAAGCCCAACTCACCAGTCTAGGACTTATTCATGAAACAACAAAGGAAAATCGTACAGATCAAGAATCGGTTATAGGCGACAAAAGATCGAAAGAAAATTTATGTCAGTACATGACGCAAATCATTGGAATTAGGTTTCCCTAAGTCGCGAACCATTAGGATTTCGAGTTGGAGAAGCGCGGGAAATTGAACCCTAGGTATATTGGACCATTTAAGATTCTAGCAAGAATCGGCCAAGTAGCTTATAGACTTGAACTTCCACCAAAGCTCAGTAGTGTGCACAATACATTTCATGTTCCGACGAATCCGAAGAATCCCTCATTACTGGACCATTTAAGATTCTAGCTAGAATCCGACGAATCCCTCATTATTCGGTTAGGAGAAATTCAACTCGATGACAAACTTACCTTTATCGAAGGGCCGGTAGAAATTATGGATCGTAATTTCAAGCAATTGAAACATAGTAGAATTCCTATCGTCAAAGTTCGCTGGAATTCTCAACGAGGTCCCGAGTTCACTTGGGAACGAGAAGACCAGATGCGTCAAAAGTATCCGCATCTCTTCACCGACAACACACCAACGACCAACACTGACCGAATCTCGCGGACAAGATTCATTTTATGGGTGATAGACTATGACAACCCGCTAATTTACAGGTCAATACTATTCAATAAACTCAAAATTCTTTTCTTGACATTTATTTGAGAACAATTTACATATAACTTTTAATTGAACCAACGTGAAACTTAGAATATCTTTCAAGGGCACTAAGACTTAGGCTATATTTAGTCCACAATGTTCCAGTACCATGCTCCTACTCCGGTTCAAAATCTTAAACTCTAAAACAATTTCTTTTTCTTTATTTACTTACGGTTGTTAATTGAACAAACGCTATACGCAATTTAAATTTAACACCCGATATACCCAATACTCCTAACGATTATTTCTAACGCAATTTTATACTTCCTAAATTATTGCCAAAGTTCCAAAAATATTTTCTTACGCCTAATGTAATTTCTTTAACTATAACGTTTAATTACGTATAACTTAAGTTAATCCCTAAACCAATACCCAATACCTATTTTTAAAACCCAATACACTTAATAAATACATTTTAAATAAAATTGAACATACTTCCTTCGTTTCTTTTTTTTAGCCGCCCCATCTCCTAAGGCTAGTAGCCTATTGTTAAATTTTTTACTAAAGTTTGGACCAAGAATGTTGGCTTGACCAACTTACATTTCCCTTTTTTTTGGATGACCAAGGAAACAATATGCCTCATGTCACTTTCTTTCATTTAATGAAGCACACATTTGTTTCACTATATAAGGACAATATATATTCACCCTTTTGTTACAAAAAGTTTTCAAAACTCATTCACAAATACACCTTTATTACACGACAGAAACAAGAGGCAGGAAACAAAGAAATTTTGATTTTCTAATTCAAGAGTTACTTGGGTAATTTAAGTAGTAACAAAAGGTTTGGAGTAGTCACTTGGGTACATTTGTGTTTCTCATAATCACAAACATCTCTTACATTCAAGTAAGCCATCAAACTAATTTTCATAATCTTACACTACTTAATCATGCACTATTTCATTTTCTATAACTTTGTTTCATGGTTTATATACACATTATTTTCATCATGTACATGTTTGTTATACTTTTGTAACCACAATGAGCTTTTAACTAATTATTATGTCTTAAATATATTTTTCATGAACACACTAGTTAATTGTTAGTCTTGACAAAAAGGTGGAAATTAAAACACTACATATAAACTAGTGAGCTTGTTTATTTAACTAGTCTTGATGATTGCTTAAATTTATGAGAAATTGGACTTTTTAATATTGCTAAGTTTATTGTTAAATCACTATCGAAATGTTGGAAAATTGGTGGAAGAGCTAGGAATAGTATTGGAGTTGTTGTTTAGCGGATTTGGATAGTAGAAAACTAATAAAAAGGGTGTTATAACATTTTGACATGGGGGCTGTCCCGTTTTGATTAACACAGAAAAAGCAGTAAACGGTGGCAATATTAGGCTAAAAATATAGAAAATAGACTCTATAACGAAAACGTAGCCGCTTGAATGAGTTAAAACGGTCTTATAACGAAGGAGATACGTTAGTTTTAAGTTATGCGACGGAAATGAATTTTCTGAAAATTTTAGATGCTGTTGGGAATTTTTGAATGGTAAAAACTGATGTTAAAAGTTAACTTGAATAGCCAAGACACTAAAAACATGTTAGTATACTTAAACACGAACCCGGGGATATATAAAACTTAAGAAACGGAGCTACGACGAGAAAGTTATGGCCTAAAGAAGTTACGACGACAAATAGGTTTTGACAGCTTATTATTTGGCTATTAGAAAAGCTGTTAGAAATATATAAAATGGATTTTTGGACACTTTAGAGTGTATTTTGGCTAAAATGACGTAAACGAAAATGGTAGAACATTATGTATACTTATTAGGTGCGTTAGAGGTTTTCAAAATACCTATTAACAAGACGACTATAATTTGATCACGAGATTAACAAGTAACGTTTTCTAAAAAGGGTGATTTTCTAAATAAAATATCACATTGACGCAACTACACTTTTAACGATAAATATTACAACAGACATGTACAAGTGATAAAGTAGCGTATGAACTTGCGTGCATGACCTTGTTTTCGAACCTAAGACATATAAATTATTTAGGTCGCGGTGAGAGTTATTGGACCTTATTCACCGTTTACGCATTTACCAACCGAGAATGCTTTTGCTAAAGTGAGTTTCATAGCCCCGATTTTTACATTATTTATACATGATTTTTAAACCCTCGGGGTGGGAATACATTGCTTATTTTTCGGATACAAGTATTAAAACCGTTACTTTGCCTAAGTTACCGCATTGCCATTAAAGTCCCCACGAATCATGAACCGTTAATTACTTGTAAGCGCGGATGTTATGAATAGATCTATTTGGGTTGACACCCTCGTCCGAGTTGGTCGCGCCAACTTGTCAAACGGACGCATATCATTCGGATTATTTCCGAGTGTCTGGCAAACACTTATTTGGGGCATTATTATTATTATGCTTGATTGCATACCATTACGTCGAGCTTCGGGGTCATGAGCTTAGGGCATTGTATATTATATTTTTGGCTATGATGTTATATTTATTGTGATTGTCATGCTATTGAAATCTTGTGGTCCACACTTTACTGTTTACTTAAACCTATGATCCTCACCAACAATTATGATGACCCTTTTAGCGTGTATTTTCAGGTAATTAGGTGATGACAACCATCTATGTATGAAGCACTCTAGAGTCACATTTTGGAAGCACATCATGATGAAGATTTTCTTGCATTATTTAGCGTTTGGATATGTATTAAAATCTTACATTTGATGGTGAACTCTGATATTTATGTTTTGTAAAACGTTTATGTTTAAATCAAACGCTTGTTTTAAAATGACTCACTTAGAGGTCATTCTTTATTACCTTGTACTTTGTTATCCATGAACATCACGCCCCCGGAATTCCATTCCGCTGCAAACACAGATTTTGGGGGTGTGACAGATTGGTATCAGAGCCAAGGTTATAGAGAACTAGGATGCATCATTGACCCTAGACTATAACCACTAGGTCACGACACTTCACAACATCATGATGTGCATACAATTACGATATATGTTTTTATTTACTTACATTATACGAGTTACTTATACTTATACTTATATATATTTATATTGACCTGGTTTACAGCGACATGTCTTCACCCAATCACCCTATTATCATTCCAGCAGACTCGGATATCGAGGATGCTTTTTCATCCACTAATACACCTACATCACTACTCTCACCTTCCTATACCTCGACATTCTCATATCACTCACCATCGTTAGATGATAACTCCCACCTATTTGAGGTATTAGCACCACCTGAGCCAGACTTAGAAGAGACTACCAGATATGACACTAAGACTTTTGAGATTTAGGAGACTGCCCCTACCTTCCCACTATCACCATTGTCATTCCCCTTTTCCATTCCCACATATCGGGAATTAGATGACACTCTGTGGATAGTACCAAGATCACCGACTCAACAGGGACAACAACAGATTCCTTAAGAATGGTTTGGGATCTATACTATCTCGGATATGATCGATGCACAACTCCAGGCCCCACATCAGAACTCGTCACAACCCTATGATGCCACAACCCAGGATCCAATCAGAGGAGCACCAAGAAGCCTCTAGATCAGACTGATATTTATACTAGCTTTTACAATTATCCTAGCCACGGGATGTGTGGCATAGTTCAAAGAAACTTGTAGTATTTTGGTTGTTGTACAACGAAATTACCAAGTATTGACTCTACTATATGGATATGGTTGTGCTATACTTGATATCAGTCTATGTAGGCCGAAATTTTCATTCTATATATTCATGTGTGTTATGATTATATTTATGATATTTTCACGGTTGCATCTTGTTGTGATTTCGCTTCATTTATACATGTCATGGTTGCGTATATGCGAGTGTGGTGATCCTTACTACTTATAAATTCTCATGTTCTCTTATGATTTCGAAGAGTTATGTCAAAGCAAGTCGCTCCAGCCATGACACAAGCCACTGTTGAGCAAAACATTGCCAAGAGCATAGCCACAACCCTCGCCAAAAATCTTACTCACGAGGAATTTATGGATTGCAATCCCAACACCTTTAGTGGAACGGAAGGCGCGAGGGGATTTTTGCAAATGGTTCGAAGAAGTAGAAACAATAGTTCGAGGTTGTAACTGCCACAAGGAAGGCAAAGTTAAGTTCGCCACTTGCACTTTTCGGGATAGTGCTCAGGAATGGTGGACTAAACATGTGCAGATAGTAAGGGTCGACGCTGCTTACTCAATCTCTTGGGAGAAACTAAAAAGGATGATGATTTTAGAATATTGTTCAAGGAGCGAATTACAAGCAATAGAGCGGGAAATCTTGGACTTTACCATGGTAGGAGATGATGTTGCCAAATACACTGGTCGTTTTTCGAATTAGCATGGCTATACCCTGCAATGGATGAACCGGAATGCAAGAAACTTGAGAGGGATATCGGGGGACTTTCCCCTGAAATTCGTATGTTAGTCGCCTCATTAGAACCCGAAACCATGCCTAAAGCTATCCGTATGGCGATCAAGGCAAAGGAACACATAGCTCACACCAAGGCCGTAGGAAACAATAATGACAACAAACGAAAATGGAACAATAACAAGCAAGGTGAAAGTATTGCACAACAACCACCTAAGAGACAAGAAGTGGTGAAAGCCTATGCTGCTGCGCCAAGTGATAAGAAAAGGTATGCTGGAACCCTACCTGAGTGCAACAAATGTAAGTATCACCACACTGGACCTTGCCCCGCTATATGTTGTAATTCCAAAAGGGTCGGTCATGAAGCTAAAGATTGTAGGGTCCCTACCCCGGTAATTTGCTTTGGATGTGGTGAAAAAGGAAATCTCATGAGTGATTGCCCAAAGCTGAGGAATCAAAATGGAGAAAGAACTAGTGGAGGAGCATACACATTAATAGGAGGAGAAGCTTGCCAGGATCCTGTCGATGTTACGGGAAAGGATAATGTTTAAGGAAAAGTTTCTGCTTGTATAATAAAGCCGAAGTCTAAACCCTCTAGGGTTGTATTTTCCTATTATACTTCACCTTAGGAAGTTAGTGTAACCTAGTTGTAACCAGAACCTTTTTATCTAATGTAATCTCTATCTTTTATTATATCCACGATACTCACAACCTTCGTCTATTACATTTTCTATTCCATTTATCTTATTCCTAACCATTTCGCAACAACATACCGCTATCCTATTAGGGGTTAGGCAAATTTCGTCTTTGACTATAGACTATTACCATTCCGTAAGATTCTCCCACACATCCTATAACCCATTCAACAAAATTTATCCCAAGCTATTTTACTATCACTTTATAGAACTATTTCACATAATTTTACCCCAAGCTATTTTACTACCACCTTAGGAAATTATTTCACAAGAATTTTTAAAACGCGTTATATTACCATCACTTCATAAATTGATTTTCTGTCATTCTACCAACTATTTACTACCATACGAACCGAATTTTTCTTGTTAAAAAAAAAGAAAAAAAAAATTAAAAATTTTTAGGCTACCATTTTACCAAACAACTCGTTGAACACCATCTAAACTTTTGAGAAACATAATACTATTTCGACTAAACTGAGAATCGCATCATTAGTCCTCAATTATACATAGCCTGATCACCTATGTATAATTCAGGAAGAATTATGCCATGAAGGAAACAATCATCTTTTTAGAATTTTTTAAAAACAATCTTCATTCAAAACATCAAAAAGCAAAGCTTTGTAACCAAATAAATTGTTCATAAACATCCCTTTTGTTAAACCCTCTCTAGATACCTACATCACTTGTCCTTCACTCAACCGTTAAGTTGGATTTTTACCATTAACCTCTCTAGGAAAGACTTTCCATTTACGAGGAGGATTCCATGACATAAGAAAACAATGAAAGGATTACGGAACTACAAAAAAGGACTAGAAATATACAGTAAGTTGATTCATAACGCAACGGAAAACTTAAGCTCTCACGAGGCAATCCAAACCACTCCCTCTAGCATAGTCACCCAATCCTAACATTTCAGAAGTACTAGTTAGACCAAGCAAGATAACGAACCTAAGTCATGATCCATTTTAGAAATGACCAAGTAAGTTGAATACTCATACCTATAAGTCTTGCCTAATATTAACCAATAGGCATTATCCAACATCAGAAAGAGGACGTTAGACATCTAAGCATTCATGCAGACATACCTACCCGACTATTTCATCCTTTTTAACACTTTCACTTCAAATGGATTTTCTTTAAAATGCAATTATACCAAACATATACCTTGTAGGAAAATATTTCTCTAAAGTACCTATTTTGACGAGTAAACCCCTTTTGGTCAACCTTTAACAAAACTATTGTACGTTAAGAAAAGTATAACACCAATCTTTGCTAAACAGTTCTATTCACATCATGTTGAAAACCCGACTATAAAGCCTTGGGTCATATTTGAAAACAGTCCAATCTTGCATAACTACTAAATTTTGAATCATATTCAGAGAAAGATTTCATTTATTCAAACTTGTAAATTCATTTATTCAAACTTGTAAATTCATTTATCGAAAGAACAAGAGTACTTAAAAAGTCGTTTGTTCAAACTTGTAAATTCATTTATTCAGAGAAAGATTTCAAACAAAACACTCAATATCGATTCAAATTTTGAAAATCAATCACCATACTAAAACACTTCATACATTTAGGATCTTGTGATTGACAAACAGTAGCATGGAAAATTTCAATGAAGGAAATCTAGGGAAACACTATTAAACAATAAGAATCTTAGTAATGAAGACTAAGCACCTTAGGTGAAAGGAGACTCCTATCGTGACATCAGTTAGAGCAAAACACGAGGAATCAAAACTGTTACCATAGTCTTATTATTTCGATAAAGCCCTTTCCGACGAACTATCATTGTAGAATTTGTCACGAGACACGTTGTACAAATTTCGAATACTCCTAATAAAAGGTAGTCGATAAACCTCAAACTTCTGGCGATCCCTTTAAGATTTTTATTAAGATCTAATTAGAATATAAGCATGATATACCATCCTTAGACCAATGAACATACTAAGAGAACTATCCAAACGCTATAGGACATGCTCAGTGCCGTATGATCAACTTTGAATTGTTTAGGGTAATCTTTTGACATTGACAGAGTTCACCTCCAACAATAGTCATCACACGAGTACAAAGACTGCACCATTTGAGGCACTCCATGGTCGAAGTACCAATCACCTATTGTCAGGCCGAAATCGGAAAAGCCCAACTCACCAGTCTAGGACTTATTCATGAAACAACAAAGGAAAATCGTACAGATCAAGAATCGGTTATAGGCAACAAAAGATCGATAGAAAAGTTATGTCAGTACATGACGCAAATCATTGGAATTAGGTTTCCCTAAGTCGCGAACCATTAGGATTTCGAGTTGGAGAAGCGCGAGAAATTGAATCCTAGGTATATTGGATCATTTAAGATTCTGGCTAGAATCGGTCGAGTAGCTTATAGACTTGAACTTCCACCAGAGCTCAGTAGTGTGCACAATAAATTTCATGTTCCCAACCTTAAGAAGTGTTTATCCGATGAATCCCTCATCATTCCGTTAGGAGAAATTCAACTCGATGACAAACTTACCTTTATCGAAGGGCTGGTAGAAATTATGGATCGTAATTTCAAGCAATTGAAACATAGTAGAATTCCTATCGTCAAAGTTCGCAGGAATTCTCAACGAGGTCCCGAGTTCACTTGGGAACGAGAAGACCAGATCCGTCAAAAGTATCTGCATCTCTTCACCGACAACACACCAACGACCAACACTGACCGAATCTCGCAGACGAGATTCTTTTTATGGGTGGTAGACTATGAGAACCCGCTAATTTACAGGTCAATACTATTCAATAAACTCGAAATTCTTTTCTTGACATTTATTTGAGAACAATTTACATATAACTTTTACTTGAACCAACGTGAAACTTAGAATATCTTTCAAGTGCACTAAGACTTAGGCTATATTTAGTTCACAATGTTCCAGTACCTTGCTCCTACTCCGGCTCAAAATCTTAAACTCTAAAGCAATTTCTTTTTCTTTATTTACTTACGGTTGTTAATTGAACAAACGCTATTCGCAATTTAAATTTAACACCCGATATACCCAATACTCCTAACGATTATTTCTAACGCATTTTTATACTTTCTAAATTATTACCAAAGTTCCAAAAATATTTTCTTACGCCTAATGTAATTTCTTTAATTATAACGTTTAATTACGTATAACTTAAGTTAATCCCCAAACCAATACCCAATACCTATTTTTAAAACCCAATACACTTAATAAATACATTTTAAATAAAATTGAACATACTTCCTTCCTTTCTTTTTTTTAGCCGCCCCATCTCCTAAGGCTAGTAGCCTATTGTTGTATTTTTGACTAAAGTTTGGACCAAGAATGTTGGCTTGACCAACTTACATTTCCTTTTTTTTTTTTGGATGACCAAGGAAACAATATGCCTCCTGTCACTTTCTTTCATTTAATGAAGTACACATTTGTTTCACTATATAAGAACAATATATATTCACCCTTTTGTTACAAAAAGGTTTCAAAACTCATTCACAAATACACTGTTGGGAATTAAATATTCTGAAGTTCAAGAATCGGGAAATACTACAAGTGTGTTCCTGCTGGTAGTACATTTCATTCCTGCTGGTAGTTTATTGTTTCTACTGATGATAATACTGTTGGTTGATACTGCTGCTAATGCATCTGTTCCTGCTGCTGAACATTTGATTCTGCTGCTAGCGATAAATGATTCTGCTGCTAGGCTTAACATTCTGCTGCTGAAGGATTCTGCTGCTAGTGTTAACATTGCTGCTGCTAATGATCATTCTGCTGCTAAGTGGATAAGTATGAAAAGATATTATGTATATTTTGGTCAACAATATACGGTAGATAATATCTTACCCCATGTGCTTAGTTAACAAGTTGTGTACACAAATACATGTTGTATCTTATGTACTGACACACTCAAGATAAGTTAGCAAGTAGTTGATCAATACTTTAAGCAATATTGTAAAGATCTTCTTGGACTATAAAAGAAGATCTTAGTCTAGTGATATGCGTGTGTCTAAAAGTGATTGTTGAATACTTAGAACTTTCATAACTGTTAGAACTAGAACAAACACAACAATATCAAGAACATAGAAACTTAAGATTCAAGGTTGTAACCCTAGTGATATCTCAAGATCACTCGTATTATTATCTTAATAATATTGAATCGTTTGGTAATAATCTTTCATTGTTCCTTGTTCAATAACAAACACAACTGTTCCATTTCTATAACCATAATAACCTTCTAAGTGTGATTAAGTAGATTCCGCATACTTAATCATATTAACTCAATATATCATACACACAAAGTACAAAAGGTTTAACCACCTTAACCGTGTGTCGAATCCTCACATACACCTCTATTACACGACAACAACAAGAGGCAGGAAACAAACAAATTTTGATTTTCTAATTCAAGAGTTACTTGGGTAATTTAAGTAGTAACAAATGGTTTGGAGTAGTCACTTGGGTACATTTGTGTTCCTTATAATCACAAACATCTCTTACATTCAAGTAAGCCATCAAACTAATTTTCATAATCTTACACTACTTAATCATGCACTATTTCATTTTCTATAACTTAGTTTCATGGTTTACATACACATTATTATCATCATGTACATGTTTGTTATACTTTTGTAACCACAATGAGCTTTTAACTAATTATTATGTCTTAAATATATTTTTCATGAACACACTAGTTAATTGTTAGTCTTGACAAAAAGGTGGAAATTAAAACACTACATATAAACTAGTGAGCTTGTTTATTTAACTAGTCTTGATGATTGCTTAAATTTATGAGAAATTGGACTTTTTAATATTGCTAAGTTTATTGTTAAATCACTATCGAAATGTTGGAAAATTGATGGAAGAGCTAGGAATAGTATTGGAGTTGTTGTTTAGCGGATTTGGATAGTAGAAAACTAATAAAAAGGGTGTAATAACATTTTGACATGGGGGCTGTCTCGTTTTGATTAACACAGAAAAATCAGTAACCCGGTGGCAATATTAGGCAAGAAATATAGAAAATAGACTCTATAACGAAAACGTAGCCGCTTGAATGAGTTAAAACGGTCTTATAACGAAGGAGATACGTTAGTTTTAAGTTATGCGACGGAAATGAATTTTCTGAAAATTTTAGATGCTGTTTGGAATTTTTGAATGGTAAAAACTGATGTTAAAAGTTAACTTGAATAGCAAAGACACTAAAAACATGTTAGTATACTTAAACACGAACCCGGGGATATATAAAACTTAAGAAACGGAGCTACGACGAGAAAGTTATGGCCTAAAGAAGTTACGACGACAATTAGGTTTTGACAGCTTATAATTTGGCTATTAGAAAAGTTGTTAGAAATATATAAAATGGATTTTTGGACACTTTAGAGTGTATTTTGGCTAAAATGACGTAAACGAAAATGGTTGAACTTTATGTATACATATTAGGCGCGTTAGAGGTTTTCAAAATACCTATTAACAAGACGACTATAATTTGATCACGAGATTAACAAGTAACGTTTTCTAAAAATGGTGATTTTCTAAATAAAATATCACATTGGTGCAACTACATTTTTAACGATAAATATTACAATAAACATGTACAAGTGATAAAGTAGAGTATGAACTTGCGTGCATGACCTTGTTTTCGAACCTAAGACATATAAATTATTTAGGTCGCGGTGAGAGTTATCGGACCTTATTCACCGTTTACCAATTTACCAACCGAGATTGCTTTTGCTAAAGTGAGTTTCATAGCCCCGATTTTTACATTATTTATACATGATTTTTAAACCCTTGGGGTGGGAATACATTGCTTATTTTTCGGATACAAGTACTAAAACCGTTACTTTGCCTAAGTTACCGCATTGCCATTAAAGTCCCCACGAATCATGAACCGTTAATTACTTGTAAGCGCGGATGTTATGAATAGATCTATTTGGGTTGACACCCCCGTCCGAGTTGGTCGCGCCAACCTGTCAAACGGACGCATATCATTCAGATTATTTCCGAGTGTCTGGCAAACACTTATTTGGGGCATTATTATTATTATGCTTGATTGCATACCATTACGTCGAGCTTCGGGGTCATGAGCTTAGGGCATTGTATATTATATTTTTGGCTATGATGTTATATTTATTGTGATTGTCATGCTATTGAAATCTTGTGGTCCACACTTTACTGTTTACTTAAACCTATGATTCTCCCCAACAATTATGTTGACCCTTTTAGCGTGTATTCTCAGGTAATTAGGTGATGACAACCATCTATGTATGAAGCACTCTAGAGTCACATTTTGGAAGCACATCATGATGAAGATTTTCTTGCATTATTTAGCGTTTGGTTATGTATTAAAATATAACATTTGATGGTGAATCCTGATATTTATGTTTTGTAAAACGTTTATGTTTAAATCAAACGCTTGTTTTAAAATGACTCACTTAGAGGTCATTCTTTATTACCTTGTACTTTGTTATCCATGAACATCACGCCCCCGGAATTCCATTCCGCTGCAAACACAGATTTTGGGGGTGTGACAGATTGGTATCAGAGCCAAGGTTATAGAGAACTAGGATGCATCATTGACCCTAGACTATAACCACTAGGTCACGACACTTCACAACATCATGATGTGCATACAATTACGATATATGTTTTTATTTACTTACATTATACGAGTTACTTATACTTATACTTATATATATTTATATTGACCTGGTTTACAGCGACATGTCTTCACCCAATCACCCTATTATCATTCCAGCAGACTCGGATATGGAGTATGCTTTTTCATCCACTAATACACCTACATCACTACTTTCCCTAGAAGAGACTACCAGATGTGACACTGAGACTTTTGAGATTCAGGAGACTGCCCCTACCTTCCCACTATCACCATTGTCATTCCCCTTTTCCATTCCCACATATCGGGAATTAGATGACACTCTGTTGATAGTACCAAGATCACCGACTCAACAAGGACAACAACAGATTCCTTAAGAATGGTTTGGGATCTATACTATCTCGGATATGATCGATGCACAACTCCAGGCCCCACATCAGAACTCATCACAACCCTATGATGCCACAACCCAGGATCCAATCAGAGGAGCACCAAGAAGCCTCTAGATCAGACTTATATCTATACTAGCTTTTACTATTATCCTAGCCACGGGATGTGTGGCATAGTTCAAAGAAACTTGTAGTATTTTGGTTGTTGTACAACGAAATTACCAAGTATTGACTCTACTATATGGATATGGTTGTGCTATGCTTGATATCGGTCTATGTAGGCCAAAATTTTCATTCTATATATTCATGTGTGTTATGATTATATTTATGATATTTTTGTGGTTGCATCTTGTTGTGATTTCGCTTCATTTATACATGTCATGGTTGCGTATATGCGAGTGTGATGATCCTTACTACCAAACATTCAGTAGTGATCGGTTAGTATTTTAGTCCTTAAAATACGTAGAGTGTCGGTAGTGGTTGTGCCCTTGTAAAAGAACTCGGTATCTAGCTTAATACCAGAAAAAGTGTAAGCGACGCTAGGTTGGTTCTACCTCGAACTAGAACTCGGTATTTAGCTTTGTACCGGATAAAGTGTAAGCGACGTGTATAAAGGTTTTCTCAGCCGAGAAGGGAGCTTGTTTCTTAGTGAAGAAAAACTCTCGAGTTAGAGGCTCGAGGAGTGGAGTAGGGCAAGGAAGAGAGTCCTTGTAGACCAAACCACTATAAACATCCGTGTTGTGGTTTGATTGTTTCTTTCCTTACTTGCTTTATTTATATTATTTGATTATTTGCATTAAGTTGAAATCACGTTAAGTATTCAAAGCGAATTAATTTTAAAAAGGGTAAAAACTATTCTTTACGTGGTAACGCATTATAAATAACCATTTTTTATGTAAGGAGTTCCAAATTTCTTTTGCGGTTTCACACATAAAGATCCTTTCGTATTCTTTACGTGGTAACGCATTATAAATAACCATTTTTGCCACATTATTTTTAGCAAGTTTTCTTTTTAAATCATCACTTTGTTTTTCAAAAGGTACAATTTCATCTATTTTAGTTAAAGGATTATTTCGAATAGGGGGAAAATCACCATAGGTAATAACATGCCAAAGATCAAGATCTTTTGATTTCACATAAGTTTCGAATCAATTTTTCCAATAAAGAAAACCATTACTTTCAAATAGCGGTGGTCTTTGCATAGATTGCCGTTCTAAATATTTTTCCGATTCCATAGATCGATTCAAGTTTTAAAATACAATATATTTTAAAAATCTTGTTTGACGTGGCTCTTGATACCAATTGTGGAAAACTAGAAGGGGGGGGGGGTTGAATAGTTTTACGTCTTTTTAATTTATTATAAAAAACTTTGTTTACTTTTAAAAACTTAGATTCGAATTTATGTGAACTCAACTCTTGAACAATGTGAACAAATATAAGTAAATCTAAATTAACAATGCAAATAAAGTAATGAAATGAAATGAAAGATAGAGATGGAAAGATCGAACCGCGAGACAAAGGATTTATAGTGGTTCGGCTACAAGGACACCTTCCTTGCCCTACTCCACTCCTCGAGCACCTAACTCGAGAGTTTTCTTCACTATGTCAACAAGCACCCTTATGGCGGAGAAAACCTTACACAACTTTTGCTTACACCGGTTTAACGACACAAAGCTAGATGTCGGGTCCTAATCGTAGCTAGAACCAATCTCACAACTTCTACACGACTTCTTCACAACTTATTCACACCTTCTTCACGACGGCTTCACAACTTCTTCACAACTTCTACACAACGGCTTCACAACTTCTACACTACGGCTTCACAACTACTTCACAACCTGGCACTACATATATACTCTTCTACTTCCTTACACCTTCACTACTTACACACCTTAACTTCTTCACAATTTCACTACTAACACACTAATCTAGCCTAAACAATTATGCTCACACTTATCTAACAAATATACACAACTTATACACAAATGAATGAATGATTATACAAACAACTTAGGTAGCAAGATGATACTAAGTTGCAATACTTCTTCTCTAGTTGTTGAAGGAGTATTCTTCTTTTGCACTTGGATGGTAGAAGCTTGGATCACTTAGAAACCAATGCTTAAGAATATATGATCAAAGGATTTAGAAAGGATTTAGAAAGATTAGAAGAGATTTAGAACAGAAGGTTTGGGGTGCAAAAGGTGAGGAAAAAGTCCAGGAATGAACCAGTATTTATAGGCAAAATCTGACAGCTGGAGGAGCGGGGCGGTCCCCTTAAATAGGTGGCCGGTCCCCTTAATTATTAAGGGGACCGCCTAGTAAATTAAGGGGGCCGCCCAAATCCGAACGTTGCTCAGATTTGTCTTTTTGTGGGGAAGGTTTTTCTGGAACATTTTTGCCATTTTTGGTTGAAAATTTGAATTCATAAATTTATAATGGATTAAACATTTTTATTAAATACCAAAAATGATTTTCTAAAAGATATAAAATGTTTGTGTCATTTTATAAAAAATCAAGTGATTAAGAAAATGTTCCTTTGATCATATAATGCATTAGGCATTTGTTTATTCATACCTTAAGTGATTGAGTTGTAGAAATGAATATTTACAACTAAATACTTGTTTATTTAATAAGTTTATGTTTAATGAGTTTACATTTTGTGATTATCAAAACATAGAGATATCAAGAAGTATTAATAATGTTTTTAGGCATTATTTATATCAACAATCTCCCCCTTTTTGATGATTACAAAACTTAAACTCATTAAATCCAAAACATTATTTTTGGACAAGTATTTAGTGAGTTTATATTCACTTCTCCCCCTTTTTGTAGAATCAAAAAGGTTATGCCGACAAGTTTTAGATACAAAATTTGTTGGAACGAGAACTCCCCCTTGATGTGTGCTCCCCCTCGTTTGAGGGCATCAAGAAATCGAGATATGGAATACTTGCAAGAAAAATATTAGAAGCACAAGCATACATAGCAAAATATGGAATATAAAAACAACAATCATGGCAAACAACAATCATGGCAAACAAATATTAAGAACACATAGCAAGAAATTCATTAAATCAAAATGATTATGTGAAATATTTATTATGTTAAAAACATAAAACAAGTAAAAAGGTCCTAATTTGCCAAAGAGAGCCATCGGACTTGCTTGCAACACAAGAGCTTGAATTATTTTATTTGATGGTAGAGTGTTTGGGATGAAAATGGTTGAGTGAGGGTAAGGATGTCTGATTAATAGAGGTATATTTTTGGAGGTGGAGAGTTTGGAGGTGGAGAGTTTGGAGCGGAATCGATTGATTGAGGGTTAGAGTGTTGTGCTAGTGGAGGTGTTGGATGAGATCTAGTAAGAAGTTACTCAATCCAAGTGAAATGTTTATTTAAGGCAATGATTAGTTTTTGGAGAAGGACACAACAAGGACAATAGTTGACATGATTATCAACTTGATTCAAGTTGTGGGGGTGAGGTAAGCAATTTGAGTAGGGTGAGGATGGAGGTTGGCCCTTGTTGCGTTGTGCAAGGTGCATAGCAAGGAGGTCATGGATTTGGTTTATCTCTTCACGGAACTTTTCCTTTTCCGTGGGAATGTGGATTTGGTCATTTGGTGGAAGTGGATGAAATTGGGGTGTGTAGTTGGAAGTAAAGTTGGATGTTTGACCAATATGATGAGGGTTTTGAAAGGTTTCAATGAGGTCAATTTAAGGTGGAGATTTGTAGTTTGGAACGAAGGTGGAGGTTGAGGTTAGTTTGTGATGAAGAAGAGCTAGAAGGAAGTTGATCCAGCAAGGTGTAAGGCAAGAAGAGCACTAAGCTCATGGGCTTCATTAAGTTCTTCAATGAACTTCAAGTGTTCGGAAGAAGGTGATGATGGTGGAGTGTGGTTGTTATTTTGGATGGATGTTTGGATATGCAACATAGAAGTAGCATGTGAGTTGGTAGGAAGTGGTGGTGATACGTTTGGTGGTGGAGACATTTTTGAGTTTGGGTAATCATGAGTGAATGAGGATGGAGATATGGAAGAAGAGGATATTCCAAGAGTGGTGAGTGTTTTGGATGGTACATTGGTAGGTTGAATAAGATGTGAGGTGTTGTGAATGAGATTGAGATTATTGTTTTGGGATTGATCATGCTCTTCATGTGAATCATATGGATGAGATGAATGTGTATTTTTTGGAGTAAAGATTGATGGTTGGTTATTATGATGAGGTTTGTGAAAGGGTTCATTGGAATGAGCTTGAGGATTAAGAGTATATGTAACACCCCCTAATTTGGTTTGTGGCAGCGGAAAAATAATTAGGGTGTTACGGTGAGGATCGAGGTTTAATTTCAGAAAATGGCCCGGAAGGGGCGTTATGAAAGTTATATGTCATTCCAAAATAATATTCTTGTTACAAAAGTGAAATATTTGATTTGGAAATTCCATAAAAGATGTAATAGTTTGAAAGGAATGACATATTTGATTTTACACCATTTAAGTTATCAGAGTAAAAGATGCCCGCTCCGTGTCTTGTCCTGCTCCGTTAATTACCTGAGATAAACATGCTTAAAACGTCAACACAATGGTTGGTGAGTTCGTGGAGTTTAATAGAAAATAACTTACTTCAATAAGTTTCAAGAGTGTTATGATGATATTTGAAATGAGTATAAATACAAGTAAGCCGTGGCGTTCAATAGTTTCAAGAAATTCGAGTAGTATACAGTAATAGTCGAAATAAATACTAGTACTTCCTGAAGTAAATATCAAGTTGTGTTGAGTAGGAATTCCCAAGTAAATCATGTATGAATTCAAGAGATCATAAATTTCAAGTTATAAATAAAGATGAGCTACGTTGATATACGCTCGACGTGAAGTATCGGTCAACTTTTTAAAGTAACGATATACTAAGCATTTTGGCATGTCTCTAATAGAATTCACAATTTAATCACATATGATAACAGTCAAAGTTCAAGTACGGGATTCATAATCATAACACGTAGTGAAATAATAGTCTAAAGTCTGAAATCTATCAGTGTAAAGTGGTGGTCTTCTAAATACAGCTGTATCCTAGGATATATATGAAACATTCATATATTCATAAAGTTATATTGCCCTAAGCCTCATGACACGCAAAACGTTAACAGAGTACCGTAATACGGCGGTGTCCCACCAGGGTCACTGATGGGTTTTTATGGCCCTCGTGTTAATAGGTACTTGCCAATTCCTATTTTTCTCAAATATAGTGCATCGCGACTAAATACGACTAACCATATAGGCATTCCGTCACAGTATTTAGTGGGATAGGTCGTCAGCCTTTAACAGGTTTCGAAGCTGTTCACTATATTCGCGCTCACCGCAGTGATTAATGGCTCATGATAAAGGGACTTTCAGCAATAAAGTGTGCTTAGGCAATATAGGTGAATCATGCGTAATTTTAGTATTGGCAATTATTTATAGTGAAATGTAGAAATATCATGTTAAAGTAGCAGTACATTCATTTGTCACATGAATGCATACAATGAGTTTCAGTGTCATCAAGTAGCTTAAAATGTTATCTTCCAAGTTCCGTGTTTAAGATAAACAGACAATTTGCACATATAATGAGCATGTATTCCTTTCAAGTATGATTCAAACATGTAAAGCATAGTGGATGATTTTGAATAAATCATGAGAGTTTTATATAAGTAACTTAAAACAGTTAAAGCATGTATCTCCCCCAAAAGAGTTATAAAAACAAGAGTTAAAAGTAGGGGCCACGACTCACCTTAGCCACAGCAAGCAAAGATCACACTGACATGACTGGCATCTAGAGCATATCACAACGGTCTCAAAACATATAGCACGATGATACACAACGATCTAGTATCGGCACAACCTAGTACGTATACAGTTATCTCAAAACACGTCTAGCACAATAATAAAATCTATAAAAGATAAAGTGTCATAGTTTTCGTGGATTATTCAGTTTTCCAAAACTTATCAAAAGCTTAGTTTAAATGTTTCATGTGGTGTGGTAAGATAACCTAGACTCGACGTACAACTCACGCCAAAAAGAATAGACATCAACTAACTCAAGAGAACTCAAACCAAGGAAGACAACTTAAAAGCTAAAGACAAACAAACATCTCAAATCAAATAACTAGTTTGTACGTTTCATCATTTACCCCGTTATCCTAAATAGTTTGTATAAAAGATAATCGTTTTGTAAAATAGGAAAGAGTTTAACTATAAAAATCAGTTGTTCTCAAATCGTTGAGACTTGGACTAACCAAATCTGAAATTACAATAATTTATAAGTTTATGTCTCGTTATTATTCTTGTAAATATTAGTTTTAGTTTTATTGAAGATTTTGTGTCCGTTTCGTGTTTAATATGATCAATAAGTCCAATGTCTAATGTAGTAAGTCCGATAGCGATCCACATTTGTCTAAACGTCCAAGCATAATAATTAACATCCGTATTCACATTTAAATCACGTTTCCAATTATTACCCGAAACGTACTAATGTGTTACCAATCAGTTATAAATGAACATACTTTTTATTTTAGGTCTATGAGCTTGTGACTTATAATAATCAAACACACTAGTTTGGGCTTCGGCCCAAAGTGACATCAAACGCACCCTGGTTAAATCGGTTGGGCTTTAGCCCATTAAATCCATAATCCCAATCCAAACTCACTCTAACTGCTGGAAGCAAAGAACACCTATTTGACTCACGTAAGGTATACACCGGGTCAACCCGACCCGAGAGTAAAATAAGCACACGCTGGGTCAAACGGACCCGTAACCATGACCAAAACTCGACACAATTACACTAACTCTTGTGGCTGTTAAGCCGAGACTCAATCCAACGAGGACAACAACCCTTTGCGGGTTTCTAGTATTCCGAGTACCAAAGAGACGCGAAGCAACACCACTAATAACCCAACAACCAACAATTCGACCACAAAGACCATTGCCGAGACCCTAGTGGTCTCGGTCTCAACCCAATTGCAACCAACAGACCTTCGACAGCAGCCAAAACCAAACGGACCCTTATAGATTTTATCTCATGACTAGTGACCAAACCGGGTCACAATCAAAACAAGTGGGTCTCGACCCGATTCAAATCAAACACAGCTTCATCACAATTCTTACCACACGACTTATACAACCCTTTTTCTTACCACACTATTAGATTTTTAACATGTTTTAATCCGTCTTTTACATCCACAAAAATCTGTAAAACTCGTTTATAAATCCACGGAAACAAGAACAATAATAACCGGTAAATAATAAAAAGTAAATATAGAAACGGATTTCTCAGTTTTACCATGACGAGAAGAGAGTGGGAGAGAACGCGGCGGTGGAGACGGCGGCGCGTAGTGATGTCGGCAGCAGCAGCTGTGGTGGAGAAGGAGGGTTTCATGGCGCGTGTGATATGTTCAAGTGATAAGGAGATCATAAGGATTAATTTGGTGGTGGTGGTGTAGTTGTGCGGTTGGCGGTGGGTGGTGAGGAGATGTGGAGGTGGCTGTGGTGTGTTGGTGGTGTCGATGAAGACACAAGGAAGAAGAAGGAATGAGTTATCTGTTTTTCTTTTTATCTGTGTTTATCAAATGGGAGGGAAGATTAATATAGGAGTCTATGACTTTGATTGTGTGAATTTCCTGTCTCCACATCTCATGTATCCTTGTTAGCTAACATGTACAATTCTCCTTCATACATTAATATTTGGTTGAAATTAAGGGTACGTGTATGTTTTATACTTACACGTTAATAGTTTAATCTGTAGTTTGATCCCGGTAATTACTAACGTTAAGTCCTTAAGTCACGAAACTTAAAACCGGGTAACGTAAAAATATAACGTTTATAAAAATATCAAAGTTTATTAATATATTCCAACTAATTATATTAGACGTGTGATAATTTTATTAGAGAGCGTATACGTTAATAAAATCTAATAGGTTTGAGTATTCGTATTATGTAAAGAGTATAATGTAAAATAAAAATATAAAAAGTAACAATAGTTCATATAAAATATATAGACTTATCCTAACCTTGTGTTGGTCGTAAGTATAGTATAATAAAGAAAATTTTAAATTTTTCCATAAAAATGGGCTTTGTTAAATGATAAGTCAAAGGTATTATTAATTAACAAAGATTATCATGGCGGATTTTGTAGGATCTTACAGTATAGTTGGGAACAAATGTGGGTGGAGGTGTTGTTTGTTTAGCCACATCATTTGTTGAGATGGACTTGTTTCGGGGGTTAGGTTTTCTTCTCCAAAAGGTTTTTTTTTTTTTTTTTTTTTTTTTCGGGTTATCCTTGCTAACCTTGAGGTTTTTGGCTTTGGTTTAATGGGAGATGGCATGATGAGATGATGGAAGATTATGAGGAATGGGAGTGTTTATAGTGTAGGATTGATGGGATTAAGGAATGGATAAAATTTGTTGGATGGATTGGAATAAGATATGTTTGTGAATTTTGGAAGGTTTAGGATGAAATGGGCTAAAAAGTAGAAAATGAAACAACACCTTCGACCATCAGATGGCCGGTCCCCTTAAATATTAAGGGGGCCGCCTTATGATTTAAGGGGGCCGCCCATCTGTTGGTTCCCAGATTACTGGAAATGGGTTTTTGGCAGAAAATTGTAGAAAGGGTTGTGTTTTTGGGTTTAGTTTCAAGCAAGTCCAACTCTTTGAGGCAATTAAGCATTTAATAGATATTTATGCAAAACATGTTAATTAAAGAGATTAAGCAAACAAGTAATTTCATCTAGCATGTAAACATGCTCATCAAGCAAGTAATATATATGGACTAGGAAACAATAAACTACACCAAGTATTTTCTTAATTATATGTAAGTGGGAAGATTAATGAACTATTTGATGGATCCTAATGTGTGCCTATGTGCAATAAATGGGAAATTAAGATAGCATGGACTTCTAGACTTGTTACAAACAAAATCTTAATAGACAAAACATGGTCCGCTTGATTTGACTTAGTTCACTTATAAATGTCATGTACATAAATATAGATGACAAATATGAGATCACCATGCATGATTTAAAGAAATGTTTTTAGCATTATTCAACAATGTTTGAAAGTGAGTTTTTATGTAGATGTGAAAGTTATTTGAATAAAATAGATTGGGTTTTATTTCAAATTGTGTTTATGAAGAATGAGTAAGAAAAAAAATTCCCAATCTTTGACTTTGATCGAAACATAATTATGGACATAGATTAAGAAGAAAAATGAGATAGTAAAACATGTTAATAGAAAAGTGAAATAGTCTTCTAAAAAATCATTTTTCCAAAATGTGAAGTTTCTGTATATTTTTAAAGATACTAGATTTTTGACAACAAATACCATTAATCCTAGATTTTTTTTTTTTTAAAATGGTTGTTAAAGATCTCATGCTCAAGGGAATTGGTTAACGCTATTGTCACATGCTACCCTTTTCTACATATCCTATGGTCATAAGGAAGTGATGACGAAATTCTATATGTTTGATGCGAGAGAGTTGAATGGGGTATAACCTAACACCTATAGCTCTTTTGTTGTCGCACACTTATCTAACTTGATGCCATAGTCTACGAGAGCTTGTTTCATCCATAGTTTTCTAACGCGAGAAATCTAATCTTACTTCTATGTTAATGATTAATCCACTTAACTCATTTCACTTCATCACCATGAGTTTTCTAATAGTGGACATAGAAGATTTCCATTTTAAACGTTATATCTTAAGAGGGCCAAAGGGAAAAGAACAAGTGATTCTAGGTTCTAAGTAGATTCATATAAGTTATTATGTGTATATATATATATATAACTAGGCATTATGAGCTAAATAGGCATGAAATGACTAGTCATTAATCTAAGCATATATTATAACAATAAACTTAAAAGGAAAGCGTACCTTTTAGTCTTCAGTAGATTTTTCTTCAAACGCTTCAAGGTGTCATATTGACTTATGGAAGCCAAACATAGATGAGTTTCCGAATTATTCAATGAGTGGCGATTTAGCCACTTGGTCCCCATTGTCCCATTTGTCCAAAATTGTTTGAACCAAACATGGTTTGCATTTGCATGTATGGTGAAAGTATTCCCCAAGGGTTGAAACTTGGTTGAAATGAATAATTCCACATTGGGTAATTATTATTATTAGGAAAGTTTTGTCTACCTTGATTTCTTCTAGGTTGAGGGTTTTAGACCGAGGATGAGGATTATTTGGTCTATTTGGAGGTGGAGTTTTAGATCTTAATTTCGGTTTAGAAAATTCGGTTTTGGCTTTTAATGATGGTTTATAAAAACTTTTTACTTCCTCATCACTCGCAATAGGTATTTTTCTATCTTTTATAAGTATATACTTAGGTTTTGACTCTAATGGTTTTTGTTTACTAGATTGACATTCAAACTTTACATTTTTATTTTCACTAGTTGAAACATTATTTGAGTTGAATCCTAGACCGGTTTTATCTCCCGAAGTTCCTTGAACACTTATTATTTTCTTAAGTGAGTTACTACTATTTTTAAACTTGTCAAGTTTGGAAATTTCATCTTTAAGTTTTTCGTTTTCATTTTTGACCTCAAGACATGTTTTACATTCTATAAAAACTTCTTTTCCTTTTTCTAAATGTTGTAGTTTAATTTTTAATTCGAGTACTTCATTTTCTAATCGATTATTAATATGTTTTAGTGATTTATTTTTAGCCATGACTTTTTTACCTAATTTGCATAACCTATTATATTCATTATCTAGGTCTTTTTCGTCTAATGATTGATTTTTGTCACTAAAGTATTTGATTTCGGAAAATACCTCATTGGATGCCTTGGCTATAAGACATTTTTCATCCTTTGTTATTTCTTTCTCATCTTCATCGCTATCACTCCATGCTCCTCCAACGAACGCCTTTTGATTTTGATCCCTTGACAACATTGGACATTTTCCGATGAGATGATTTGGATCACCGCATTTGAAGCACTTCCTTTCGCACTTGCTACTTTTGTTGTCTTTGTTTCTTTGGAATGCCTTTCTTTCATCATGTGGTTGTCTAACGAATCTTCCTCGTCTTTTGAAGAATTTCTTGAAGTCTCTTACGGCCATGGCATATTCTTCGTCGTCACTTTCGGAGGTTGAGCTATCCTCGTCATTAGATTCCTTCATAACTTTCAATGCAATTGACTTGCTTTGCTCTCTTTTTCCTTTGACCATCTCGGAGTCTTTCTTTATTATTGCTTCGTAGACTTTCAAGTTGCCGATCAACTCGTCAAGTTGAAGAGTTGACAAGTTCTTCGATTCTTCAATCGCCGTAACTTTAGCCCGCCATTTTGGATGAAGAGCCCTAAGAAATTTCCTAACAAAATTCTTACTAGAAAAACTCTCATCAAGTGCTTTTAAACTTGTGATGATAGTGTTAAACCTAGCAAAAGCATTATCTATTGATTCCTCTTCCGGAATCGTAAATTGTTCATATTGTTGAACAAGAAGATCTATTTTATTATCTTTGACTTGACTATTACCTTGGTGAGTTATTAGTAAGGAGTTCCAAATTTCTTTTGCGGTTTCACACATAAAGATCCTTTCGTATTCTTTACGTGGTAACGCATTATAAATAACCATTTTTGCCTCATTATTTTTAGCAAGTTTTCTTTTTAAATCATCACTTTGTTTTTCAAAAGGTACAATTTCATCTATTTTAGTTAAAGGATTATTTTGAATAGGGGGAAATCACCATAGGTAATAACATGCCAAAGATCAAGATCTTTTGATTTCACATAAGTTTCGAATCTATTTTTCCAATAAAGAAAACCATCACTTTCAAATAGCGGTGGTCTTTGCATAGATTGCCCTTCTAAATATTTTTCCGATTCCATAGATCGATTCAAGTTTTAAAATACAATATATTTTAAAAATCTTGTTTGACGTGGCTCTTGATACCAATTGTGGAAAACTAGAAGAGGGGGGGGGGTGAATAGTTTTACATCTTTTTAATTTATTATAAAAAACTTTGTTTACTTTTAAAAACTTAGATTCGAATTTATGTGAACTCAACTCTTGAACAATATGAACAAATATAAGTAAATCTAAATTAACAATGCAAATAAAGTAATGAAATGAAATGAAAGATAGAGATGGAAAGATCGAACCGCGAGACAATGGATTTATAGTGGTTCGGCTACAAGGACACCTTCCTTGCCCTACTCCACTCCTCGAGCACCTAACTCGAGAGTTTTCTTCACTATGTCAACAAGCTCCCTTATGGCGGAAAAAACCTTACAAAACTTTTGCTTACACCGGTTTAACGACACAAAGCTAGATGTCGGGTCCTAATCGTAGCTAGAACCAATCTCACAACTTCTACACGACTTCTTCACAACTTATTCACACCTTCTTCACGACGGCTTCACAACTTCTACACAACGGCTTCACAACTTCTACACTACGGCTTCACAACTACTTCACAACCTGGCACTACTTATATACTCTTCTACTTCCTTACACCTTCACTACTTACACACCTTAACTTCTTCACAACTTCACTACTAACACACTAATCTAGCCTAAACAATTATGCTCACACTTATCTAAAAAATATACACAACTTATACACAAATGAATGAATGATTATACAAACAACTTAGGTAGCAAGATGATACTAAGTTGCAATACTTCTTCTCTAGTTGTTGAAGGAGTATTCTTCTTTTGCACTTGGATGGTAGAAGCTTGGATCACTTAGAAACCAATGCTTAAGAATATATTTTCAAAGGATTTAGAAAGAATAGAAGAGATTTAGAACAGAAGGTTTGGGGTGCAAAAGGTGAGGAAAAAGTCCAGGAATGAACCAGTATTTATAGGCAAAATCTGACAGCTGGAGGAGCGGGGCGGTCCCCTTAAATAGGTGGCCGGTCCCCTTAATTATTAAGGGGACCGCCTAGTAAATTAAGGGGGCCGCCCAAATCCGAACGTTGCTCAGATTTGTCTTTTTGTGAGGAAGGTTTTTCTGGAACATTTTTGCCATTTTTGGTTGAAAATTTGAATTCATAAATTTATAATGGATTAAACATTTTTATTAAATACCAAAAATGATTTTCTAAAAGATATAAAATGTTTGTGTCATTTTATAAAAAATCAAGTGATTAAGAAAATGTTCCTTTGATCATATAATGCATTAGGCATTTGTTTATTCATACCTTAAGTGATTGAGTTGTAGAAATGAATATTTACAACTAAATACTTGTTTATTTAATAAGTTTATGTTTAATGAGTTTACATTTTGTGATTATCAAAACATAGAGATATCAAGAAGTATTAATAATGTTTTTAAGCATTATTTATATCAACAGAAAAGATCAAGTCCATTGCCTTAAAAGCTAGGGTAGAGTCAAGTGATGATGAAGAGTCTAGTTCAGGTAGCGAAGATGAAGAGTATGCCATGGCCGTAAGAGATTTCAAGAAGTTCTTTAGGAGACGAGGGAAGTTCGTAAGACAACCTCGAGAAGAAAAGAAATCCTTCCGGAAAGACCGTGATGATAAGAAAGGAAAAGTAGATAGGAAGTATTTTAGGTGCGGGGATACCAGTCATCTAATAGGAAATTGTCCGAAGCCACCCAAGAACAAGACTCAAAGAGCCTTTGTTAGCGGTGCTTGGAGTGACAGTGAAGATGATGACGAAGAGCCTAAGAATGAAGAAGTTGCTCTTATGGCTCAGGGATTGATGAGTGTGTAAATACTCATCATTTTATGCCCATTTTAGACCATAAAACACTGAAAACGGCCAAATACACCAAATATTACTGCAGATATCCTTGGTTTGTGTTTTTATGTGTTTCAGGTACAAAAGGATCGAAAACAGGGCAAAAACAGACAAAACCGAGCACAAGATTGGAAAATCGTGAAAAGCCGAGGACGGGGAAGGAATTTATGAGTTTGGACCGGGATATTGCTCAAATTATCAAAGTCAACTTCCAAGAATATTGAAATGTCACAAATAGCCCTTGGAGATGATTTTCAGAAAATACAAGATTGGTCCCTAAAGTTTGAAACATGGCAGTTTTGGTCCCTAAACCTTAACACTAATTCCAAAACAAATACCAACCAAACCCTTTTATCCCTTTTAACTAAACCCTAACCCAAAACCCAATCCTAAACATACCCCAGCCCAACAAACCAAACCAAAACCCAATACCCGGATCCAACCCACTTTCTTTTAGCTAACACCCAGTCAAACTCCCACAGTCAAACAAACCACCCATATCCCTTCTTCCTAAAACCACCCGCCAAAACCAAAACCATGTCCTCCCCTGACAATCCCACCCCTTCCCCCATGCTTTCTCAGCCAACACGCCTCCACCTACACTTAGCTACTCCACTTGTACCATTGTTTACGTGCGATACCAAATCCCACTATCTTAATTTTTCCCGCCCAAATGATAAACCAACGGTTGGGATGAATTGATGGAAAACCAATGGTGGGATTTGCTCAAGAATGTTCAGAGATGCTTTTGGGATTGTTATTTAAAGAAAGGAAGCCCTCACCTCACACAGAGAAAAAGTTGTCACTGCTTTAGACCATTTGTAGTGTAACTTTAGTAGTTTAGTTTCAATATCAGTTCCAAATAGTAATTCTTAATTTTCTCAGTTGAATGAAAGTCTTTTTAAGTTATTAATTCTAGTTTGATCAAGTTCAGTTCTCATTTCCTTGTTTAATTGAAATTCAGTGTTAAAAAGTCAACCGTAGTCAACCTGCTTATTAGCTTATCTTTAGTGCTTATTATCTGTGTAATCTTGCTTTTTAGGAATGTAGGCAACTTAGTACATGAGATTCTCCCCTAGATTTAGCTTAAAATTACCTGCTTAGTGTATATTGTTCTAGACACCCTACATAAGGGGTGTTTGGGTTAGGCTGCAAACGAGTATAAACTAAGTAGCACTGTTCATGTGCTACTTGGTAAACTTTGATTAGTTCCCATTTCTTAGTTTCAAGCTGTCGTTAAGTGGTTTCGATGAATTTTAAGTAGTTTTGTAGTTTCTAGTCTATTTTCTAATTTTTGAGACTTAAACTGCTTTGTTCTGCCTATTGAAGAGATAAGTTGTTGGGACCTTATTTTTGCCTTTTCTAAGTCACTTGTAGGTCATTGAGTTAATTGTCAAGAGATGGTTTAGTTTCATGCAGGTTTGAGCTATTTTTGGTCCAAGTCTCATTGTTGTCTGCACAGAAGTATTTGTGCAGTCTGCATAAGATAGCAGCCCCCCATCTCAGTGCTTAATTGAGGTAATTAAGAGCTTAACTTCTGAACTTAGGTTGTTTCCTTGTTGCACATTGCTTATTCATAAGTTCAGCCCCCTAAGGTTTGTTCTAGTTAGCTTATAGCAGCCCATAACAGTTAGCAGCCCATTGTTTTTTTGCATTTGTCTAATTCAGCTCGTTTTCTTTTAATTTTAGTTTGCTCAGTTTAAGTTAGATTAAGCTAATCTTTTGTACAATCAATATTCAGTTGCTTATCTAGTTAGAACTTATTTTTGTGAATTTTTTTCTGTTAGCTTAAGATAGCTTTCTATAAGCTAGTAAAAAGCTCATTTTGCCCTGCACCATAGGTTTATCAACAGTCCCTTTAACTTCTTTTCATTTTATGCTTATTTGATTATCCTCTTGGCTTATTCTGAATTTCATAGTCCATTTAGACTATTTTTAGCTTAACTCAATTTTTACAGTTCACTAGTAGCTTCTTAGATTAGCTTTTGGTTCTTTAGCTTGTGGCCTTTTTCTTGTTTCCCTCTAGTAGTTTACTGCCCTTATTTCTTCAGCTTATTCCTAGCTTTTTCTCAGTTTTAAATAATTGTGTTTTTGTTAAAATAGCTTATATTAATGTGCTTATCAAGTTTTTAAAAGAAAAATCATAAAAAAAAAATAGTTAGCAAAAAAAAAGCTAGAGGCCAGGTTCGAACCCCAGTCTCCTAGCTCACACACCCACACACCTTCCAGTTGCCCTAGGGTCTTTTTCGTTTATTAGTTTGCAAAATTTAATATTTAACCCTTAGTTAGCCTTATTAGCTTATTTGCTTATACCTGCTTATTTCTGCTTATTTAGGATAGCTATTTTCCCCCTCCTATTTTTCCTAGGTTAGTAATAGCTTGAACTAATTTCCTGCAAAGTTTCAGATTTTTATAATCAGTTTTAGTATTTTTAATAATTTAATTAGTTTAAAATAGTTTTTAATTCGTATTAAATTAAATAATTTTCAGAAAAATATAATTACTTTTTTTTAAATTTTCTTTTATTAATTAGAACTTAGGAAAAATAGATTTGTACCCGTAGAGTTATTATTTCATCGTTTTCACATTTTAGGCTCGGTTTTCCCGGTTTAAACGTATTTTTAGTTTTCCTTTACGTTTTTAATTACGAGCACATTAGATTATCGTTTTTCTTGTTTGTTAAATCGTTTTTAGTTCATGTTCACATATCTTAACACAAAAACCCAAATATCCATCTTTTTCACTATTCATCACACGCAGTCACAAACCGAATCACAAATTCCATTCAAACCTTCGTTGGGGATAACGACCCGGGTTTACATATTTCCTTTGTAAATCCTGGAGAAAAATACGTGTTGATTCCATCGAATCAGCTCATGACTCTAACGAGGTACAATCTGACTCATCTTACTCCTCTATTGATGATGACACCATAGAAATAGAATATAATAAACTGTGTGAAATTACCCTAAAAATCATAAACAAAAATAAGTTTTTAAAAACCAAAAAGGAATTTTTAGAAAACGAAGTTTATTGGTTAAAAGAAAAGGCTTTACGATTAGAAAAGGGTAAAGCCGTTAAAGAAACATGTGCTTCATGTCAAGAACTTAAACTAGAATTAGAGACACTTAAGACCACACAGGAAGAACTTATCAAACAAAACTCTAAGTTTAAAAGGTTTGATAAAAATATCAGTTGTATAGATGAGTTAATGAAAGTTCAAAAGTTACCTCATGATAAAACTGGATTAGGTTTTATGAAACTAGGAGACTTAAGTAGCTTTAAGAAACAAACAGTGAAAGTACAAGAAACTGTTCCAACAAGTTCAGACACCCACGGATCCCACGATACCAAAAACTTGGTTCCGCCAGTAGTGGAAATTGGTTCCGCGGGTACTGTTGCTGAACAGAAGGATTGCACTTCGGCTCGTACTGAATTCGTTAAGGTCACAAGAAAACCTAGCACTAGTACAACTGTTAACAAACAAAACCAGCAGTTACTATAGGAATAGGACAAGTTAAAAATGAATTTAGAACTAAAACAGTTCAACAAAGACCTAGGACTAGTATTCCCAAACGCCCCTTTCCAAAGAGTAATTACAACACACAACATCATTATCAAAATAGTTAGAATCCAAACTTACCTAGAAGTTATCAAGGTCCCAACTACATGCCATAGAACCCATATCCACCATTTCCATACATGAATCAAGATAATGGAATGTTTAACCCAAATGGACCCATGAGATATTGGGGACCAAACGCTTGAGTTTTTCTTTAACTTAGGTATGCTTGAAAGTCGGGTTAGAACCGGACGAGTGGATAAAAGATAGCGGGTGTTCAAGGCACATGACGGGAAACAAAAGCCTTTTCTCAATCTACCAAGTGTATGACGGAGGTAATGTTACGTTTGGTAGCAAGCTTAAAAGTAAAATCATCGGAAAAGGTACAATCTCTCATGACTCTCTCTCTATTGATGATGTTGCTCATGTAGATAACTTAGGTTTTAACTTGCTTAGTATTAGTCAACTATGCCGTAAAAAGTATGACATCCTTTTCAGTGAAAACGGAAGTAAGATACTTAAAAATGGCATAACCGTAGGAAAAGGTGTTATGAAGAATAACGTTTACGTTATGAAATTAGACAAAACATCCAAAGACGAACTTTGTCTCACCTCCTTAGACGACAACTCAACTCTGTGGCATAGATGCTTAGGCCATGCCAATATGAGACACATCCAATCTCTATCATCTAAGGAACTCATTAGGAACCTACCCAAGTTGAAATATCACCAACACTTTTGTGATGCTTGCAAAATTGGGAAAACAAGTTCATAATAGCCATAAGGCTAAAAACATGGTGTCCACATCTAGGTGTTTAGAACTATTGCATATGAATTTATTTGGTCCATCCGCTATACAAAGTTATGGAGGAAACTTCTACACTTTGGTAATAGTAGATGATTATTCTAGATATACTTGGACTAAGTTTTTGAAAACTAAAAACGAAGCTTTTGATAAATTTGAAATTCTAAGTAAGAAAATTCAAAATCAACTAGGAAATAGCATTGTGTCAATTAGAACCGACCACGGTCGTGAATTTGATAACGAAACTCAATTTGGAGCTTTTTGTGATACTAATGGCATAACACATAATTTCTTGGCTCCTCGAACTCCTCAATCAAACGGTGTAGTAGAACGTAAAAATAGAACACTTCAAGAAATGAGTCGAACAATGCTTAATGAACAAAATATACCACAAAAGTTTTGGTGTAACGCCGTTGACACATCCACATATATCTTAAATAGAGTCTTAATTAGACCATTTTTGAATAAAACACCATATGAGCTTTATAGAGGCAAAAAGCCTACTTTAGGATATTTTAGAGTTTTTGGAAGCAAGTGCTTCATTTTAAACACCAATGATTACCTCACCAAGTTTGACCCAAAGTCTTATGAAGGTGTGTTCCTTGGATACTCACAAAATAGTAAATCATATATTGTCTTGAACAAAGAAACCTCAAGAGTCGAGGAATCGTTGAACGTAACATTCGACGAAAGTCCACCTCCCTCTAAGACATCACCATTGGTAGATGATGACTTAGTTGAAAGTCAAATGGTTGAAAACCAAGAAAATCTAGATAATGATAAAGAAGATGAACCTTTAAATAAGGAAATAGTCAATATCAAAGAATCTAGAAGTCATCCATTAGATAACGTCATAGGAGAAATTAATGAAAGAACCTTAAGATCAAAAGTTCAAAATCAAAGTAATTTCTTTTGTTTCATTTCAACAATTGAGCCCAAAAATATAAATGAGGCCATAAAAGATGAATCTTGGGTTAGAGCAATGCAAGAAGAACTAAACCAATTTGTTAGAAATGATGTTTGGACATTAGTCCCTCAACCTAAATGTCAAACCATAATTGAAACAAAATGGGCATTTAGAAATAAAATGGATGAAAATGGTGTAGTGTCTAGAAACAAAGCTAGGCTAGTAGCTCAAGGCTACAATCAACAAGAAGGTATAGACTACGATGAAACATTTGCACCGGTTGCTAGGCTCGAGTCAATTAGAATACTACTTGCATATGCATGTGCACATGACTTTAAACTTTTTCAAATGGATGTCAAAAGTGCATTTCTTAAGTGTTATATTAATGAGGAAGTGTATGTCGCACAACCTACCGGCTTTGCCCATTTTGAAAAACCAAATCATGTCTACAAACTTAAAAAAGCTTTATACGGACTTAAGCAATCACCAAAAGCTTGGTATGATCGACTTAAGACTTTCCTAGTTGAACATAAGTATACCATGGGCCTAGTAGACAACACTCTTTTCACTAAGAAAAAGGGATCACATATAATCATAGTTCAAATATATGTGGGTGACATTATATTCGGATCAACTTGTCAAGAGTTATGCGATGATTTCTCAAAAATCATGCATGACGAGTTTGAAATGAGTATGATGGGAGAACTTAACTTTTTCTTAGGACTCCAAATAAAACAATTAGAATATGGGATATTCTTCAACCAATCTAAGTACATCAAAGATATGATTAAGAAATTTGGTCTTGAAGATTCCAAACCCATGAAAACACCCATGTCTTCCGAAACCAAACTCACTAAGGATGACGAAAGTGAATCCGTAGATAGCACTAAATATAGAGGAATGAATGGTAGTTTACTCTACCTCACGGCTAGTAGACCGGACATCATGTTTAGTGTTTGTCTATGTGCTCGCTTTCAAGAAGATCCTAAAACATCCTATCTTGAAGCCGTCAAACGAATATTTAGATATATTAAAGGTACTACACATTTAGGATTATGGTATCCCAAAGGAACGGGTGTCGAAACCATAGTGTATGCCGACTCAGACCATGCCTGTGACTATGTCGATAGAAAAAATACAAGTGGTATTTGTACTTTTGACGGGCATTGTCTCACGTCATGGTTTACTAAGAAACAAACGGCCCTAGCAATATCAACAACTGAAGCCGAGTACGTGTCAGCAGGAAAAGCTTGCCAACAAGCTCTCTGGATGAAACAAGCTCTCGTCGACTACGGAATTCAACTCAACGACGTTCCTATTCTTTGCGACAAAAAAGGAGCTATCGACCTAAGCAAGAATCCAGTTCAACACACTAGAACCAAACACATAGAAATTCGTCACCACTTTCTTCGCGACAATGTTCAAAAAGGAAACATCTCAATCGAGAAAGTATCATCAGAAGACAACATTGTTGATATTCTCACAAAACCTCTTAAGAGAGTATCCTTTAACTTTCTTAGACTTGGTTTAGGATTAATGGAACCAAATGTGTAGTTAAAACCTTAGCTTAAACCTTAGCTTAACCAAACACGTCCAAAAACAACTGATGAGGCGAAAAGTGTACCGCTTTTAAGGGGTCATTTAAGCCCGAAATCGTATTTATTTGATTAAATATTGCCCTAAATCGTTCCTTTTGTCATTTTAGGTACTTTTGAGGAGAAATCTGGAAAAGGAGGCATTTTGGACGTTTTTGGAGCATAAAAGTGAAGAAAACGGCAAAGTCTCAAAATTGTGCTGAAAGTCACCTTTGACGGCGTCAACATTAACTCCAGACGGCGTCATGCCTTGGCAAGAAAAGTTGGATGTGAAATTTACTCATGACGGGCCAGTGAGTTTGCATGAGAATTCTGACGGCGTCACGCTTTAACTAAATCAAGGGCGTCACGGCTTAAATCATAAGGGGACGGCGTCACGTTTAGGATCCGACGGCGTCAAGCCTTGATAAGCCAGAATGGATTTTTGAAGAGCTAAAGAGGGACGGCGTCAAGATGGTCATCCGGGAACCCTAAAAGCGGCGAGGTGACGGCGTCACAATCCATAAGGTGACGCCGTCAGATGTCAAAGTCTATATATAGTTTTCTAATTTTTTGTCATTAGAGGAGAGCTTAGTGTGTGGAATTTTGGGATAAAACCCTAAGACGATTTTAGCTACTTTTTCAGGGCTTTTTGCCCTGAGATCTTCCATGTTTCATTGAAAGATAAGTTATCCATTAATCATTCAATATGTCTATGTGTTGTTTGATTCTATCTTATGCTTGTCTTTTGTTTAACATGTTAGGCTAAATTTATCTTGTGTTTGCTTAGATCTAATGAAACCTAGCTATTGATTATTGGTTGTTAGTGTGTTGTTAGTTGTATTGGATGATTGTTTATCTATGTTAGGCTTAAGAAAACTGGCTAACTTCCTATTCGGTAACTTGCTTGAACGTCTTAAGAAACATGAACCAAACGCGTACTAAAAGGTTTTTATGGTTGTATTTAATGCACAAGCGAATTCTAGTGATCCCATGTTAGGAGCTTCCTAGCCGGCTCGACATAGGAGTGAAGTAGGAGCTTGTAGAGTTTGGGGAAGTAAGTACGCCACCCCACGAATGGTATTAAGGAATACACCCGTCATCCACGCGACTAATACACACTAATTAACCGGTAAAAGATAGTTAGGGAGTAAGGAAATCTAAGTAAACACATTTCTCTACACATAAGTTTCTCACCACTTTTCATTTCTGTTATTTTATTTTATTTGCATTTGTAGTAATTTGGGTTAGTTGACTAGCAACTAATTCCGCCCACTCCTTCAAAACCCGAGATTTTACTTGCTTTTATAAAAATTATAAAAACATAAAAAGAATCTTCCTCAACCCTTAGACCTAAATAGAGTAGCCTTTCACACCTAACGAACACTATTCCCTGTGGAGAACGATCAATCCCCCGTACTTACCACTACACTATACTACATCGGTCAGGTACACTGCCTGGTGGGGTTGTAAGCCTCTTGAGATCCCTCGAGAGGTAAAACCTGTTGTAAGGTTGCAAAACCCACGCATCAAGTTTTTGGCGCCGTTGCCGGGGAATAGTTATTGTTTAGGTTGAATTTTTATTTTATTAGGTCTACTCACTAGATTCCTTTCTAGTGAGATTTTTATTTTTCTTTTTATTAGATTTCTTTAGTCTATCTTTTTCTTTGTGCCCTTTGTTTGTAAAACCATTTTCATTTGTCACCATGGCGGATGAAATTCCATTTAGATCATTAACAATAGAGGAACAATTACTTTACATGGATAGATTTGCTTCTTGTTGTTCCAATGAATTTTTAAGTGATCTTAGATATATACAAGAGGAGATGGGTGTAAAGTTTGATAGGTTTGATGAATTATGTGCATGTGCGGCTTCTATTAAACAATCATTGTTAGGATCAACTCCTTTTAATAAGACCCTTTGGAAAAAATTTGAGGAAAGCCTCCTAACCGTGAACCATAAGTTTAATGAATTAATGGGTTCGTATACATCACAACTTGAGGAAACAATTGAGGAGGATTTAGCCGAACATGAGCATATTGAGAAAAAAGACCTAGGTTTTATGATCAATGACTTTGAATCTCAAGGAACAAATGTTGAATCCTTTAGGCAAATTGAACATAGTAATCATGTTATCGGGGAAGATTCTTATGAATCGGACTTAGAACTTGAAATGGCTAGAGAAGGATTTGAGATACTTAGGAACATGTTTGGGTTAGATTCTACTAAAACACATGATGTGGATATAATTGATATAGAGACAAGGAAGGATGAGGTAAATAACACAAACCTACAAAGTACCCCACAAGTCCTACCATCATTCGAGGCATACACACCGCCCGTGACCTACCCGGAAGAAGTAGAAGGGACTATAGGAACCCCAATTGAAGTAGAACCTTTGGAAGAAACAAAACTAGAAGAAATAGGTTTGAATACTTGTAGTCATAAACTTTCTTTTAGTTCTATGGAAGTTCCTAGTTTTGATGAACCGGAGCCTAAACCAAAACCGTTACCTAATCTTCCATCCTTAGATGTGAACTTAGGAATTGAATTAGGTCCCGATCCACCCATCAAACCATGTAGTCCGGGTAATGTTAAGATTAAGGTAGTAGACTCTAGGCCTTGTAGAGAGGAAGCTAACATAGGAGTGAACCATGACCTTACATACTTACATCACCCATTTATGATTGATCACAAGAAACATTATGGGTTTAAACCGGGTTTATTAGGTCAAAGTGGATTCTTAACTTGGAGTCTCTCGAAGTTGATAGAAGATGATCCCTTTCTAGGAGAAAACTTCAATTCACCCGTTGACTCAATTAAACTAAGTAAGGTTATGATGATTGGATCCCACATCTTTGAGCATATAATTCATCCACCACTCTTTCCTCACGCGGCATACTTCCACCGAGATGGTGTATATCGCTACTATCACCCGCACTTAATCCTAAGTGTAGGAAAAACCTCTCCTTTATCCGTTAAATAAGCGTAGAGTCAGGCTCATGACTCGAACAAAAACAAGCGCTTCTTGGGAGGCAACCCAAGCTTTATTTGCTTTGTGTGTTTATTTCTTTGTTTGTTTGATTTTATTTGTTTCCGTGTGTGTGTTTAATTTTTATTATTATTGATCCATGTTCAAAACTAATTGGTGAAAATGCTTTATTTTGTTTTTAACTTCGTCTTAACTACATATAAAGGTATTTTGCAAAAGTTAAGTGTAAGGGAAATCTAAATCGGTTTATTAGAACACAAATGAACATGAATCGTAATAATAATAAATTAGCATACATATTCGTATTTGTTTGAGTCAAATGCTTGTATCGAGTCATAATGATGTTTTGCAGGATTTCCAGGAAGTAAGGTAAAGGTTTTTCCAGAAATTTTCCGGAAACTTAAAATGAAAATTTTTGTCAGGTCATTTCTGACGGCGTCAGGGGTTATAACCTGACGGCGTCAGATTTAATTTCCAGAAATTTTTGAAAATTTTGTTTTCATAAAAAGTTTTTATTAAAATCTCCAACTTATAATCTCCAGGAATCTGCAAAATTATCATTCCACAAGCATTATATCCTTATATATAGATTTTATCCCGCCGATGTTATGCAGGTTTTCGTGTTTGTTTTCTCAGGTTTAACAGGTTATTTTGGACAAGGAAATGTTTTGAATCAAGCTTATGGCGATGCATTAGTCATGGAGCTTCAACATTCTCTTTGGAGGAAGATTTAACCGTGTAATTTCATTATCCAACGAGCGAATCAGGGGAGTATTTGATTTCATTCTTTTACTTTATGCTTTTACATTTGTTATTTGAACATTGGGGACAATGTTCATCTTAAGTGTAAGGGGAGGGTAAAAGTACGATTTTTGAGAATACAATTGCGCTTGATTTTTGTTTGTTTGATGGTAGATGTGTAATAAAACTGAGAGAAATACTTGTTAAGGTAATTTTAGTGCCAAATTTAAAATTTTTTACAACATATAGGAGTGAAACTTTGATCTTAATAAGCGTCTCATGGATAGGAATTATATGACTAGCACAAAAGCCGTACCACTAAAAAAATTTTCCACCCCCAAATATGTGAGGTTCGCCCCTAGAATTGGTAGGAAAAGCATTTATGCTATGATGTGTGTACCGGTAGCACTTAGATTCTAGAACTTGCGTTAGGACCATTCCGAGGCCACAAGTGAGACTACATTCGTGTAGTTAGATTTACTACATGATAAGAGGCATTAGGATTAACCCATTGTTTTACACCTGTGTTTTTGTTATAATTACTTTGGCTACATTGGTCAAGTAATTCTCCCACACCCTTTGCGTTGTACTCATTTTTAGTACACGATACCCCTAGTACACCCCTCAGAGCCTATCTTTTCGTTTCGACCTTTAAGCATTTTACTTGAAGGAAGAATTTGTTTACACCCCACTAAAATGTACACCCAAATCGCCTTAGCCTACCTTGTATGCACTCATTTTTAGTGCATTATTGTTACAACATTTGTTTAAACCCAAGTTAATTATCTAGTTGATTACATGGTTGCTAAGTCGAGTCATATCCTTGTACATATTGTTTTGGGACGATTGGGACTCGTGGGTAAAGTACTAGTGTAATGGAGTAATGGGGAAGAACAACATTATTACCCCATATGTGCTAAATGTTTTAAAAGTACTCCAAGTTTTTCAATTATCTTAATTCGAGTCATTAGAATAGTATTTGTAAAGTTATGTAAAAGTTCAAGTGTAAGGGGATGCAACGCCCCTATGATGTATTATTTTGGATGGTAGGGTAAAAGTGTATGCAAAAAAAAAAAAAAAAAAAAAAAAAAAAAAAAAAAAAAAAAAAAAAAAAAAAATCGAAAAAAAAATCAAGAAAAATACAAAAAAATGAGAAAAAGAAAAGTAGAAAAAAACATACGGACTACCATCCCGTTTCATTTTATGTTTATTTTATGTTTTTGTTTTGTTATTTTCTTTCATTAGCTTAAGATCGAGTCTAGTCTTGGCTTAGCAACGTTGTATAGTACATGTAATTGATCAAGATTTTTAACTCGCCACCAGTAAAATATCCTTTATCCAACCAAACCGTGTTTTCCTTTTCCCTACACCTAACGTTATAACCCATTTAAAAGCCCTCTTTGATAGTTTATCTTAGGTGCTTACGCCTAGTGGAGGAGGTTTTCGATCCTTTCCCAAGCCTATGGTAATCTATTTGCTATGACAGGTAGTGAGAGATATTTTCCGTTTTCATTTATGAGATTTATTTTGATGACACTTGAGAGATGTGAGTATCTAAACACTACTTGTGAGGTGCTAGTATATAATCTCCGTGCTTATTATGATTGAAGTGGAACGAATATTTGTTGTAATTACTTTTATGTTTGCATTAAATGACCCCTAACTTGTATTTTGATTAGAATAAAAGCGCATTTGCTTGAGGACAAGCAAATCTCAAGTGTAAGGGTATTTGATGAGGCGAAAAGTGTACCGCTTTTAAGGGGTCATTTAAGCCCGAAATCGTATTTATTTGATTAAATATTGCCCTAAATCGTTCCTTTTGTCATTTTAGGTACTTTTGAGGAGAAATCTGGAAAAGGAGGCATTTTGGACGTTTTTGGAGCATAAAAGTGAAGAAAACGGCAAAGTCTCAAAATTGTGCTGAAAGTCACCTTTGACGGCGTCAACATTAACTCCAGACGGCGTCATGCCTTGGCAAGAAAAGTTGGATGTGAAATTTACTCATGACGGGCCAGTGAGTTTGCATGAGAATTCTGACGGCGTCACGCTTTAACTAAATCAAGGGCGTCACGGCTTAAATCATAAGGGGACGGCGTCACGTTTAGGATCCGACGGCGTCAAGCCTTGATAAGCCAGAATGGATTTTTGAAGAGCTAAAGAGGGACGGCGTCAAGATGGTCATCCGGGAACCCTAAAAGCGGCGAGGTGACGGCGTCACAATCCATAAGGTGACGCCGTCAGATGTCAAAGTCTATATATAGTTTTCTAATTTTTTTGTCATTAGAGGAGAGCTTAGTGTGTGGAATTTTGGGATAAAACCCTAAGACGATTTTAGCTACTTTTTCAGGGCTTTTTGCCCTGAGATCTTCCATGTTTCATTGAAAGATAAGTTATCCATTAATCATTCAATATGTCTATGTGTTGTTTGATTCTATCTTATGCTTGTCTTTTGTTTAACATGTTAGGCTAAATTTATCTTGTGTTTGCTTAGATCTAATGAAACCTAGCTATTGATTATTGGTTGTTAGTGTGTTGTTAGTTGTATTGGATGATTGTTTATCTATGTTAGGCTTAAGAAAACTGGCTAACTTCCTATTCGGTAACTTGCTTGAACGTCTTAAGAAACATGAACCAAACGCGTACTAAAAGGTTTTTATGGTTGTATTTAATGCACAAGCGAATTCTAGTGATCCCATGTTAGGAGCTTCCTAGCCGGCTCGACATAGGAGTGAAGTAGGAGCTTGTAGAGTTTGGGGAAGTAAGTACGCCACCCCACGAATGGTATTAAGGAATACACCCGTCATCCACGCGACTAATACACACTAATTAACCGGTAAAAGATAGTTAGGGAGTAAGGAAATCTAAGTAAACACATTTCTCTACACATAAGTTTCTCACCACTTTTCATTTCTGTTATTTTATTTTATTTGCATTTGTAGTAATTTGGGTTAGTTGACTAGCAACTAATTCCGCCCACTCCTTCAAAACCCGAGATTTTACTTGCTTTTATAAAAATTATAAAAACATAAAAAGAATCTTCCTCAACCCTTAGACCTAAATAGAGTAGCCTTTCACACCTAACGAACACTATTCCCTGTGGAGAACGATCAATCCCCCGTACTTACCACTACACTATACTACATCGGTCAGGTACACTGCCTGGTGGGGTTGTAAGCCTCTTGAGATCCCTCGAGAGGTAAAACCTGTTGTAAGGTTGCAAAACCCACGCATCAACAACCAACTGTCAAAAGGTTCCCACGGAACCAATCGACAACAAGGTCGGAACCCACTTTTTGGTTCCGACAAATCCGTGGGTTCCTGAGATTGTTTATATATATATATATATATATATATATATATATATATATATATATATATATATATATATATATATATATATATATATATATATATATATATATATATATATATATATATATATCAGACAAACACCCTCTTCTCACATTTCCCAAAAACATACAAGAAACACAAACTCGACCCATAGCACCCCATTCTCAGAATTTAGGTCATCTTCTTCAACTAACTTGTGCTTTAATCTACACTGTAAGTATCCTAACTATATCTACATTCTTGATCTGAGTCTAGGATTTCTATTTCTTGCACAAAATCAAAACTTGGGGTTCATGCATATTTTTGTAAAATCATGAAGCATATTCACTGAATTACTTAACAAATCATGTTTTCCATAGTTAGGAATTGCATCTTATAGGACATTATCATAATTCACCAAAAACCCCATGTCAAATTCTTGCAAAAATCTTCTCACGATTAGGAAAAACGGTTTTTGCACATTGTTCATACAAATAAAAACGTTATGTTTAAACATCATTTGCATAATGTCTCTTGAATGCTAAAGGGAATACATAACTAATATGTATTTTCGGGTACATTCAATCGAAGCTACATTGAATCAGGAGCGTTTGGGTTATCTCTCATTTTGTTACAAAATTTGCAAAACAATATTTTCATGCATTAAAAGGAGTCGAGATAACTACACCTCCATATTGTCCCCATGTAGGCACACACTAGAACTTTATATACGTATTCTCTTTAGTTTTAACTAAACTATGTAATTTTCGTGTCTAGGATAACATCATGCCTCCCATAACATACTACGACCACAAAGACACCCTTAACTACCTCCCTAAACACCATAAAACCAAAGGACTCTCAAATGAACAAGTTAAGATATTTAAGGCTTTAGAAAAGAGGTACGTTCACGAGGGTAGAACCATAGATCCCTCCTTTTTAGAAGGAACCAACATCTGACAACAACTAGCCGCCATCAACTTTGATTGTCTTTTGGACATAGACGAACCTATTTGTCCTAGATTTGTGCTAGAATTCTATGCTAGTGTCGTTCTTAGTTCCAATGACTATGGTCTCATAAGCATCCATTTCAAAGTCAACCAACACCAATTTAACATCCCTTTGAACCAATTCGCGGAAGTCTTGGGAATTCCGGGTGTAGGTACTTGTCTTTACACCGACAAGTGGTCATTGTCAAGCCTAGATTCTATCGTTGATCGTATGCCTCCATACGACATACCCTTGAATTCCAAAGAGACTATCTATGATCATCTCTTTCTCCCTAGGAACACCCACACTAGGATAAACCGACAAGGTCATCAAGTAGATCGAGACCCATTTGGCATGGAGCTAAACGAGCTTAGGCCCCAATTTAAGAAGTTGGAAGAAATTCTCCGGGCTAACGTTTTATGCACCATAGGAAATAGGGATCATCTCAATGCTAGTCTTTGTTATATGCTCTATTGTGTGTCCACCCATCAACCCTTCAACCTAGCTTACTATGTCGCCAAGAGAATGGCCGACATTCCAGTGTTAGGAACCACCGCCATGCCTTATAGGATGCTTCTCACCCGTCTCTATAGAGCGTTTGCACCCATCCCTCCTAACGCTAGAGGTTTCCTCCCAGACTACTCTCTCATTCCCCATACTTGTGTACCCCTAAGTGACAAGAGAGTAGCGGTGTCAAAAGGAAAATGTGCTCATCCTTCAACCTCCTCATCATCATCATCATCCGTATGTGAGGATGACGGACTCCCTAATTCTAGGATTCCTCCTCCGGAATATTTGAGCCAACTTCCACCTATTGAGAACCAATATGAGGAATTCAAACAAACAAGAGGAATGATGAAGAACATTGGGCGTTGGATAATGAAGCTAAACAAGAAAATCGACAAGCAGTGAGGGAATAGGGAGTGTTTGGTACAAACAATTTGAAACAATGATGTGTTGAATTTTTATGCTTTTAGGATATTATCTTGTTGTTAAACCTCTATGCAAACTAACTTGACAATGCAGGACGATAACACTTGATGTTATCAATTTTTCATGTTTAAGCCACTGTTTGGCTTAACTTCCATTAATGGTAAGTTTAAAATCGTCGGTTTGATCTATATGTTAACATGTGTTAGAACCTGTGTTTTTGTTTTTAATCAATTACAACTAATTAATTACATATGTTTTAGGATAATTTACGGGATTTGAACGGGTTTAGGACCTTTAGAAATCCGCTAAGTAAAGTTTTTTCGATTGGCGGATATGATGGAACCAAATTTATGGTTCCGTCTGTTGAAATTTTTTGCTCCGCCTAAAATCAACCAACGGATTCTGCGGAACCAAAAACAGGGGTCCGCCTGTTTTGTCGATTGGTGCCGCGGATCAACGGCTATTTTTTAAAAATTTCTCGTCCAATCCCGCACTTTAGATCATTAATTCTAGTTCTTAGGATTACTTTACTGATACTTTATCACATTAGGATCATCTTAGTAACATTAGACCAATAGGAACACAATTTCCCACCAAAATTTGAAAATTCAAATTTCCACTCAAGTTACCTTTCTGTAACAAGCAAGAAACCCTCAAATTGGTTCCTTGCAATCCGTGAAGCAATTACATCACTAGATTTCCCACTAAACCTTTGCATTTACTGCATATCTTCATACTCTTACTCAACTCCATCTCTATGGATTGACTTTGATGATATGACCAACCTCTTTTCTTGTTCCAAATCATTGGGAACCAACATCTTTTTATGAATCAACATCCAAACACACTCTTCCATAAACCTTAGAGCCTATAAAATTAGAAGCTTTAGATGATCACAATTCACATCTTCACCATCATTTCTAAGCAATATCTCTGCATTTCTAAACAACCTTCTTCCTCACAATGTCTAAATCAAACAACCCCTCAACATCCAGACCACACAGAAGGACAGCAAGAATAAGTGTCAGACCATGTTGTTTCATAAATCTCAACTCAACTCCAACACCACCTCATATCACCACTTCACCACCTACCATAACACCAGTGGCTACCACACTACCACCCGCACCATCTCAAGTGACGAGATCACCATCACCTCCTCATTCACCCAACCTTCAACCCATTGATTTATTTGCCACACTCCAAGCCATTGATGAGTCAATGTGGATCAACCAACCACAAACTCAAGGCGAAGTTAATAAGGAACTTCATCCTCTCTACGCCTCTTCAAACATGATGGATTCCTACCTAAGTGATGCAAAGGATTTACAATCCACATTGCTTGCCTCCATCAAGTCTCCACCAAATCCAAATACAAAATGAAATGCGGTTCATTTTGAACCACATCCTAGAGCGCCCAAATGCTCTTTCACATCCTTCAAAATAGACGCTAGAAGTTTCTCCTTTGTTTTCCTTTTATAGGATTTTTAGGACTTCTATTTTAGGTTATTTTTCATTTTGTAACACCTTAATTTGTGACTTTGGTCACAAGTAATTTTCAAATGAAGAATGTTGTGTTAATGCTTGTGTGTGATCACTTATTATGCATTATATTTGGTTGGGTTGAACTACTAACATTTGCATCATTATATGGTTGGTTTGAACTATTGACTTAGTTTGAAAAATTATACCTAGTTGACTTTTTTGGTCAAACGGGTTGAACTACAATTCTTGGTTGAACCTTTTCTCATGCATCATATTACTTGGTTGGATTATCTACAACTAACCTTTGTTTTGTAGCATTTCTCATCCTTGCATCATATACGTTGGTACCCTAGCAACGGGGAGTATTGATCAAGGGGGAGCATATTGTTTTGTAGCATTTCTCATCCTTGCATCGTATACGTTGGTACCCTAGCAACGGGGAGTATTGATCAACGGGGAGCTAATTATGCACTAACCTTTGTTTTGTAGATTTCTCATTTCATGCATCATAAACTTGGCACTACAATTAGGGGGAGTATTGTCCAAGGGGGAGCTATTAAGCACTCAAAATCCATGAATCATCATACTTGGTACTCCAAATTAGGGGGAGTAATCACCAAGAGCCATTCACCACATTCCGCTATGCATTTCTTCTTTTTGTTTCGACAAAAAGGGGGAGATTAGATTAAACTCATACATCATACATTTCATACATGTTTTATGCCAAAATTGATTTCAAAACTTGCATAAAACTAGTTTAATCTATATTTTTAAAAGACTTGCAATTTATTTATTTCATTGCTTAAAAATAAACTTTATGTTTTGTCATCAACAAAAACGGGGAGATTGTTAATACAAATATCGTCCTAAAAACGTTATTTATATTTTACGATCTTTGTTATATTTTGTTAATGACAATTATAAAGTTTATCTTTAGCAAAGCATAAATATAAGTTAAAGTCTTTTACATTTATAGTAATAAGCTTTTAAAACTCATCATAACATGCTACATTCATCACTAGAATATACATAGGACATACATATATACATTTACATGTTTACATTTTTATTCTAAAAATGAAAATATGTACATGACATCATTGCATACATCATTTGGATATTTTAGGATATCTTGAAGATTTAGAGAATATCATGGAAAGATCTTCAAGCAAAGAATTGCATTTGGTAATATCTTGGCAAGATTTGGAAAGATTTTGAAAGATATGCTGTCAGGTTCTGGCGGAACCAAAACCTATAAGGGACGGAACCCTTGATTTGGTTCCGCCCAATCCGTGGCATGTTTTGGCATTTTGCCTATAAATAGCAGGCCACTCATTCTTGTTTAATCATCACTTATAAGCATAAACATTAGCATACGTTCTTTCATTACTAACCCATTCATATTTCATTCTTAGTCATCTTTCTTTTGTAGCAAAGAGATCAAAGCATCACAAGCTTCAACACACCGTTGCAAGACTTGTTAGAGTAGTTACTGTGTGATTTAGTTGTACTTCACACATCATTGTTATACCAAACATTCAGTAGTGATCGGTTAGTATTTTAGTCCTTAAAATACGTAGAGTGTCGGGAGTGGTTGTGCCCTTGTAAAAGAACTCGGTATCTAGCTTAGTACCGGAAAAAAGTGTAAGCGACGTTAGGTTGGTTCTACCTTGAACTAGAACTCGGTATTTAGCTTTGTACCGGATAAAGTGTAAGCAACGTGTATAAAGGTTTTCTCTGCCGAGAAGGGAGCTTGTTTCTTAGTGAAGAAAAACTCTCGAGTTAGAGGCTCGAGGAGTAGAGTAGGGCAAGGAAGAGAGTCCTTGTAGACCGAACCACTATAAACATCCGTGTTGTGGTTTGATTATTTCTTTCCTTACTTGGTTTATTTATATTGTTTGATTATTTGCATTAAGTTGAAATCACGTTAAGTATTCCAAGTGAATTAATTTAAAAAACGGTAAAAACTATTCAACCCCCCTTCTAATTTTCCACAATAAAAATAAACAACTAAATAACGCACATAACTTAACAATTAATTTAGGTAAACATGTAGCCACATGCAAACTTTATTGATAAACCTATTAATAATCATTCTATGTTTAATTATGCATATATTTAACTAAGACTATCACTTACAATGGTAAGTGAGCCACATGCATCGACTTATCGATTACGTTAGTCATAATTAAATATACACTACGTTGCACATAATTGATTACTTAATTAATTGGAGTCTTTCCCAATTCGACATCTATCAATTAAATTACATGTGAAAAACAATTTAAAAAATCACAACAATGAATCCATGCCAAACATGTACGTTTGCATGGATTCTACCTAACAATTAGCAAATTGCCACAAGATCACTTACAAACACATAAACATGTTAAACTTAGGGTTTCTAATCAAATTAAATTACAAAACCAAACCCTAAATAATAATAGGGCAATCGGCCCTTTTCAAAAAAATTAGGGTTTCAATTTTTAATTAACCCTAAATCGACCAACATGTATAAAACCCAATCAAGATTTGTTTTTTATGTGTTTCGGTAATTAATTACACGTTATAATCTGGCTCGTGATGCCACTGTTGGAATTAATTTATCATGACATTCATATAAATATAATAAGCATCAAAGAACACATGCGGAAGCGTAGGAAACATAACACACAATTAATTAAGCGAATTTAAATGTAAGCGTACCTTGATGATTCTAGCAAAACAAGAATCAATCCAAGCAATAGAACTGATGAACCCTAATTAAGGTTTAAACGGATTACACGAATTGCCCTTACCGATTTTGCAATTCAATCCAAGAATCAAACAATAATGTGTTTGATTCACGTTCTTGTACACACGTACTAACACAAACTAAAGTTATGCAAGTAAATAAATAACAAAACTTAAACCAAACTATTTGTTTAATAAAAAAATCCGATTGACCCTTGTAAGGGTTTTAGTTTGATCGGCTAGAACAAGAACAAGAGAAAGAAAACTTTTAGGTTTAGTTTGTGTGCACAAGAGATATAAAAAACTGTAACCCTTGGTTTGCTTATATACTAGAAGAAACTTAGAGTCCAAGTTTGAGTTGGATTTGGAAAACCCAACCCACAACCGATCGGCCCCTATAGAGGAGGTGGATCCGGAATGTTCTTGACATCTAATTTCATTCTAGTCCTTTCCTTTTCTTATTTAACGATCGTTAGTCACTTCCGTTCAATACTAACGTTCGTTATACGTTTTGTGATAATTAATAATTAAATATAACATTTTATATAAAATTATTAATCTTTAGTTCTCATACGTAAAGTGTGCAATCCCGTGATCTCGAGTTCGATCCTAACATACGACTACTAAAATAATGTCCACAAAACTAACAAGAACTACACGTATTATAATTTATCATTTATTACTCCTAGTGTTCAACTTAGTATTTTGGTTTGTCTCATAATAAGCGAAAATATTTCTAAAAGTATAAGTTAGATCTTATCGGGTGAAATATTTCTAAAAGTAGAGGTGAGATCTTATCGGGTGAAATGAGGTGGTTTTTGAATTGTAAGTAATGAGGTGGCCGGTTTTTGAAGAGAAAAGTTTGTATTGGAAGCGAGTGGGTGAAAAAGTGTCACGGTTGTCTTCTCACCAACTAAGTTTCGGGATGATGCCCACATTGTGTTGCCATGACATATTCCAAATTGGTAGATAAAGCTTTTCAAGGTGTTTTCTATATGTTCATGTGGTTTATTTGAAAGTGAAGGAATCGGGTGGTTCATGTTCCCAACGATGAGAAAGACGTAATTCTCACTGAGGAAACATTCCCACATATTCAGCATCTATCTCTTCTTTGGATTCCGCTTAATTTATATTTGGTAGACGGGTATTGGCTCCTATAGAAGTTTTTAGTTAAGATCTTTTGTGTTTTGGTGTTGGGTGTGGCTTCGTGCTTTAAGTCGTAAGCCGTCTTTTCGGGTTTAGTTTGCTTCCACCTTGGAAGCTCTATTGTGTTTTTGATTTCTTCCACTGTCTTTTAAGGGTGTTTTAGGAAAACCAGAAAGCCCCGCTTAAAATTAAAAAAAAAAAAAAGCCTCGCTTAAAAAAAAAAAAAAAAAAAAAGGAAAAAAAAAAACTTGTGTTTCTTGTTGTCTAGAGTGATTTTTGATTATTAGTTTTTTCATAAGTCCTTTCGATCATAGTTGTCAGGATCCCGATCCTGATCTTAGGATCTTACGATTTTACGATACTACAGAGCAAAAACGATCCGGATCCTACGTAGGATCTTAGCACACTTAAGATCTTATAAGATCTCGATCTTAACCATAAGATCTTAAGATCTAGTGCGATCCGATCTTACTTTTATCGAATCGCAAACAAAAAAATTAAAAAGTTATGGATCATGTTTTATAGAATTTAAAAAACAATATGTTAATCTTTTTAAACATTTCGTATTTATAATTTAAAATAATATTTCCATGAAACATTAATATAATTTTGTGTTGATTATATATAATAATTTGTAGATTTGAATAATATTATAAAAACTCTTAAGAAAATGACATTGTAGTAGGATCTTAAGATCCTGATCACGATCTTGCAAAGACAAAAACGATCCAGGGTAGGATACCGATCTTGAAAACCTTGCTTTCGATGACCCCAATCTCTTGTTGGGTCCGCTTCGATTGCCTTTGGTGTTGTACATATATCAGCTTTTTATAATTGAAATTGACTGTTTCAAGTAAAAAAGAAGAAGTTATTATTAGATAAAGTTGAAATAATTTAACTCATGTCAAAACGTATATCAAATTAACAATGCACACTTATGGCGTAGAAACACTAAATGGGCGTTTGGTTTACAACGGGAATCACTATTGATATGTTAATTGGAATGGGTTTTGAAACCCGCCATCTTTGGTGGGTATAGAAAATGCCTAGTTTTAAAGGTTTGACTATCATTTTCAATTACAAACCAACCGACCAAACAACTACAATGTGATCGAAAGTCATTCTCTTATAACCATACACTCAAACCAAACACCCTCAAACTTTTAAACCTCACTAGGTGTATACATTTGTAGGTGCCATAAAAGTGTCATTTCAGTATTAGCCCATTAAAGCCGTTTACATTTGAGTTAAAAAAGCTCGCCATCTCGAATAACTTATACATGAAAAACCTAGTTCTTTCACCCGTTTACCTTCTTTTTCTTTTTCTTTTTTTTAAGAAATAGTGTAGCATTTATTTTCCCAAGTTATATAGTGGAAGTAAACATAGGTAGCTTTGTTTTCCCATATATTCTTCCCCACTTCACTCCAAACCCCAAAACCTTTTTTCCGTTCGGTCGAACAATGCCAGCAGAAGACAAAACCACCACAACAACCACCGTGCGAGTGACCAACATCCCCCGATCATCCACAGCACTCGACCTCCTCACCTTCATCGAAACCCACACCGGACCCTCCTCCATCTTCGCCTTAGAAATCCTCTCCGACCACAAAAACTGGAAATCACGAGGCTTCGGTCGCATCCAGTTCGAAACCCTTCATTCCAAGGCCCATTCCCTAACCCTCTCACAAACCACCAAGCTAAACTTCAAAGGGTTCAACTTGCAACTCACTCATTCCCTTGATGACGTCATTGTGAGGCCAGTTGAGGAGAGGAGCAGGGGTGAAAATGGGTTGGTTTTGAGAAATGGGGTTTTGAGGGATAAGGATGAGATGGTGGTGTTGGAGAAGTGGGAAGGTGTCAAGTGTTGGGTGTTGAATGAGAGGAAAGGGATTGAGTTTTGGGTCGAGAGTTTTAGGTTGGAGTTGGGGTTTAGTGATGTTGTTGAGGCGTACCCGTGTTGCGTTGGGAGTGGTCATGAACCTAATGCCGTTCTTTTCAAGGTATATGTGTGTGTGTGTGTGTTAAAGTTTGGATTTTTTTTTTATTTTTTTTATAATGTATCTCATTATTGCGTATCAAGTTGTAGAATGTAAGTTTAATTCTAGTGTTTGAACTATGAATACAATGAAAGTGATGATATGGTTGTCTTGAGGGGTAGATAGATATCACTTGGCCTATTTTGGTACTACTGATTATCTGATTAAGTGATTTATGATTATTTCGTGTCATGTAATAACCTTTAAAGCACGATCACAAACACACCCGAAATAGACAACGTGTTTTGTTGATTGTGCAACTTTTTTTTTTTTTTTTTTTTTTTTTTTTTTTTTTTTAATGTCAAATAAATTGGCACTAGTGTTAATTAAACTTGAGACCTCTCGCATTTTAGTAATGATAGTCAAGGCTTTTGCCAAATTGCCACTAGGACACCCCTTCGTAGTAGTTGATTCTTGCATTTTTAACTAGACTATTGATTTCTACTTTCTAGTGTTTTCATTGTATGTAACTGCTTTTAGAGTGAAGAAGCACCTTTAAATAAGCGGCTTATTTCCGAAGCAGATAAATACTTCAAAATAAGCATTCCCATGACAGATAATCAGTTTAAGCCTTTAAGGTAATAGGATGGTCGGGTTAGGTGTTAGGACTAGCTTAGCTGCAACGATACTGATTTTATTAATTATCTAATTATATAGGGATAAAGAATTAGAATAGGTCAGACTCACAAATGATAAAGACGATGTTATTATCGTAACTTAGCAGAAGCGTGCGGAAACACTATCCCTTGTGGCCTATTTTGGTATTATTATTCGACAGTGGATCTTGTGATTGGCTTATTAGTTTTTTTTTCCTAACTACATTTTTTGAAATTGATCATCTCAGAATGTGTTTAGGTACATTTAGATAAACAAAATTGTGCCATTGTGGTTCTTGCTATCGATATTAATACATTACTTGGGATGACGTGGGAATAAAGTGATTATCATGACCATTAGTTTTTAAGTGTATGGCTAGAAGTGATGATGATCCTTAGTTTTCGATTATTTTGGGAAAAATAGTCAGATTAGGAGAAGCATGTAGTTGGTTGTAAAGATAAATGTGAAATTTTCTAATTGATCAAGTAATTATTTATTCACCTGAGTAAATAATTTTGATTTTTCAAGTAGCAATGATCACTTGCAATGCACACATTCAAACACCTCTCCAGCTTTAAACTTTTTATAACTTATACCTTGTGCTTGACCATAGATTATAACTAAAATATCTCATAACATATCAATTTAATAATCGAAGTTTAATGTTTACCTTTTAGATCAAGCATGCACCAAAGCTATACCAAAGAGTATCTGGACCTAACGTCTCACCACGGTTCAGCTCAGATCGTTACCATTTCTGCAAGGATGATTTTGAGTTCACGTGGGTTCGAACAACAGATTTTTCCAAAGTGAAATCCATAGGCCAGTCATCTACATTGTGTTTGGAATTCAAAGAAGGATCCGCAGCCTTAGACATGTTCACAAGTCTACCTTTCTATATCAAAGATTTAATAACTTTGACTCTTAAAGACGGTAAAGAGTTTCATTCGTCTTCTGACATGGTACCACTAGTAAAATGCCAACCAGAGTTAAACATGCCGTGGGAGATCTTCTTTCAGCTCAATTCTTTAGTTCAGACTCACAAAATAAGTCTTGCATCGGTAAATAGTGACCTATTGGAGTTTATAATCAATCAAGATCAAGATTCGGTAATGACGGTCTTTAAAAGAATGCATAAATCACACACCACTTGTTACAATCCCATCAAGTTTATAAATGATCAAATCAACACCCTGAAGAAACCTGTCAAGGTCCAGTCTATTACTCATAGCAAATCACCGAGTCAAAACAAGATTATGAGTATTCATAGAATCTACATTACCCCGACAAAGATTTACTGTTTGGGTCCAGAACTTGAGTCCTCCAATTACATCGTGAAGCATTATTCTGAATATGCTTCGGATTTTCTAAGAGTGACGTTTGTTGATGAAGATTGGGGTAAGCTTCAACCCAACGTTATTTCAGTGAGCCTTCAACAAGGGATCTTCTCAAAGCCTCACAAAACCAAGGTATACGACCGTGCACTCAATGTTATGAAAAATGGGTTTATATAGGGTGGAAAAAGTTCGAATTTTTAGCGTTTTCTGCAAGTCAACTGCGGTCAAACTCTGTTTGGATGTTTGCTTCTAATGAGCACGTGACAGCTGAAAGTATAAGGAACTGGATGGGATGTTTTAGTGATATCCGGAGTGTATCAAAGTGTGCTGCAAGAATGGGTCAAATGTTTAGCACTTCTAAACAAACAATCGAAGTATTACCTCATCATGTCGAGACTATTCCCGACATCGAAGTTAAAACCGATGGTGTTGACTATTGCTTTTCAGATGGTATTGGTAAAATCTCGCTTTCTTTTGCTAAAGAAGTTGCTGCAAAATATGGATTGAAACATACCCCTTCAGCTTTTCAGATTCAATATGGTGGTTATAAAGGTGTCATTGCAGTTGACCGGAACTCCTTCAAGAAACTATCTTTACGTAAAAGCATGAAAAAATTTGAGTCAAAAAACCGAATGCTTAATGTCACTAAGCATAGTGAGTCCCAACCGTGTTACTTAAACCGTGAAATTGTTACTCAAATGTCAACATTAGGAGTCCAAGACGACGCCTTTTTAGCTTTACAAGACGCACAGCTTCAGGTTTTAAACGCGATGTTGTATAGTAAGGAAGATGCGCTCATGGTGTTGGATGGTTTAGGATCTTATAATGTTAAAGACATTCTTGTAAAGATGTTGCTTCAAGGTTACGAACCGAGTCGAGAACCATATCTCTCGATGATGCTTTTATCACATCATGATAATTTACTTGTTGATCTCTGAACTAGATGTCGGCTTTTTATCCCGAAGGGTCGGATTCTTGTTGGGTGTTTGGATGAATGTAGGATTTTGGAATATGGTCAGGTTTACGTCAGAATCACGTTGACTAAGAAAGAGTTACAATCTCGTGAACAGAAGCTCCTAAAAACGATGGATGAGAAGACATCGGTGGTGATGGGGAAAGTGGTTGTTACAAAAAACACATGTCTTCATCCAGGAGACGTGAGAGTGCTCGATGCTGTGTATGAGTTTGCATTAGATGAAAAAGACTAAAGATTGCATTGTGTTTCCTCAAAAAGGAGAACGGTAATCAATTTGATTATTCTTTTATTGTAACATTTTTGTATTTCGATCTTAATTTAATACGTGGGTTCTTCCCAGGCCTCATCCAAATGAATGCTCGGGTGGTGATCTTGATGGTGATCGATATTTTGTAAGCTGGGACGAGTCATTAATCCCACCTCGGACTGTCGCTCCAATGGGCTACACGGGTCGAAGACCACGTATAATGGATCACAATGTGACATTAGAGGTAAGCTAAATAGTCGAGAGTTATTTACATAAATTGTTTCTGTGGTTTCAACAAATTACGTAATTGATCGTTCCCTATACAATTATGAATATGGTCAACACTGATTGCTCCCTCATGTATGTAATTATTTCTCTCTTGGTCCCTCGAGTATGTAAACGAAGCCTTTGATCCCTAAAGGGTAAAAGGCGATGTACCAATTCTGTCACAAAGAAAACCACAGTGACCAATATATAATATACTCAATGGTCTATATCTCTATACTGAAATTGAATCATGCAGGAAATTGCGAAGTTTTTTGTGGATTACATGACAAGTGATACGCTTGGTGCGATCTCGAACGCACACTTGGTTCATGCGGATCGTGAACCTGAAAAAGCACTCAGCTCAAAGTGTCTTCAATTAGCTACTCTTCACTCTATGGCAGTTGACTTTGCAAAAACTGGTGCCCCAGCCGAAATTCCGAGGACTTTAAGACCACGTGAATTTCCGGATTTCATGACGAGGTGGGACCGACCCATGTATATCTCCCAAGGACCACTCGGAAAACTATATCGAGCCACTAAAGAATCTGTTCATCTAGTCAACTCTGCTTCCGCTTACTCGACTAAAGCTGTCATAGATTCTTATGACCAAGATCTTGAAGTCAATGGCTTTAAGGACTTTATCGAGATAGCGTTGGAACATAAAGAGATGTATTTGGATAGTCTGACCGACTTAATGAACTATTACGAAGCTGAAACTGAGGACGAGATTTTAACGGGTAATATAAGGAATAAGTCTTCTTATTTACGGCGGGATAATAGGATGTATGGTGAGACAAAAGATAGGATATTGGTGGCGGTTAAGAGTTTGCATAGGGAAGCAAAAGGGTGGTTTGAAGGCGGGTGTAAGGAGGAAGATTACCACAAGTTGGCATCAGCGTGGTATCATGTGACTTATCATGGAGATTACTGTAGTGGAAAAGTTATGTGTTTGGGGTTTCCTTGGATCGTTGGTCATGTTTTGTTGGAGATCAAGTCCATCAACAGCCGAAACATGGCGATGTGAAGATTCGTAGCGTGAAATTAATAATGATGGTGTGTGTACTAATGATGTTGATTTGTACTGTGTTTTGACGAATTGAAACGAAACTTGATTGTTGCGGTTAATAATGATGGTGTGTGTACGTTAACACATCACATGTTGTAGTGCCATCTTATTATAAATGAAATAATTAGGTTCTTATTTTAGTATTAGTTAGGGTGTCAATTCTCGACACGACACGAACTCTACACGAAGTTAACCAGGTTTAGGTTCAGGATAAACAGGTTTGGGTAAAAAATAGGTCAACATGTCTAACCCGTTTAATAAACTGGTCATGTTTGGGTTGAGTAAGTATTAAACAGGTCAACCCGTGAACCCGTTTAAGTATACAAGTCACTAAAATTCAAGTATATAAGCCGTATGTAACTTGGATTTTATGTTTGGATTTTGATTAATGTATTTTGTTATGTACTTAATATATATGAGTGAATTAGGATTATATTCAAATATCATTGAAATTATCGCGTAGTTATTTGTATGTTAATTTTATCATTTTTTAGATCTTTATATAACTTTTTGCATTTTAACTAGTTAAATCGATAAACAAATAACCTGATTCACCGCTTGACCTATTAACTTAAACGGGTCACAAATCGGTTACACATGCTATGTGGGTCTGTGTTAGGGTTGAGTTTCTTGACACGATTAATAAATGGGTCGTGTTTGGGTAGAGGTTAAAATAACCCGCAAACCCGAATAGGTCAACCCGAACACGACTCGATTGCCACCCCTATTATTAATAGTTGTATAATTAGTTTCTGTTTTTGTTAGTTTTGTATCATCCTTTGGTGCATATAAAATTGGACTTAGAAAAAAAGTGTATTATAACTTTTTTTTAATGATGATTTCAGATCTTTTAACATCTTTTAACAGACTAATTACTAATGTTTAGGGTTTGAAATCACCGTCATATAGACTCGAATATCATATAAACTTAAACTAAGGAAAATTTTCTCTTTTTGAGACGTTGGCGTGATCATTTAAGCTAAAATACCAACTGGACTAGCATGATACTCAAGAAAAGTGTGTATGATCCTCATAGATCGAGACCTTAATATACTTGTAGGAAATGCGTACTAACCTGGACGTTGTTGTTAATAACTCATTTTCCAGTAGCCACCGACAAACTTCGAAGTTTTCGCTAATATAACCCATAACGAGAGTGAATTACGTATTCATGATTTTGTTTGGACATTTTACATTACATAACAAGTTTAAGAACACTTTTTAGCAATACTCATTCACTTTGGTCATGAATTACAGCCACTAATTATAACAAAATTTTAATTAACTTGGTTACCAAGGAAAATACTTGGTCTCCACATAATATAAAAGGGTATGTCGGTTTCCCCGATACTTTTGGTCAGGGTGGAGGGAGTGGTTTCACCTGTCCTTCCCTTCACCAAATTTCCACATCATCAATACCTAATAAAAACCTTTCAACTCACACTTCACCAATTCACCCCAATTTTTACCAATTTGGTGGCATTGGTTTAACCTAATTGCCACATCACCTTTTCTTTTCCATTTATTTTTAATACATAAAATCCCACAAAAACTATATAAAATTAAAAACATTACATTAATAAAAATGTATTAAATCATCTAATATCAACTTCACATAAAACATATAAAGGTAACTAGTTTTAAAGTTGAAAAGATACATAAAATGAATAATATATAAGTAGCCTATCCATAATTGATAAAAACCACTTCGTTACCATCCACATATCCCTAGTAACTAATTACCATCCAATCTTTAAGATAATCTTCTTGCCCCCATATATCTGGTATCCAAACCCGACCCGCCATCTCGACCCGGTGTCTCTTGAGCTTCTCTCTTCCACTCTCTTCTTGCACCAGTACTTGTGGAGGTGCTGTTGTAGTGGTTTTGGTGGTTTCAAGATTAGGGTTTTTGTGGGTGTCCATGTTTTGATATGATGGTTTGGTTTTGTTTAGTAATGAAGAAAGAAATGTATGATGCAAGAGAGGAGCTAGATATGTGTAATGATACCGTTTCTCCCTCTCTCTTTCCTCGGCAAAATCCACCGACCCACCACTTTACCGACCTTCACCGACATGGTGGCGGCGGTGTTACCGCCTAACCGCTGCCTTTGCCGACCCACTCCCTCCACCCTCAATAAATACCGGGCATAGGTTGACTTATTTCATTCGTACCTCGTACCCCCACCAAATTACGAAATTTAATGAGGACCGGGGTCAGTCGCATAGACAACATCAGTGACGAAAAGATCGTGCAGTACCTAGCCAAGAAAGCTATTAAAAAGTTAACAAAAGTAGCAAAGAAGGAGTCGAATGACTCGAGCCCGTTTGTTTGGAAGAAGAAAATTGAGCGAGAAGTGACTCATGGTGTCCCTCTTGATACGTTTTCAGTTAAAGCCGAGAAGATGAAACGAAAGGAAAGGATGGTCGAATTTGAGAAACTCAAAAAAAGAAGGGAGGAAAGAGCGATCCAGAAAAGAAAGCATGACGAGGAGATGGAGTTGCTCGCTAGAGAACGAGCTCGAGCTGAGTATGATCAATGGGAACAAAAATTAGAAGAGTTTCATACTAAGCAAGCCAAATATCAAACCACGATTATAGAATCACATGAAGAAAATGTCGAAGAAAATATGAATATAGGCAGTCTTTTGCCTCTTTCTAACGAATGTAATGATTTCGGTGTTAGAAAACCAAAGTTTATTAACCGAGTGCATACGGGATACAATTGGAATAGTTATAATCGGATTCATTATGATAAAGAAAATCCGCCCCCAACGATGGTCACGGGGTACAAGTTTGATGTATTCTACCCGGATCTTATTGATGCAAATAAACCTCCGAGTTATACAATAGAAAAAGATGGTGATGGTGTTGAAACATGTATCATTCGATTTCATGGAGGACCGCCTTATCAGGATATCGCGTTTAAGATTGTTAACAATGAGTGGGAGCTTTCGCGAGAGAAAGGATTCAAGTGTGTATTTGAGCAGGGTGTCTTGAGGCTTTATTTCAACTTCAAAAGTTTTAGGTATCACCGTTAGTATATACTACTACATTTTTTGGAATGCGGCTTTACATTGTTACATATTTGGGATTTACAGTGTTTGCAATTTCAGTGCCCTAATTTTCATCGTGTTTATGCCTTTTAGCAGTTGTAGCTAGTGTTTTTGCCTGCACAATATGATTCTGTCTCAGAACTTAACACTTATTTTTACCTTTGCTTCAATTCTCGTTAAGGTCCGAAAGAATTACCATATTTTGATGATACACTTGTTACATGGTATATAGTTATAACTTGACCCATACCCATTGAAATTACTTGTTTTAGACCGTTAGATGGTAATAGTCTTAACCTGACCCGTACCCACCGAGTGAATTTGATTCAGTTACTCCTTTAATACTGTGCAACATATTTGGTTTCACAGTTCTAAAACAAGTTGAACATGATTGAGCTCATACAGATTTCTAAAATAAATAACAAAAAAATATGTACTTAACAAATTGATACAACTTGAGTACCACATCTCACGATAAAATCGAATTCTAATGCTAAGTACAATGAATCAATCAAGTAGTAAAAATCACACAAAACTTGAATCAACTGCATCTTTCCTTTGATCAACTGACTTTTTGCCATTGACCGAAACCATTGTCACAGGTAGAACATAGCGTGATGAGAAATTACGAACTAAGTACTCATTCTCAGTCTCCGGATCACCATTTTGCAAAGGTCCTTGATCAAAATTCAGTTCTTAACTAAGCGGGTCATACTGGTACTTAGAAGATTGTCTAGCAAAGCTTTTGTCACGATTAAAACGTCGTATAAATGTCTTCCATTTTGGCCCAGCCACGATCTCTGACCACTCTCGAATCTTCTTCAAGGCGGCTATTCCTCGTGACCACAACGTTCCATTTGACTGTTGTTCATCGTTCTCCGATGATGGAACTTTCTGCCACCGGATTGGTAAGCAGAAACAACAATTTCGATCCGCGGAAAATGTTTCCAACGATGCGTTCACCATAGCATAAACTTGTGTTTGTATATTTTGGTGCACTAGAAATGAAATGTATGTTTAGTTGATACCAAAACAGATATGAAAAAAGGAGTTGCAAACTATGTTTTGTAGGATGAGATGAGCCATATTTATGAGAAGGATAATTGAGATTTATAATAAGTATACTTGCATAAAATAAATATAGGTAGTTACAAAAGTCTAAAATATTCCATAATTATGGAATACTTCTGTCAGTTGCAACGACTACATTTCTTTTCTCGAAAGTTAAACTCACATTTTTTAGTATAGTAATGTACTATGTTCTAATTTCAAATTTATAGTGATTTCTTAAAAGACACGAAAATAAAATTAGAATAACTAGAAATTCTACATATTGCTCATTACAATTTACATATGTTAGTGCTCATAATAATATGGATAGTAATTATCATCTAAGTCGTTTAAATACAATAAAATTGTTATTATCATATAATGTGTTTTTATAAGTTAAAGTCTACCATCTTTAATTATGTTTTTATGCATATGCATGAAAGCAATTAATGGATTTTTTTAACTTCACTTATATCCAAAAAAAAAAAAATTAGTTGTAGAAATACAATTTTGGAGTGTGGCTAGACAGCTAATAATGATAAGTGAGTTGGTCCACTCGACCTAACAACAAAAATAATTGGGTAGGTCATAACTCATAACGGCTGTTTTAATAAGATTTGGTTCATCACCTTTGCCAGCCTATACTTTCATCATCTATTTAACAAACTTTTGTCTTCATTCTTATCCAATTTTTAGCATACAAGTTTTAGAACATATTGAATGGTCGATACTAAAATTTTGCATCTAAAATAGTAAAAATACATAACAGATGGTTAAAGTAAATAGTGATATAGGTGTTACCAGTAATGTTAAATGTTAACAAAAGTTTGCTATATCGCTCTTTGAGTTAAATTGTTTTATCATGATATCTAGTTTTAAAAAAGACCCTTTAAAAAGTAACATATAAGTTAGATAAATTACTTTTCTGTTAACAATTGGTTTTATTACGAATTACTCCAGTTCGGCTTATATGCTTAAATGCTTTCTTCCGCCTGAATATATGTTTTTCAGTTTTTGTATGAGCTTAGATCATTTTATATTTTTAGTCGGGTTTAAGCTATTAAATAGCCACATACTTTCTCAAATTTCACAAATTTACTTATATGGTACGTGTATTGAATTTATTTTTTTAACATACTTATACTTTTTATTTCATGTATTAAATAGCCAAATACTTTCTCAAATTTACTCAATTAGTGAACTGACTAAAATACCCTTGTGTTCTTCGCATAAACTTGCATCGTTAGTCCTTTATACTAACGGCTGTTAGTAAACAACTTAAAATTTGTTTTACACGTTTTCGTCCGTTTTTGCACGTTTTGTCCGTTTTTTGCATGTTTTCGTCCGTTTTGACACGTTTTCGTCCATTTTTGCACGTTTTCGTCTGTTTTGCATGTTTTCGTCCGTTTTTACACGTTTTCATCCGTTTTTATATGTTTTCGTTCGTTTTTGCACGTTTTTTACTCATTTTCATCCGTTTTTACACGTTTTCATTCGGTTTCTTATGTTTTCATCAGTTTTTACACGTTTTCGTCTGTTTTTGCATGTTTTCGTTCGTTTTCGTCCATTATTATACAACTTTATCCGTTTTTACACATTTTCATTCGTTTTTGCAGGTTTTCGTCATTTTTTTTATAATTTTCATCCGTTTTTACACATTTTCGTTCGGTTTCTTACATTTTCATCCGTTTTACATATTTTCGTCCATTTTTTCACGTTTTCCTTCGTTTCTGCACGTTTTCGTCTGTTTTTACATGTTTTCGTTCGGTTTTGTAAAAATGAATGTGTAAAACAGATAAAATGTGAAATCAAACGAAAACGTGCAAAAATGGATGAAAACATGTAAAAACGGATGATAACGTGCAAAAATGAACGAAAACGTGTAAAACGGATGAAAGCGTACAAAAACGGCCGAAAACATTCAAAAACGAACAAAAACTTGCAAAAACGAATGAAAACATGAAAAAACGGACGAAAACGAGCAAAAACAAACAAAAAAGTGCAAAAACGAACAAAAAATGTAAAAACGGATGAAAACATGTAAAAATGGACGAAAACGTAAGAAATCAAATGAAAACGTATAAAAACGGATGAAAACGCACAAAAACAAACGTAAATGTGTAAAACGGTTGAAAACGTACAAAAACAAACAAAACGTGCAAAAACAAGCAAAAAGGTGAAAAAATGGACGAAAACGAGCAAAAACGAACGAACATGTGTGAAAACGGAAGAAAACGTGCAAAAACGTGAAAAAACGAACGAAAACGTGCAAAAAATGGATGAAAACATATAAAAACGGACGAAAATATAAGAAACCGAATGAAAACGTGTAAAATTGACGAAAACATGTAAAAACGGACGAAAACGTGCAAAAACGGATGAAAACGCAAAAAAAAAAGGACGAAAACGTGTAAAAACGGACGAAAACGTGAAAAAACGGATGGAAACATGTAAAAACAGACAAAAATGTAAGGAAAACAAAATTTAAGTTATTTACTAAAAACCGTTAGTATATAGAACTAACGATGCAGGTTTATGTAAAGAACACAAGAGTATTTTAGTCAGTTCACTAATTTGCGAACATATTAACACGAATTAAAAAGTATAGGTATGATACAAACAATAAATTCAGTACATGTATCATATGAGTAAATTTGAGAAAGTATGTAGCTATTTAATGGCTTAAACCTTTTTTATTCTCTCACTCTGTTTTTGTGTATAGTTTATGAGGAAAAATTTTTGCACGTATTTTTTAGTTATAAACGCTTTGAAACATTCCTTGAACCGTGTTCATACATGTACAAAAAAGACTAATCACCATTTTTTTTTTCTTAAAGATGGCATCTGACATTTTAGTCGAGGATTATATAATTATTACGTGAAAACGGTGCTAAAAATAGCATTTTGATTTAGAGCGTTTAGAAAAATTAGGAATGCTAGTTGCTTGTTTCTAAACAAGAATATGTATACAAACGCTGACTATTAGTTGCTAGTTGCTTCAAAACGCTCGCTGACATACATACACAAGGAGGTTACAAATTTGTTTGCAGCTTAGAAAGTTAACTTAGTCTAACACTATCTTGTCACACTCGAGTTTTGTTACTCACAAACCTAAACTAATTAAGACGTATTGGTTCTAGTAGCTAAATATAATATCCTTTTGTAACGAGTACCAATGAACAAATGTTTAAAACTGAAGGGTAAATTGTGACAACCAGCTGAAATTTATGTCTTATTCTTTTGATTTTTCTATTTTGACAATGAAAAATTGAAATCGCTCACACAAACGGATCTCAGTTTTTACAGGTTTCCCTTCATGATTTTTTATTTACTTGGATTATTAAATTATTAGTTATATTCATTAATTACGAGGATTTTGTTATGTGATTAGATTATCATTTTAGTGTATGTTTATGTGTTGGATCAGTTTATGATATTGATGATTATATTCATCAAAAAGTATTATTATAAATGACCTATTGATTAGTAATATCTTATGAGTATACATTCATTATGAATTATGTTATCGTTATATACTTGTATGTTATAGGTTTGAACTAGAGGTGGCAAAACGGGCGGGCCGGGCGGGCACGGGCACTGGCTAGAATGGGCACGGGCTTAAACGGGCACGGGCTAAACGGGCACATGTTATACAAATCGCTTTATAAACGTAATACCCCATTTATATTTAAAAAATTAAATATATTATATATATAAGTTTTTCTTAAAAAACGATTATAATATTCTCTAATTGAAAGAAAATATGTGCCCGTTGTGCCCATTTAACTTTTCAATCGGCTAAATGTGCCCATTTTAAAAAAAGGATGGGGCTAAATGTGCCCAAATCTTTTACAAAGTAACAAAAATTAGCCCCTTTTTTTTTCATTTTGGGCACAAATTGCCACCTCTAGTTTGAACCTAAATACTCAACAGATTGATCCACCGTGTGCAACATTACGTTGTTATCTTTTACAAGATACGGAGTATAATGTAATCACGTTCTTTTGTGTTCTCGAGTATCACTCAAGGAAGGAAAATGAAAGAAAGTTAATTTCTTTACTTTTCCTTACTAAAAAACTTGAGAACTAGTTGTATGAATGTATTTGCTTGTATCAGCGCAGCTTAGATTACGATTTGAGCTCAAAAAAAAAAAAAAAACAAGTGAAATACATATAACTAGTAAAGATAATGCTTATAACTAGTAAAGATAATGCTTATAGGTACACATATGTTCCTTTTAGAAAGCCGCCAAATGAACTATTCAACGTTTGTATCAAGTTCCTGAATTTCAAACTTACTTGTTTAAGTCAAAGTATATGAATCAAGCTTGATTAGGCACTACCCACATGCATACATTTTGATAAGCAAACCTGTTTGCAAATACAAAGCAAATGGTATTGTGGAAATATATACATATGAGATATGCGGTCTAATTAGTTGAAACATGTGTCTATGCGTGCTTCTGTTTCAGGCTTTAGAACGTCACACATCATTTGAAATTTGTTTTAATGCAGACTGTAAATAAGCTATTTCTTATGTTTTCAGGTTTGACAGTATGTCTATGAACTGGGCTCAACGTAAAATCTACCTATACAATGTTACATTTGGACTATACATGTTGGATCCATGGGAGCGTTATCTGTTCAGTATCCTTATTTGTTATTTCTGCATTTTCTTGAACTGATCTATCTAAAGCAGACATAAAAATTTTAAGTTTGACATTTTTGGTTTTTAAAATTGCTTATATAACATGGGTTACACATATCATATACCTAGCATTCCCTCCCGCTCAGAAGTAGATCGCGCTCTAGAATTTTAGCAGTCCAATAACTACAATTTAGCTTCAATATCTGTATAATTAAATCATTAAATAATTATGTATTTTGCTATTTGTAGCCCTAAGGGCTATGTTTAAGAAATAAACATGAAATAAAGGGTAGTACATTTAGTTGGTTGGAAGTAGTTAAATTCAGGGGGGTTGGGCGGTTATTCTGAAAGTACAAGCAATTTAACGTAAGGGCTACGTTTAGCATTTTCCAATAATTATTAATTGGAAGTATGAAACTTCATTCAAGTATATGTTAAGAACTAAAAAAAGAAAATAATGTCATTTTTCATGGTGTCTGATTTTTTATGAATTGCACTTGGTCAACAATTTCATCGACTTCTATGGCTGCGTTGGCATAAAACGAAAAGGCAAAATTTATAATTTGAATCGATGGGCATGTGAAATTGTGATTTGAAGTTGCTTTGGCTGACTTAACGTATCTTAGATGCTTTGGTGGTTGTCTTAATGTGGTTCATTTTCTACAATGGATATCGGAACCTTAATGAGATTGGAAAAAGGTAACGTTATTTTTCCTTTTTCAAGTCTGTTATCTGCTATTATGTTAGTTTTGTATGAACTGAAGGCGTCTTCTATAAGCACATGCTAATGTGTTCTAGTACATGACTATACATAGTATGAGTTTGTACAACTGGAAGTGCTCACTTTTACATCCTTGAACCAATAGGAGCATCGGACCAACTAGTAGTAGTTCAGGAATATACACTGATGTCTGTCATTCAGTTAGTTATTACTTATTGTGTTTGTTAGCTCCATTTCGATATCTTTTTGCTGAACATGTGCACGCAAATTGCACCCACTGGTCTGTTTTATTTTGCTTCATTTTCTCTGAAAATCATCGATTGCACTTTCATATTTTTCAGAGCATTTATCTTTGATTTGAGTGTTTTTATATGTCGTATGTATTGGGAGGGTGATGAATGCATAGACTCAGCAGTTTTGTTTGATACACAGAGCAAAAATTCCTTTTCTCTTGACATGTCTATGGTAAACTAGTAGACACCAATGATTGACTCACCATTCAAAGAAGGAAAAAGATGACCAGCTTTGACCATTTAGGTCAAACACACTATTTTCATTCTCTAATAAATATCATTTCATTACAGTATAAATTTATATGTATGACATGTAGATAAGACCATATAATTGTTCAAATAGTTTAAACCGAGTTTTGACCGAGTTAAACCCAATTTTTGACTTATTTTTTTACCTAGTTCTGCCTTGTAGCAAGTAATCACCGATTACTGGGTCACTGACCTTGTAGCGAGTAATCGTCGGTCACTCAGCCTTGTAATCCTTGTTTTACAACACTGATTATGACCACATACAGCAACATTGAAAATAGTTCTAGACATGAAGCCTTGGTCTTTTAGTTTTTGTTACGAATTTATTATGTGTTTTAACCTTGAAAGTAATAAGTTTGACTAACCATACTCTTTTCTTTCTGGATTGTGTGCATCAGATACTCCTTTTTTTTAACTCGTCATTTTTCTGTCTAAAATATGCGTGTGCATTTCCCCAGGTATGTATGGTGAATCTTGACTTTGGAAGATGATTATGCGGTCTCATGCACATTCATATTCGGATAAGCAAACTGAGAAATTTACTCTGTAAAATCACAATTCATGGGACTTGAACAATGAACTAATTTGGAGCCACGCATCTTACCAACTGAGCTGAAATAGCATGTTGGGGTTGTATGCAACTTTGTTAATTGTTACTGCTCATTTGTGTCTGAAACCTTTTTGTTGTTGTAGCTCTGGCTTATATATCATACATTTGTTGTTTGAAGTTTCATTTTGTTCGACAAATCTTTAGGCAATCCTAAAAAATGGCGAAACGTGATTTTTGTCAATATTTGAAAGCCACGGTAATGCTCAAACCATTTGGTTGATTGAAACAAAGGGCGACATATTTTTGCTTTTGGTTGAATCAGAGTTCCTCGTATTTTTAAACTGTGATATTCATACACCTCAGACAAATAATTCTGAGTGAGATATATTCTCCCCTAACCTAGAAATAAGGGCGAATTATATATATGCCCAATGATAAATCATGATGGTGAATGAGCTTTTTAGAGTTATCAAAACAAAACCAACTGAAATCAAACGCTCATTTGTTCATTTTGGGTTTGTTCTATAACTTGTTCCTATGGATATAATGAAGTCAAAATAACTCGTGAACTATTTAAAATTGAATGCTTGAGATTGACTTGACTTTAGTTGAAAATAAAAAAAAAAATCAAAAGACTTGATGCATTTAATACATAAGCTTTTTAATCAATTGTAGTTATCAAAAAGTCATGTTTTTAATCTTACTCCCATGTAAAAACTAGTCGAAAAACTTTTCGTTAATAAAAATTCAAGTGAAAAACCAAAGCTTGAAACACTTCATGGATACCAAGTCTTTATTAAAAGTCTTTTTTCAAGTCTAATGCATAAAAAGCTACTAACAAAACTTTGTGCCATTTTTCATTTTTACCCTTCATGTATTTGTATATCTACAAGATAACCGAGTCAAGTCGAGCAAAACTCAAAAGTAGAGGTGTATGCGAGTTGATACAATGTCAAGTTCTAGCTAACTTGATTAACTTATACTTTCAAAATTCAACTCGATTAATTATCTTATCATATCTTAGTTTTGTATAAAATATTCATAAATTATCTTAAAATATTATGGAATACAAGATATCAACTTTAAAGCAACCATTACAATCGTCCTATGCATGCAAACATTAGAATTTCACATTAAAAACACATTAAATGAGTACTAAATTTTCATTTACACCTATGCCAAAAAAAAATCATTTACATTTGTTCTAATAAAAATTGATCATCTTTTTTATGTATTTTGTATTAACTTTAACTAGAACCATGTAAGTGAACAATTGAACCATCATCACGTCAAATTTAAAAGTAATCAAAGTAAATGTTAACTGACTTCATGCTTTTGTCTCATTTTGCAACTTACTAAAACTTAAAGGGTCATTTCTAAAACAACTAACGACCCAAAACTAACAGCACACCAAAAGTGCACCTAGCTGAAATCTAGAGAACTCCGGCTTCTCCGGCGAGCACACCGGAAAACCATTTTCAGCTCAAAATGCCAGGACCAGGTCCACACATGATGTATGCACTTGGTACAGGTCAAGCTCTAATGAGCATATCTAATGGAAGGTTCAGTCCTCATCACTGCATCATTTACGCACTCAACGCCTTTTTCGGGCCTGATATCGGGTCTTTTGCTGAGTGGCTGACTTCAACTGTTGGATTGGGACATGTTTTTGGATCATCTGTTGAAACCTTTGTTCATGATCCTCTGTTTTATGTTTTGATACTTGGTGTTCCTTTGTCTTTGCTTTATGCTCGTGTTTCGCGGTTTTTTGTAAATAAAGGATACCTTGATTCTGTAACTGGGGTTGGTTTTTTTATTCGTTTATTGTGTCCGACTAGTTTTAATGATGGTTATTAATGTTTTTTGGTGGTTTGGTGCAGGTGGGTTTGACTGTGAAGCAATGTTTCTTGCTAATATCAGCTGGTTCTTTATCGCACTTTTTTCTTGATCACTTGTTTGAGGTAATATTTTATTTGGTGTAACTAGTGTTATAGGCAATATGTAAGTTGTTTATAGGTGTAATGCAGCTGAGGCAGATAGCTAACGAGTTAGCAAAGTTAATAGGACCGTGAAAATGAACCGGAATGGGGGGTGGTCACATTTAGGTGGATCGAAATGTGTAGTGATGGTTGTTGAGTTCCTTTAACTTAGTTACTGAAGTTCTACCCTTTAGGGGGTGTTTGTGTTATAGCTTTTTACCGGGCTTATGAGCTTTCGAAATGAAAAGATCATAAGCGCAGTTTTTACGGCTTATGAGTGTATCAAGTTGATTTGCGAGAATACTGACTGTAGGACGTCATGACAGTAGTAACCGATATCATTACCTTATTTTAGGCTATTAAAGTATGAAAAAAACCTTTATGAACGTGTAGGTGTGCATGTGACTTTATTTAGACAATTGAACACTGTGAATGCAGACGTGCATTTGGATTAATTTATTCTATACTTGTCATTTTCATTTTCTTCCTTGCAAGAATGATGCTGGTGTTGAAACTTAGTTTTTACTGATCTTTACTATATTTCAAATTTTGAAGTTAATTGTTGTTAGGCCTCGTGATACTCATGTTTTCTGAATTTGTGTTTTAGGAAAACGGGCACTCAACAATGTACACATGGATACTAAGTACTGGTTGGTGGGAAGCCCGTGCTCCTGTCAATCCAGATGTTGTTGTTGTAATCGGGTTTTTATGTACCTGCTTGATCATTGGTTTCATTCACATCAATAGGTACTAATTATTATTTCCAATGTAGATAAAATATATGTTTTCCGTCTATACATCAACTTGCTTTCTTACTATACATGTACTGCAGGGTAAAGCCAGAAAAATCTATCAGAAAACAATCAATCAACTCTGCTAAGCTTCTGATAGCAATTGCTAGCACATATTCTTTATGGTGCGCGAGTCAGATATACTTGGTGAATCCTCGAAGACCGGCAGTTGGTGAAGAAGCGGATCTTGGTGTCATTGTTTTTCTAGCTGTATATTTTTTTCTTCCCCACTCGTTGTGCATCATGTCCATGAACCCGGTTGAAAGACTTCCTCTTTAGCCAAGTTAGGTTCGCCATACATGATCACCGCTAGAGATGGTACATGAGTGTAGCAATATCATTTACAAATGTAAAATGTTGTAATCCCTTCCCCACACTGTCAAGATATAGAACTTAGAAATGTTGTGAACCCTTATACCCTGCCCGGCTGGATTGAGTTTTGTTGTTGTTCAGAAATGTTGTTAACATAAATTATTGAAATCGGCTTAGAAGCATTCATTGGTTTGTTTCCTGTTCTTTAGAAGAAAATCCCTTATTTTGCTTTCGACTCTCAGTTGTCAGTCAGGGTTGTGCAGCAGTACAAAACCATGTCACATTTAACCGAATAGAAATTCCAAGGATATGAACTGAACTGCATAATACCGGTTTGGTCCCAAACTTGGACCATTAGTTGGGCTTGAAATTTGGGTTTGTTTTGGAACTTAATCCATGACATGATGCACTATGTCTTCTTATGAAAGTAATCAAACAAAAATTGGTTTCCACCAAACTGAGAACAGGGGTTATACTGGTTTTGGGTCATTTTGTTATAGTTCATGCTTGGTTTGTTGGCGTAATGGTTTGAAACAGCTATAAATAGTGTGGATCTACGTGCAAAATATTGAGGACTTAGGAACATATCTACATGTGAAGTACAAAAGACGACGCTTCGAGCGAGTATGGTAGAAAAATCAGCTTTGTTAGATACGAAGTTACCAACAAATACTTTGGTAATCAATAATGGTGTCCCCAGCTAAGATAATATTTCGTTATGAGTATGACTTCTTAGCCGTCAGGATATGCAGCGTAAATTAGAAGTCTGAGTTCAAATCCGGCCATATGAACCTGTGTGTGTTCCTTGTCTGCAGGGCCGTCCCATGAATTTATGAAATTTTTGAGGGCCCTGAACGAAATTAAATAATGAGCCATTTCGATAAGGAATGTTATATATAAAGTGTCACCGTTTATAATATATAATGCAATTAGTTATTTAAACGTTCTAACATATTACTCATTTAAAATATTTTCTCATCTAAATACTTTTTTTTCCGTGAAAAATATGTGTACACATGTATATAATTATTAACGGGACAAATTTTAGGGCCCTTAAAAATTTTGGGGCCCTGAGCGGTCGCTCACCTTGCACACCCTCAAAGACGGCCCTGTGAACATGTGTTCCTTGTTTGAAGGTTACACAAACAAGGATTAACTATTATTCACATACATTTTTTGATCTCATTATCTGAATCTAAATTTGTTGTAGCACAAGAATCCTAAGATTCAAGCTCCCTGCCTTTTCTTGTTTGGTGTTTGATTGATCCTACGTCGCCTCTGATTATTATTATACTGTATTTTTTTAGTTTTTTGGTATGAATATGTCAAAACGACACTTGTTTGACCATGAAAGGGTCGGAAACGGTCGTGGAGATATTACGGTTAGGCCGCATAAACATAATAATAAATCAGTTACGCATCTAAATCTTGGATAAATATAAATGACACAATTTCTAATTAAAATCTTGATGAGATGTGTGTCTAAGGTTAGGAATAGAAACCAAATAACACCATGTTGTCACATTGAATAGCCAAGAAAAGTTTAACATATATCATAAATTCTTTAAAGATTAAGGCCCGTTTGTTTCATGGTTATAGAATGAAAGAATGAAAGAATGAAATCATCGTATAAATGAGATGTTTGGTTGCCAGTGGGGCTCATTTTTTGAAATGAAAAGGTGAACACACCCGTAGAATGAAAGATAGGGGGAGAGGCATCTTTCATATTTTTTTTAATTAACTTTTTATTCATATTTTGATTTTCTCTCTAAGGCTGCCCCTAGTAAGAGCAATCAATCCCTCTTATTTTCTCTGCCACGTCAGCTTTCTCTTTCCAGTGACCTTCAGGTGATTGGGTGCCCCAGTAAGGGCGACCATGATCAACTTTTTTTTTTTTTATTTATTTATTTATTATTATTATTATTATTATTATTATTATTATTATTATTATTATTATTATTATTATTATTATTATTATTTTTAAACATTTTTAACACAAACTCAAATTTCATTAATAATTAAAACGTTACATAATAATTCAAATAAAATAAAAACATTACAACACTTATTAAAAACTAATAATCTAGGTTGTGGCGTGCCTTGATCGAATCTTTGATTTCCTGCATTTTTTGTCGTTGTAATGCGGGCAAAGATGGGTCGATTGGTGTGATATAAAATATGATGTCTTTTTGATATTTCTTTTCTCGATCAAGTTCAAGTCTTTGTTGTTCTAGTGCAAGTCTTCTGTCATCCATTTCCGCTTTCTTTTGCTCCAGCTCCAACTCCTTTTGCCTTTGCTCCAGCTCTTTTTTCTTCAACTCGTAGTATCCGTCTGCCAGCTCCTTCTTCTTTCCCAATGCCATGGACTTAATGGTTTTCCATTTCTCGGCTACATCTTCCATATAGGAAGACTTGGAACTCTCTGACGATTTCTTCTTATTTTTCTTAGCGGCATCACGACCAATTGGTCGCTCATTTCGAGTCTCTTCATCATCAGGCACATCCGAACCGGTTTCAGAAGTCCTTGCTTTTTTTCGACCCGCATCTTGGCTTAAAAAAGCCGGCATCTCATTATCCTTCCAAACCTCATGGTCCTTCAGAATTTCCCAACAATGCTCCAATACAAACGCATGATTATACACTATTTGGTATTCTTCACACGCTCGTCTGTAAACAGTGAGGTCATTCTCACCACTTCCATAATTCCTATAAGCATTGTCGTAAATGGCACAAAACTGACCAACTCTAGGACGAATCCTATTTTTCCACTTGGTAATAATCGAGTTGTACGTTCTTTGTTGTTGTTGTTGTTGGTTGTTTTGATATGGTGGAACAAATGGACGATTCATAGGACGATTTATATAAAATGGATTGTTAGTTTGTTGTTGTGGAGGTTGTTGCGATTGATAATCTAAACTAGCGGGTCGGAAATTGACATTTGGTGAGATACCGGTTAACCGGAAATTCGGATCCGGTGTTAATTGCGGGATGTTTTGTGGCAATCGGGATTTTCGGCCTTTTGTTTGTGGTGTTTTCTTAGACATTTTGAATAGAGAGAATTGTGAGATTTTGTGGATTGAATTGTGTTAATATGTTGTGTATTTATAAGGTAGTTTAAAAGAATTTTTTTATTTTTTATTATTTTTTTATTTTTTTTTGGTTTCAAACATTATCAAACGGCTAGTTCAATTTTTTTTCCCTCAAACGGTTCTTTCCCAAACGGTCGAATAGTAATTAAATACACAACTTTTAGTCAGACAATTACTTGATCGAGTTCAAGACCAAGATTAAAAAAAAAAAAAAAAAAAAAAAAAAAAAAAAAAAAAAAAGTGCCGATCAATTCCCCACAGAAGGTAGATCGACTGGGAATCGATCGCCTATATCGATCAACTACTCTTACTGCGAGTAGCCTCATATAACACTTAGAATTAAATTATTTTATATTAATTTGTGAGGTCACATCATTCAAAACATTACAAGAGCCACAATTATTATAAAACAAATAATATTTTATACTATCATTTCTTTTCTTTCTCTCCTACTTTTCTTTAAAACTATTACCAAATTCAAATCCGATTCTAATCCTTTTACATAAATAAACAAAATTTATCAACTCATTTTTTAATCAAATTAAAAAAAAAAAACTCACTCTTATCATTTTTTTTAAAAAATTAAATATCTCACAAATCGTTAATCGTTACGCGAAACAAATCATACCATCGTGACGATAATTAAATCATCTTACTATAGATGGGCACTTCTATATAATATCGACTAACTTTTTTTTTCGAGTTTTTTAAGTGTTAAAATTTCCATCGAGAAAAATCAAATGTAATTTGTTAAATCACAGTTGATCTGTTCTTTTAAAAATCACATGTGATTTTTATTATAAAAAATATGTGATTTTACAAATCACACGTGTTTTTTAAAATAACAAAGTACATATGATTTTTCTGAGAGAAAATTTAAACACTTGAAAATAAAGCTCGAAAGAAAAAATAGTCGAAAAAATCCCCGTCGCGATGATGTATTCTTCGTATCTTGAAAATTCTCGTCGCGATGGGTTTTTTTGTTTTTATGAAAAAATGAATGGCAAGGATTTACCCATTTGACCTTTAAAGAATTTATGATATATGTTGATCTTATCTCGAGTTGAGTTTAATATAGATCCAAAAACTTTTAAAACAAATCTTGGTCACTTATTTTTTCATCAATATTATTTTCTATTTTTTTTTTAAATAAAATATCTTGCAAACGGTAAATCGTTAATCGACAAATAATACATCATCGCGACGAAAATTTCTTTATCTTTCAGTAGACGAGCACTTCGATATAATTTTGCCGGACTTTATTTTTTTTAAGTTTTGTTTTAGTGTTAAAATTTGCGTCTGAAAAAATCACATGTGATTTGTAATATTAGAAATCACGCGTGAACACAAAGCACATATGATTTCATAAAATCACATGTGATTTTCCACGCGTAAAATTCAATATTTACAAAAAAAAGTCAAAAAAAGGTCCGTCGAAAGTATATAAAAGTACCCTTCTGTAGAATATGATTTAATTCTCGTCGCATGGTATTATTTTTTTGTAACATTAACGTTTTGTGAGATATTTAATTTAAAACAAAAAAATAAACATGTGTCTTTTATGAAAAAATAAGTGCTATATCAACACTTTTCACTTTGTAACCTTAAACCAGCCACCACAAAAACCTTATCTCATTTCATTTCAGAAACTCAAAAACCCTAACGTAAAAGAATCGGAGATGTTTTAATGTTTTAGTATAACGTACAAAAAAATAAACATGTGTTTTTTATGAAAAAATAAGTGCTATATCAACACTTTTCACTTTGCAACCTAAAACCTGCCACCAAAAAAAACCTTATCTCATTTCATTTCACAAACTCAAAAACCCTAACTTGAAAGAATCGGAGATGTTTTAATGTTTTAATATAACGTACAAAAAAATAAACATGTGTTTTTTTTGAAAAAATAAGTGCTATATCAACACTTTTACAGACACTTTGCAACCTAAAACCAGCCACCACAAAAACCTTATCTCATTTCATTTCCCAAACTCAAAAACCCTAACATAAAAGAATCAGAGATGTTTTAATGTTTTAATATAACGTACAAAAATTGGTTGAATTGGATACTTCAACAATACCGGGTCTTGAGGATGAGATTTGGATGTTGAAGACCAATTCTGTATGTTGGAATTTAATACATGATAATCATAATTAAACAATAACATCAAAGTAAACATGCAGAAGCGAGTAGATCATATAACATGTAAATTAATTAACCAAACGTAAATAGTATGCGTACCTTAAAATTCTAGCCTAACAAGAATCTAATTCCAAGCAATCAACTTTAAGAACCCTAACTAGGGTTTATATGAATTATTAGAATTACTCCTTACCCTTTTCTAATTCAATCCAAGATTCAATCAATAGTGTGATTGAATCACATTCTTGTACACACGTACTAATACCAAGGAAATGTTATGCTAGTAAACAAGAACACAAAACTAAACCAAACAATTTGTTTATAAAATAACACAATCAAAAACCCTTAAGGGTTGTTTGTTTCGATCGGCCACAAAGGGAAAAGAGAAAAAGAAAATCAATTAGGTATTGTGTGTGCACAAAAGGTGAAAAACAATGACCCTTGATTTTGCTTATATACTAATTGAAACTTGGAGTCCAAGTTAGATATGGATTGGGTTATACCCATCCATAACCGATCGGCCTATCAATGAGATAGGGGATCCGGAACTTTCTTGACAACTAATTTCAATCTAGTCCTTCTCTTTTGTATTTAACGGTCGTTAGTCAATTTTCCGTTAATTACTAACGGTCGTTATAAGTTTTGTGTATCTAATAATTAATATAACCTTTTATATTAAATTATTAATCATTTACTCTTCATACGTAAAGTGTGCAATCCCGTGATCTCGAGTTCGATCCTAACACACAACTACTAATTTATGTCCACAAAACTAACAGCTCCCACTTGAACATATTTTAATAGTGTGATCACATCGGTTAGCGTCTAGCAACACTTCGATGCCTCTAGTACAACTCGAGTAAGGTCTCCTGGAAAAATCTTTTAATGATTCATCATTATTATTATCCTTTTGTTACTAATACTATGTTATATAAAGATATGGATTTAAGTCATTCTTTATTCAACATTTTGTTTCTCATTGTTTGTGATTGAACAAGATTACCAAATCTTTTGAACATTTCAAGGGAGATATTGGGCATGGCCATGCAAACATCTTGTCAACCCTACGAGGGGCCCAACAGTATTAAACTTCAAAATAAATTTGAAGGAACAAATTCTATCTTGACTACAAGCGTAACCCATGAATTTTGTAACAATTCCGAAAACAATCCTTTTGACGACCAGTTACGTATAGCGTTAAATTGTTCCACAGAATGCACTACATTCATAACAGTTATCTGGTATCTCAAGTCTGAGGATAACTATTCATGATTTACTTAATAACAATATCCATAAAGTACAATCATGTAGTTTGGGATAAGTCCTATGTTCAATTCATTGAATATCATGTGAATTTGGCATGTCAGCGCATCAATATACTATCAAGTATATTATATCAAAACTCAGATTTGTCTTAATTTAATGATATTCTCATATCATTAATTGACAATGGACAATTTAGAATAACATAAGTTTTTCATGGATTTAAACATGCAAATATAGGACACAATTTATTATTAATGAAAATAAACGTACCAAGTACTTAAATTCATTACAAATAATAAATGCTTAACATCCTTTATCCAAATACCAAATAGATCAATGCATGATATCTCTAGTTGATGAATTATGCCTCAATTGATGATAATCATACTTGTTGACAAGGCATAAATCAACCAACTTTGATCTATCAGAATTTTGAGAATACTTATTTCAAGAATTCAACTAGTGAAGTTCTTGTATGTGTGCATTCAAATAATTTGATATTGCCACATAATATTTCATAAAGTGTGTGACAACCTCAATCACCAATTTATGATTATCAAACTTTCAAACATTTTTAAAGTTTAAAGTATTCTTATTCTTTTAATGTATAATGCAACTATGCTTTTAGTGAGCACAACTAGTTCACATGTCTAAGGATGAAATCCTACCAAGACTAGTATTGAGTGTCATCTCAATTAAACCAGCATCATTGTAAACAAACAACAATATGCTCTTTAAAATTCCGTAAACTTGAATATCTATTGTGTAATGTTTGATGCCTTCCAAACTTTCAAGTTTGTTGGCTATGACAATTTGCACAACAATTGACAAATTGTTCATCTATAGAATCTGGAAGTTGTTCCAGGCTGAGGATGTAATTCTATATTCAAACATATTCCAATAGAATAATCATTACACTAGTTATCTAATAACTTTCAATTAGATATCAACATTGTCATAACATCTTATAACAATTCGTTTATGTAACATGATGTCCATGAAAAATCTTCGAGTCATACTTAGATTTCATTCATGTTCTATCTTATTTAAAAGATATGTGTTGGGAATAAAATGTTCAAGTCAAAGAGCCTGCCAAAGATGTTAAAGAGCCTGCTAGTTGATTTTGAAGTGTATGAAGATGTTCTACCAGTACCTTCTGGGTAGAAGGTACTGCTAGTTGATGAAGAGCCTGACAAGCTTATGTCATGTCGATTAGATATTTTGTAATAGATATTTAGTTGAATTATTAGTCTTTGTACATTGTTATACGTTATGTAGAAGTAGTTTAGTCCTCTGTGGTTCACAGAAGAATATGGCAGAGTTGTACATTGGTAGTTGTATTTAATTGTAGGCGCCAATATAGTCAAAGTATAGTTTTATATTCAACCACTTGACAATCTTGTAATAAGATATCCTTATCTTATAAAAGGATATCTTAGTCACCACTTCATGCATGCATCTCATCAACCATTAACCAAAACCGAACTATCTCTCAAGTAACTTAGTTACTCAAACTCACAAATCCTTTTACAATCTTAGATTCAAGATTACTTTGTAATCCCGGTGATACTTAGATCATCCGTATTATTTCATCAATAATATTGAATCTTTTTGTGTTAACCAAAGTTGTGTTCTTTGTTCATTGCATACTTACGTTTACATAAACTCACCACCTTGTGTTCTTTTAAAGTGTGTTGTAGTAGATTTCGCATGCTAAACACATTCAATACATAAATATCTCAAATCAAACAAATAAAACTGTTCCACAAGTGGTATCAGAGCTAGGCTTGATATTTACTAATTTAAAAGAACAATGGATGTTGAACATATTCAAACAAATGTTGCAGCTAAACTTCCATTACTTAAGCAAAATGAGTTTGAAATGTGGCGACTAAGGGTAGAACAATACTTTCAAGTGCAAGACTATGCACTTTGGGAGATCATTGAACAAGGCAACTCATTTAAACCCTCAATCACCACTACAACAGTAAATGATGCTCTTGTAACACAGATACAAGACCAACCATCAAATGTAGATGAAAAAGTTCAGAAGAGAAATGATCTAAAAGCAAGGAGTATGTTGCTGATGACTATTCCTAATGATCAGCTTTTGATCTTTAACAAATACAAAGATGCCAAAACCCTTTTTGAAGCAATTGTGGCTAGATTTGGTGGTAATGATGCTACCAAGAAAACACAGAAAATACTTCTCAAACAACAATTTGAGAACTTCACAGCCACAACCAATGAGTCTTTGGACAGTATGTTCAATAGACTTCAGAAGCTTGCAAGTCAGTTAGCCATCCATGAAGTGATGATAACTCAAGAAGATCTTAACTCTAAATTTCTTAGGAGTTTACCTTCAGAATGGTCTATGCATGTCATTGTATGGAAGAACAAGCCAGATATTGACCAGATGAGTCTTAATGATCTCTACAACAATTTCAAAATAGTAGAGCATGAAGTAAAGAAGACTACTGGGTCAAGCTCAGGAAATATGGCTTTTGTTTCATCACCAAGCATCTCAAAGGTTGAAAATGAAGAAAAAGGTGGCAGAGAAGAAGGTACTGCCAACACAACCTTTGGTACTGCTAGTACTTCTGGTAGTACCAAAACCATTTTAGATGAAACAATTGGGTGTGCTTTTCTTACATCTCAACACAATGGGTCCGTATTAACATTTGAAGATCTTCAAGAGATTCATCCTGATGATCTTGAAGAGATGGACATAAAGTGGCAACTTTCACTTTTGAGCATTAGAGCCAAGAAGTTGTTGATGAGAACTGGTAAGAAGATAATGATAAATGGAGATGAGCCTGCTGGCTATGATAAGTCAAAAGTGGAGTGTTACAACTGCCACATGAAAGGTCACTACTCTAGAGAGTGTAGAAGACCTAAGAAGCAGGATGACAAGGGTAGAGGGTTTGACAACAGGAATAAAGGAAGCTTTGAGAAGAAAGGAAGCTTTGAAAGCAAGAGTAAAGTTGTTGAAATTGCTGAGCCAAAACCAATGGTTGCTATTGATGGCATGGGTTTTGATTGGAGCTTCATGGGTGAAGATGAGTCAACTTCTGATGAATTGGCTTTAATGGCATTCTCCACTCCTGAGGTACAAACCATCAAATGTTCTAATAATTGTGAATTTCTTAAAGAATTAGAATTTCTAAGAAAATCTTATGATGATCTTACATTAGAACATAGAAAAACAAATCAAACCTTAGTCAACTATAAGTGTGGTATGGCCAAACTAGAAAAACAAATCATTCACTATAGAGAAAATGAACTCACCTTTACTGATGCAAAAACTGCTCTTAATAGACAAATATTTTTGAAAGATTCAGAAATAGAAATGTTAAGGACTGAGTGTACTAAAGTGACATTGGCTAGAGATAATATTCAACTAACTGTTACTAAATTGGAAATTGCTTCGGAATGCACTAGAAGCATAGTTGAGAATCAGATGAATAAGAGAATAAAATCAGGGATAGGATACAATAATTGTCCACCTCCTTATAGAGGAATTCCTTGTCCACAAGGTAGTGATCTTGCAGCATCAGGTTTACATGAAATCATTAGCAAACCATTAGCTAAACCTGTAGAGATAAGTGAACCTTCTGAGAGTGCTAAGAATGCCTCACTCTCCAAGGTGCTCACTGATAAGAGACCAGATGTCCTAATTATTGAAGATTGGGTATCTGATGATGATGAAGATGAGACTATTCCTATTAAAGGAATCAAAGTAGGACCAATCAGTCCTAAGAAAGTAGAAGTTAAGGCTAAGGCTAAAACTGTTTTAAAAACAGTTGAAAGTTGTGAAAAATGTAATAACAAACCTAGGGGAAGCCAAAGAAATTGGAACAACCTTAAGTCACAACAACTAGGTGATGACTTTGTTATGTTTAATAAGGCTTGTTATTATTGTGGTAGCTTTAATCATCTTCATGCTTATTGTAATAAATGGGTTTCTGGGAGTAAATCAAAGTCTAAAACAAATGTTACTCACCCCAGAAAAAGTTTTGTTAAGTCTAACATCACAAAAGTTAAAGATACTGTTAGACAACATAAGCCTGTTATTACAAAATCAACTGATAAGGGTACAAGAAACACTTTCAAATGTGTACCAAAAGTTGAGAATAGTCCTATTCAAAAGAAATCTGTGGTCAAAACACAAATTTGGAAACCAAAAACCAAAGGTCCTGCTAGACCAAAAGGTCCTGCTAGACCAAATGGTACTGCCAAAATTGGTATTGCCAAAATTGGTACTGATAGACCAAAGACTACACAATGGATTAAAAGGGAAAGTGCTGTTAAGTCCTCAGCATGTTGGATTTGGAAACCAATCCAATCAAAAGGTGCATCAACAATCCTGAAAAGGTTTGACTTCATTGATGCAAGAGGCAAACCCAAGTCTGTCATGGCTTGGGTACCCCAAGGAAACTAATATGTTTATTCATGTGCAGGAACATTCAACTGATATTGAAGATCAAGGATATGTTGATAGTGGATGTTCAAGGCACATGAAAGGCAACATGTCATTCCTCTCAGACTTCAAAACATTTGATGGAGGATATGTTACCTTTGGGGGAGGAATAAAAGGAAAGATCACTGGTAAAGGTACTATCAAAACCAGTAAACTAGATTTTGAAAATGTGTATTTTGTGAAAGAACTTCAGTTTAATCTCCTTAGTGTCTCACAAATGTGTGACAAAAAGAACAATGTTCTATTTACTAACAATGAATGTATGGTTCTTTCTTCTGATTTTAAGATGCCTGATGAGAGTCAGATCCTTCTTAAAATTCCAAAAAGGAACAATATGTACAGTGTCAATTTAAAGAACATTGATCCTAAGGAGAGTCTAACTTGTTTGGTAGCAAAAGCATCATTGGATGAATCTATGCTTTGGCATAGAAGGCTTGGTCATGTAAACTTTAAAACAATCAACACTATTGCAAAATATGATTTAGTAAGAGGTTTACCCAAAAAGATTTTCCAAAACGACCATTCTTGTGTTGATTGTCTGAAAGGCAAACAACATAGAGCTTCTTGTAAGCCCAAGACCCAAAACTCTATTTCTCAGGCTTTACATATGCTTCATATGGATCTCTTTGGTCCTACTAATGTATGCAGCTTGAATGGTAAAAGATATTGTCTGGTTGTTACTGATGACTATAGCAGATTTTCATGGGTTTTCTTTTTAAGATCTAAACATGAAACTAGTGAGATACTTAAAACATATATCACTGAGGTAGAAAACCAATCTGATAAGAAGGTCAAATTCATCAGATGTGACAATGGGACAGAGTTCAAGAATAGAGTTATGGATGACTTTTGCAAGGAAAAAGGCATAAAAAGAGAGTTTAGTGTAGCTAGAACACCTCAGCAAAATGGAGTAGCAGAAAGAAAGAATAGAACACTTATAGAGGCTGCTAGAACTATGTTAGTAGACTCTAAGTTGCCTATTTCATTTTGGGCTGAAGCAGTTGGTACTGCTTGTTATGTACAAAACAGGGTTCTTGTGACAAAGCCACATAGAAAGACTCCTTATGAACTTTTCTTTGGTAGAACACCATCTTTAAGTTTTATGAGACCTTTTGGTTGTCATGTCACTATTCTAAATACCAAAGATCATTTAGGCAAGTTTGATGGAAAAGCAGATGTTGGCTATTTGATAGGGTATTCCTTGCAGAGTAAGGCCTATAGAGTGTTTAACACTTGCACTAGGCTAGTGGAAGAGAATCTTCACATAGAGTTTCAAGAGAAACTATCAAATGTGAAAGGAATTGGACCAGATTGGATGTTTGATATTGATAGGCTTTCAGAATCTATGAATTATGTGCCTGTTTCAGGTACAAATACTAATGATGATGCAGGTTTTGAAGATAATGTTGAAACTCCTAAAGATCAAGATTACATCTGGATGCCAATTTGGAAAAGTATGGATCTATCTTCAAGTCAAGAAGGACCTTCAAACACAACAAATGAAGGCAATGAAGATGATCAAGGAACCCAAAATCAAGAGAATCAAGAAAGTGGTGCTAATGACAATGGTACTGCTAGTTCAACAGATGGTCCTGCTAGTTCAAGTATTGATACTGCTGAGCCATTGACTGTTCAAATAGATGATTCTTTCACAGAAGAGGTGGGAATTAGCAATCTTCCATCTACTTATGAAGTTCCTAAAACACCCAACACTAGAATTCTCAAAGATCACACAACTGATGATGTGATTGGAAGCATAAATTCTGGTGTTAGAACAAGATCTCAAGTTGGTTTATCTCAAGTCTTGTCTTCAGATGAAGAAGGGTTTATCTCCTCTATTTATGAAGAAAAGAATAATGATATTTCCAATATATGCCTATTTTCATGTTTTCTATCTCAGGCTGAACCCAAAAACATAAACAAAGCTTTAGATGATGCAAGTTGGGTGGAAGCAATGCAAGAAGAGCTTCTCCAATTCAAGATTCAGAAGGTTTGGATATTGGTTGATTTGCCCAAAGGTCATAGGGCAATTGGAACCAAATGGGTGTTCAGAAACAAGAAAGATGAAAGGGGTATAGTGATCAGAAACAAAGCTAGATTGGTAGCACAAGGATATACTCAAGAAGAAGGGGTAGATTATGAAGAAGTGTTTGCTCCAGTTGCAAGACTTGAAGCAATTAGGCTTTTCTTGGCCTATGCTTCATTCATAGGCTTCACTGTTTATCAAATGGATGTTAAGAGTGCATTTTTGTATGGTGAAATTGAAGAACCAGTATATGTGTCTCAACCTCCAGGCTTCATTGATGCAGAGTATCCAGACAAAGTTTACAAGGTTACCAAGGCTTTGTATGGCCTACACCAAGCTCCTAGGGCATGGTATGAAACATTGGCTTGTTTTCTATTAGAAAGTGGATTCCAAAGAGGCAGGATTGATTCAACTTTGTTCATCAAAAGAACAAAGAAAGACATCTTGCTAGTGCAGATTTATGTTGATGACATTATCTTTGGATCAACAAACCAAGACTTGTGTGTACAATTTGAAAAACTTATGCATAGTAAGTTTGAAATGAGTTCCATGGGGGAACTTACTTTCTTTTTGGGTCTCCAAGTGAAACAATCCAAAGAAGGCATATTTATCAGCCAAGATAAGTATATAGCAGAGATCCTAAGGAAATTTAATTTTGCTGATTCTAAGGTTGCAAGTACACCAATGGATCCAGACAAAGGGCTACTCAAGGATGCTGAAGGAGAAGATATGGATTTGCACAATTATAGATCTATGATTGGGTCCTTGATGTATCTTACATCATCAAGACCAGATATCATGTTCTCAGTATGTGTGTGTGCAAGGTTTCAAATACATCCCAAAATCTCTCATCTCACAGCAGTCAAAAGAATCTTTAGATATTTTAAGGGTCAACCTAGGTTGGGTCTTTGGTATCCAAGGGAATCATCTTTTGAATTGGTGGCTTATTCGGATAGTGACTATGCTGGTGCAACTCTAGACAGAAAATCCACAACTGGTGGATGTCAATTTCTTGGTTGCAGACTAATCTCTTGGCAATGCAAGAAACAAACAATGGTGGCCAACTCTACAACTAAAGCAGAATATGTTGCTGGTGCAAGTTGTTGTGGGCAAGTTCTTTGGATCCAAAATCAAATGCTTGACTATGGGTACAATTTTCTTAACACCATTATTTATATTGACAATAGCAGTACAATATGTATCATTAAAAACCCAGTTCAACACTCAAAAACAAAACATATTGAAATCAGACACCATTTCATAAGGGATTGCAATGAGAAAAGGTTAATTCAAGTTGTTAAAATTGATTCTGAAAAGAATTATGCAGACCTTCTCACCAAAGCTTTTGATTTAGGTAGATTCAAATATCTTGTAGGAGGTATTGGAATGATAAATCTTTGAAAAACATGTGTTTTTGTTCATAAATTAACTGGTATTGACTTTTAAACATGGTACTGCTAGTTAGTCAAAAGGTCCTGTTAGTTCATAATTGGTCCTGCTGATATATAATTGCTTTGTTTTGTTCATATAAATGCCTCAATGTTTAAAATTCTATAGATCAAGTGCTCTGCACTTTGTTCTTTTGGTTTGCAACTAACACATTTCAGGTTGATAACAAAACAAGAGTTCTTCCAAACCAAAAAGGGGCAACAAAGTTACATTTATCTCAAGGGAAATATCCATCTCAGGGGAGGATATGATAGCCCAGAATGGAAGAAAAACCAATTTTTGGAAGCAGAAGACAAGAGCATACAAGATGATGCAGAGTTGAAAAAGAGAGAGTTAGATCACATATCTAGAAGGGATGAAGCATTTCTCAAGGAGAAAGTTCTATCTAGATCAAACTAAGGAAAGTTTCAACTCAAAGGCATGACATTAGATGATTTCACTTGTTGAACCAATCATCCAAGATACACAGCATCATTGCCTTTTTAATTTCCTCCATCCAAGGAAATTGCACCATCTTTGGGCCATCATGGTTTTTGGTATTCAGCTCACCAAGTTTTTACAAACTTAAGAGTTGGCTAGTCCTTAAGCAAACGGCTTTTTGTAAAGACAACTCAAATCCGTTAATGGTTGATAGTTTACCAAAAACTATATGGTTGTTAACTAACCATACTTAATTGTAAATAGTTAGCTAGTCCTTAAGCAAACGGCTTTTGGTAAAGACAACTCAAATCCGTTAATGGTTGATAGTTTACCAAAAACTATATGGTTGTTAACTAACCATACTTAATTGTAAATAGTTAGCTAGTCCTTAAGCAAACGGCTTTTGGTAAAGACAACTCAAATCCGTTGATAGCTGGTAGTTTGCTAAAAACTATAAGGGATTTTTATAAAACTTTCAAAGGTACTGGTAGTTCAAAATTGGTACTGCTAGAGTAAAATGGTACTGCTAGATAGCCATTGAGCCTGTCAGAAAAAGTTTTAGCCGTTTGGCCTGGTAGTTAAAATTAGCCGTTGGGGTAGTTATGTAAATTACTGATGATTATATTATATTATATTTCACATATAAAAGATCTTTTTAACCGCCTTTTCATTTACTTATTATAATCTTTCTTATTGTCGGTTAAAAGTAATTCTCTCATATCTTCTTTCATCAGTCATTATCATAATTCACATACACCTTTCCTCTTCTACCACTACTACCAACAAATCCCACCAACATATTCAAAATTTTCATTATGGCTTCCACAGTTGTTCTAAACTTTGTCCAACGTCACAATCAATTAGCATTTTTGGAGAAGTCAGAGGATAATGCCTCATTTCATCAAGTAGTGGACTTTTTAAACAACTCCTACATCAGGTTTGCTTTGCTAGTCAATCCCACTATTTATGAAACTCAAATTTTACAATTTTGGCAATCTGCTAAAATTAAAACTTCTGAAAATGGGGAACAAAGAATTAAGGCCAAAGTGGATGGTAAACACTTGACTCTTACTGAGTCATCCATAAGAAGACATCTTCATTTGGATGATTCTGATGGTATTAGTCAGTTGCCAGATACTGAGATTTTTGAAAATTTGCAAAGAATGGGGTATCATGCTGAGTCTAACAAACTCACTTTTCTGAAAAAGCATCTTACTCCACAATGGAGATTTTTGATTCACACAATCCTTCACTGTTTGAGCCAGAAGAAAACCTCTTGGGAGCAGTTTAGTGGAAACATGGCTTCTGCTCTCATTTGCTTAGCTACAAACAGAAAATACAATTTTTCTAAACATATTTTTGAATGATTGCTTAAAAATGTGAAAAGTGAAACAAAGTTTTTGATGTATCCAAGATTTATTGGGTGCATTATTGGAAAAATAAAACATTTGTTACTTCCCACAGACTCAATTTATGAAACACCAAAACTTTCTCACAAAGTATTTTCAAATATGAGAATTGGTTTTAGAGGGGAAGATATACCACTATTTGATGAAATGTTACCACAACACCAAGAAGAACCAACACCATCAGCAGAAACACAATCATCTAGTTCTTCACATGGTTACATCTCACCAACACATCAAACATCACCAATACCATCTCCAGTACCATCAGGAACACCACCAACATCATCACATCATGTATCACAAACCCAATCACCTCAGACAATGCAAGAACTAAAGGAGAAGGTGAAGATCTTAGAAGAAGCTCTTAAAAGTCAAAACAAGAAGTTTTCTGAGATCAACATCAAATTAGTAAAGAGGGTAAAGAAATTGGAGGATAAAGTGAAGAAGCTAAAGGGTAAAAAGTCTGCAAAGGTTGTTTTATCTAGTTCTTCACAGTCAGATGATGATAGAATAGGTCACTCTTCCAAAAAGGGGAGGATGGATACTTCTGAAGATGAAGAGGAGGCTCAATTTGAATTCCATGATGGAACTCAAGTTTATGATGAAGAGCCTGTTGGAGCAGGGCAAGAGCCTGCTAGGCCAGAAGAAGAGCCTGCTAGGATAGAAAGGCTATTGGCTATGGGGTACAAAGGGTCTGCTGAGAAAGTGTACAAGAGAAAGAGGGATTCAGTTGCTGATGAGCAATCTTCTGCTCCATCACAAGCACCAACTCCAAAGGATAAAGGCAAAGCATTATGATTGAAGATGAGCCTAAATCCAAGAAGTTGAAAAGAACTCAGCAAATTCAGATGGCTTTAGGAGAAGAAGAGGCCAAAAGAGTTCATGAAGAAGAGCTAAAAGCACTTGAAGCTTCAAGAATGCTTGAAGTAATGAAAGAGCAGAAAGATGCTGAAGATGCTGCTCAGACTCTTCTTGATACTCAAATTGCTCAAGAAACCTTTGATGCTCAGATGCTATGGATTATTAATAATGATCCAATTGTGAAAGGTCAAGCAGCAATTATAGTAAATGACAAGAATCTCAATTCTGATGAGAAAACAGAAGCACTTGAATCTTTCATCAACAAGAAGTATAAAGAAGCAGCTTTGGCTGACATTTTTGAAAAGATGAAGGAAAGTCAGAAAAGAGGTTTTAAGGTAGGTCAATCTCAGAAAGATCAGGTGATTTTTATGAAAAGGTTTCTGAAAGGTCAGGCAAATTGGACTGATTATCAACTAAAGAAGAAATCTGCTGATGAAATCTTCTTCCTGTATCTACAAGCCTACAAAAGTCTTTACTATAAAGTTCCATCTGATGTACACCCCTCAATGAAGAAGAAAGATGCTCAGAAGAAAGAAGTAGCAAAATTGGACACAGAGCAAGTAAGTAAAATGTTGATTACTTTGCCTACTATCATACATGCTGATCCAATTAGCTGTAGATGACCTATTATTGATTGGGAGATCAACCATGATAGATTAGGAAAATCATGGAAAATAACAAGGGTTGGAGGACAGTTTGCTATCTTTAAGAATTTTGAAAATTTAGTTAGAGCATGTGACAGAGCAGACTTGGAAGAATTGTGGAATCTAGTGCAGATTAGGCTAGACACAACTTCTAGTTCAGATGCTAAGGAACAGGAACTATGGGTAGAATTCAATAGGATGTTTGATCCTGAACCCAAAGATGTTCATTGGAAATTTCCCTATTATGATCCTTCAACAACTTGGGAATTTCTAAGCCATAGCAATATTCATCATCTTTACACACAGAGTGGGATAGAACTCTTTATGTTGGCTGAGAAAGAGTATCCACTTAGTTATGAAGTGCTTAAAACTATGATCTCTAAGAGATTAAGGTGTGACAAAGATGAAGAGAATTCAGAAATTGTTCAGAGTTTGCTGAGGAGCATATCTGAGCAATATGAAAGAAAAAGGAAGAACAGAGAGTGAAGGTTTTTGGAAGAGTTCCCTCAAATCCTCAAGGTATGTATTTTATTCATCAGAAACTTGTGTATTTTAATGGAAATAACAAGTTTAGGGGAGGATTGTTGGGAATAAAATGTTCAAGTCAAAGAGCCTGCCAAAGATGTTAAAGAGCCTGCTAGTTGATTTTGAAGTGTATGAAGATGTTCTACCAGTACCTTCTGGGTAGAAGGTACTGCTAGTTGATGAAGAGCCTGACAAGCTTATGTCATGTCGATTAGATATTTTTTAATAGATATTTAGTTGAATTATTAGTCTTTGTACATTGTTATACGTTATGTAGAAGTAGTTTAGTCCTCTGTGGTTCACAAAAGAATATGGCAGAGTTGTACATTGGTAGTTGTATTTAATTGTAGGCGCCAATATAGTCAAAGTATAGTTTTATATTCAACCACTTGACAATCTTGTAATAAGATATTCTTATCTTATAAAAGGATATCTTAGTCACCACTTCATGCATGCATCTCATCAACCATTAACCAAAACTGAACTATCTCTCAAGTAACTTAGTTACTCAAACTCACAAATCCTTTTACAATCTTAGATTCAAGATTACTTTGTAATCCCGGTGATACTTAGATCATCCGTATTATTTCATCAATAATATTGAATCTTTTTGTGTTAACCAAAGTTGTGTTCTTTGTTCATTGCATACTTACGTTTATATAAACTCACCACCTTGTGTTCTTTTAAAGTGTGTTGTAGTAGATTTCGCATGCTAAACACATTCAATACATAAATATCTCAAATCAAACAAACAAAACCGTTCCACAATATGTATCCATTTAGACATTCTAAATGATATATCATGTTCTTTTAGATTTATTTACCGCATATGTTTATAATAATAAACACACATTCCAAGGTTATATGTTTTATTTCCTAAATCTTCCAAGTGAAGTTTCATTCCAAGTTAAGACTTAACATTTAACTTATATGAAATGTTACTTCCTATATGTTATACAACATATATGATTCAAGAAAATAAACATAATACTCCCACTAGCTTTCAGGAATACTTAGGAATTATCTTATTTTAATTATCAATTCAAAATTTGAATTTATATTTAAACATAAGAATTATCTCCTAGATGCATGCATTAATTCATTCATGAATTATTGCACTTTGTACACTTTCAAAGATTATGTGAATTTATAAAACTCTTAATTACTTACCGTCATCACTTAAGTAATCACTCAAGAAAGAGTTTTGATATTCCATTGTCATTTTTCATATTAATGAAAATAGGTATGACAATTATTAGCTTAATATATTTAATGTGCTTAGAAAATAATATTCAATCATAGTTAATTGCTTAAGTATGATTAATAATCTTGTCATAAGACATGCATTAAAATATGTATACAATATTGTCCATATGATTTCTACACAAAGATTTAAACCACTAGGGTTACCTTATCTTTGAAGAAACTCATCTTTATTCTTTAGTCTAACTATTAAGAATTAAAATAAACCAATTTTCAAAAAATTGATTATCTTTATGGATAGCATCTTTAACATTCATAGTATGAGTAATTTACCCAATTCAATATTTGGTAATGCATCATAATATAATCCTCAACATATTAATCAAATATCTGAGATATCCTTGCGGATCTATGAATGAGAATTCCATCATCTTGAGGTCTATCATTTACATGTTTAGCCTCATCATGATTTTCACTAGTGTGTTTTAGAAGATAATGTATCTTGTAATTTTATCTTTTCAATATAAAAACTCCCACTTGCTTTTTGTAATTTACAGACTATCTATAAATACTTAACAAATAAAGCAACAATATAATGTTCTCTTTTTAGGACATTACAAATACATATTGACAGTTCCTGACATTTAGTTTGTTAATAACCTACTCATAAGTAGTTTAACAAATTCAGAACTTCATTTTAAGACTTAATGTGATTCATCACATTCCATAACAAAATAGTGTCTTATTAATCTTCTAGATTGGAGTCTTATTGGGTATATCCAATCCATACTCAATTTTCTAACCTTGATAACTTTTGGAAGAAAAGAAGTCATAGTTATCTTTAATCAAACAATATAATAAGAGTTTGATTTTCCTAACTGAACATACCATAAATATTTGGTATTTCATTAGGATTAATATTGTAAGACAATCTTACAATATGTAAGATAAATATATTTTGTTTGTCTTATCTATTCACCAACTAAGTCAACTTAATGGTATAATAGAATTTTCAAGCCAATTGCATGCTATATAACATAAGTACTTTTTGACCAAGTCACTTCATGTCCATGTCTCAACAAGAAGACATAAACTGTTATAATCCCACTATACGTTATAAATTATTGATCAACTCAATGACTTCTTGTATATGTCTTAATTAAAAAACATAACAAGTTAACGTCTTACTTTATTATAAGTCTTGTAACAATTAAAAGACTTCATGTTTATATCTTTACAATGAAACATAAACATGTTTAACTAAAGTAATTATGAACACCATCTCTTGGTTTCAATAGTAATTTCAATTTAATTTATTACTTCACTTATTTTATGTCATTCCAAAATTACATAAATATTCAAATTGAAGTAGTATTAGATTACTTCATTTATTTATGTCATTTCAATAATACATAAATATTTAGTTTGAAGTAGTCTTATTATCATATTGACACTTGTTCTAATAGGTATCTAATTTAGAAACTGCAAATTTTCCAGATACGGTCTCACGTAACATGGAGTTTTACCTTGTTATTGCAATCTAGCTAAGCTCTCACATAACGTAAATTGCAAGACCAAGTGTTTCTTGGACTAGATGTGGTGGAACGTTAGTCTCTTACCTTGCAGTCAAGAGAATCCTTTAAATCATATTCCTACGTGTTGTACCTTGCACACAATAAAGATTTCTCCCACTTGTGCATGGAACAACATCATGTATCAGATAAACAACACGTCACTCATTTGTTTATGTGATCAATATGATTGTGTCATAGATATTAGCATAATTAGTAGATGTAGAACCACTTCATTGTCTAGTAAGGAAACGTACATGACTATCCTTAAAAACATAAGTGTCTACAATTGGAAAGTAATTATCTCAAGACATTTTAGAGATAATCTGGGTTACTACCAAGATGACAAAGCTTGTAACTCCCACTAAATTACAGATCATTACAATAATTCATTATTCAGTAATTACAACACAATGCTCCCACTGGATTTGACAACATTGTAAGTGTTTCATAACCAGTAAAAGCAAATAGTGTGCTATTTACTTTCCTACACCTTTGAGAAAACCCATACGTAACAATTACTTAGGTACTAAAAGAATGTATTCTACTTTGTAAATGATGGACTATCCATAATTGCAATTAACTTGAAAAATTGGGCGTGCAATTTCTTCCTTAATAGGTCTACCATCCCCACAATGGTATGTAGCACTTTTAAATGGTCAAAATAAAACAAAACAACTAGATAAATATACTAGTTTGTCTTTTACCATTTTGCGGTAATTAGTCTAGCTTCTAATTTTAATAACTCATAAAGTGTCATACATATTTTTCTGTTAACCAAATATCATATTTGTTACAAAAGAATTCAATCACCAAATGAGGATGATGAAATCTCTATGGAAAATGTGCAATTCTCTTAACTATTTAAAGTTTGCTATGAGTTATATTAGAATTTAGACAACTCTAATGTTCCTATCATACCTTTCTCATTCATGAAAAAGAATAGGATTAAGTCTCATGCTTCTCTCATGGAAAGGAGACTAGGTTTATCTTTTTAGTAAAGTTGACTCTAGCCAAAAACCCCTATGGGTGTAGATCAATTTACCAATAAAAGAATATCCCACGTTTACGGTTTAATGTTGCATTAATACATTAAAAGAATTTACAAAATTCAATTTTAGTATTTTCGATAATACAGTCTTTAAGAAAATTAAATACTCATTGGTTTATATTCATATAAACCATAAAATTTCCTTAAAGCTAGGATCCTAATTGACATAATTCCATTACATCAGTTGATCTGCCAGTAATGAAAGTATTCAACAAGGTAATTGTCGAACAATAATTGGCAAACAACTTCCAATTCCTAGATCTTTATGGGATTTATATTGACAAACAATTTCCAATATAAGCATGTTTTATCCCCATCTTATGCCTTGAGTCCAAGCTCTCACTTACAACTCAATTTAAGTCGTCTAATTTAAAAAACTACAAATTAACATAGTTTCATTACATCAGTTGATCTGCTAGTAATGAAAGTATGAATTTACCTTTCCATTGCAATTTAGTCCAAGCTCTCACATGACGTAAATTACAACTTCAAGTGTTCTTTTAATTAGATGGCATTAACTTAATTTTAAAGGGTACTAGTTTTGATGTTTATAATCAAAATATGTACGAAGAAGCATGCATACATCTTCGTATCATAAGTTTAATAAAACCTTTTTATTTACCAATTCATTAAGATCAAATTTACAAACGTTTTCAATTGAGGTATTGGGTTCACCAATCAAAGAATTTACTTTTAATTATCGTCCATTATATCGTACTTTTGCATAAGTCTAAAGACTTAGTGTTTCGGATAATTACCACAAAGTGGCACAAAGGAGCGTAGAAACAAAGGTCAGCGCGAAGCTTATTAAAAACCCGTTCCTACTTATACCCCTCTTATAGTTTGTCACAATTGGGTGAGCCGTTCGTACTATTGGTACAAAACTCAACAATCAATTAAAACACTTTGAAAATTTAACTCTTCGAAAACAATTCATTGTTTCACCATTATTTAGTCCATATTATTTTTCTATTCAAAATTACCCTTTTTCGTTTATAAACATGTCTTTACAATAAATAAACAAAAAACAAGTAATACAAATAAAAAATAAAACAACTAAATAAACTTACATAACATAACAATTAATTATGTAAAAAACATGTAGCCACATGCAAACTTAATTCGATAAAACATATTAATAATCAATTCTAGGTTTATATTGTATATATTCAACTAAGACTATCACTTACAAAGGTAAGTGAGCCACATGCATCGACGTATCGATTGCGTTAGTCATAATTAAATATACACCACATAGCACGTAATTGATTACTTAATATATTGGAGTCTTCCCCAATTCGACATCTATCAATTAAATTACATGTGTAACACTTAACCATTAATTCATATAGCAAATTTAAACAATTTAAATTATATCGACAATAAATCCATGCCAAACATGCACGTTTTCATGGATTATACATAACAATTATTCACGTACTGTCTCAAGATCGCATACATAAGCACATAAACATAACATGTTAATCATAGGGTTCCTAATCAAATTAAATTACCAAACACAAACCCTAAAAAATAATAAAGAGCAATCGGCCCTAAATTAAAAATTAGGGTTCGATTTGGATAAACCCTAAAATTGACCAAACATGTTAAAACACAATTCAAGATTCGTTTTTTATGCGTTTTGGTAATTAATTACACATTATCCAAGGCTTGTGATGCCACTGTTGGAATTTAATACATGATAATCATAATTAAACAATAACATCAAAGTAAACATGCGGAAGCGAGTAGATCATATAACATGTAAATTAATTAACCAAACGTAAATAGTATGCGTACCTTAAGATTCTAGCCAAAAAAGAATCAAATTCCAAGCAATCAACTTTAAGAACCCTAATTAGGGTTTATATGGATTATTGGAATTACCCCTTACCCTTTTGTAATTCAATCCAAGATTCAATCAATAGTGTGATTGAATCACGTTCTTGTACACACGTACTAATACCAAGTAAATGTTATGCTAGTAAACAAGAACACAAAACTAAACCAAACAATTTGTTTATAAAATAACACAATCGAAAACCCTTAAGGGTTGTTTGTTTCGATCGGCCAGAAAGGGAAAAGAGGAAAAGAAAATCAATTAGGTATTGTGTGTGCACAAAAGGTGAAAAACAATGACCCTTGATTTTGCTTATATACTAATTGAAACTTGGAGTCCAAGTTAGATATGGATTGGGTTATACCCATCCATAACTGATCGGCCTATCAATGAGATAGGGGATCCGGAACCTTCTTGACAACTAATTTCAATCTAGTCCTTCTCTTTTGTATTTAACGGTCGTTAGTCAATTTTCCGTTAATTACTAACGGTCGTTATACGTTTTGTGTATTTAATAATTAATATAACCTTTTATATTAAATTATTAATCATTTACTATTCATGCGTAAAGTTTGCAGTCCTGTGATCTCGAGTTCGATCCTAACACACAACTACTAATTTATGTCCACAAAACTAACACCGTAGATGCCATAGCACTTCAAGCTCAAGTCCAAGAACTTCAAGATGAGGTATCAAGAACAAAACTCTCTTTGAAACTCAAAGATGCAAGTTTCGAACAAAAAAAAAAACCTCAAAGCGGAAAAGAGGGTCTTGTTAAACCAACAAGTTAATATCAAAAGATGACAGAATTGAAAGAGAGTCGAAGCGTCACAGGAAGAGAGGCTGAGTTAAAGCAACAACTCGGCCCTCTCTTTCTGTGCCGCTTGGAGCTCTCTTTCCAGTTTTTTGATTCTCTCATCATATTGACTTGTTGGTTTAACTCGGCCCACTTTTCCGTTTTGAGCTTCTTTTATTCTTCTCGTTCGAGACTTGGAGTTTCAAAGAGTGTTTTGTTCTTGATACCTCATCTTCAAGCTCTTAGGCGTAGCAATGGTGATATATATTGTTTCGGTTAATAGTAAGTAGAAGAACCCATTAATGTACAACTTTGATTTTTGACTGAGATGAAGCTTAATGGTTACTGATAACGAGGTTTGGATAAGCTTGGCATGAAATGAAATGTTCGAATAGTTTAGCTCTTTCTGTAGTCTAGAGTTACTGAGTAGACTTATTTGAAGATTCTCTAGTTTTTTTGTTAAATTCTTGATCCTTAAAAAGTAAACGGTTAAAGTTCTGTGTGAGTGAATGTTGTGAGACTGCTACAAGATTAGTTACATGTTGTTTGCAAAATTAATACGTTTTGTACAAGTTACTGTGTTTTTGTGTCATTTTATCGTGCTGTTAATTGTAACTCATGCCTCAAGTAGGTACTAGGTACTTGTGTTGCTTGAGTTTGAATTCGAATGTTAGATTTGTAGCTGTCGTTGGCAAAGCTGTTTTTAGTGAAGTATTTGGTTGGTATTTGAGTCTAGGGACTAGGATTACTGATTAGGTTTTCTAAACTAAAGGTGATAGTAATAGTTTTTGTAACTCATCGATGTCTAGAAAGGAAGTAAGACTTGTTTATGTGTTAGGTCACCAAAATAGTTATCACACAATAATATAAGTAAGATAGAGATGAGAGAAAGAGATAAGATAGAGAGTGGTCGATTGTATCATAAGAGAGAATGACAAAGGTTTGATAAACTATATGAAATAACCAACACCTTCAAATGAAGGTTACCAGAGTATTTATAGGCACATGGATTATGGCAATGCCCTATGTGCATATACTAGAATATTTAAGACATAAACCAAGGCTCATGGGCTTACTACATAAGCTTTGGGCTATTACAAACATATAAGCCTAATATCTAAGCAACCTATTACATAATTAAATGACTGACACTTGATATTAATTAAACGTATTCCCAACAATCTCCCCCTAAGGGTTGGTCATCAAAGGTTGCTTGACGTCTTCTTTTCTTTTTTGGCTTTGACGTCTTTCATATCTTTGTTCTTGTTATGTGTGATATGATAATGTTGTGGTCTGCCTTTCATCAACGTTTTAGTCTCTGTTGTCTTTACGTCTTTTCCACCATGCTCATACTTCTTTTGACTTTGATCTTTATACTTTAAGTGATTCTCATTCTTTAGCTTTGATCTTTGACTTTTGAACGTTTGCTTCGATCTTTGATGAGAATTTTCTTTGAACTTTGAATGACTTTCTGATGTAGGTATGAGTATGTGGAGATGGAATGTAGTTGATGATAATGGTGGTAGTGATGGTCTCAGCTAGAACTTCGGTTCTCCATGTGTACCTGCATGAAAACAGTTAGCAATAAAGTTTCCAGCACTTACATGTTCGAACTTCGAGATAATTAACAGCATAGTGTGAAAACTCTCTCTAATCCTTACAAAGGCTATTCCTGAACCGGATACCCCCAAGAGGGCTTACACAGATATACCGAAGTATATCAACGATTCAGGGTGAGCCGCTGAAGTATACCGAAGTATCACTCCACGATTGTAGACCGTTTGAAACCACCGTGAACACTAAGCGTAACCCACAAAGGATTACCGAAGTAACCTGCTGTCAGGGCTGTTTGATGTTGACCCTGGCAGGAATTTCCATTCAATCACTGAGAATTACATATGTAAATCCTCTCATAAATGTTCATGGTAGATTGCTAGGATTTGCGTAGGACTCTAAAATTTACAACTTGTATTCTTAATGTTGAATAGCAAGTGTAGAAATGTTTAAGTATTCCTAAGAGATCTTTTGATGTATCTCGAGGCTCTAGACTCGATTAAGTGCGATTTGATTTAAGTCGTCGGAGGCATGGAGCAGATTACCTCATTTTCAATATCAACACATTTCGGAGTGAAAGTTCGATAGATTAAGCAGGGTTCTCCGTGAGAAATGAAACAAGTATCTTTTGAGAGATACTTAAGTGGCTAGAAGGTTTAGTGCAATGCGTCACTGGGTCCATGACGGCTTGTCTTCAATACCGGTGTCACCGTAGTAACATCCAGTAGCATATGAATTGAACCCAGTTTCTGCCCTAAGGTTGAACATTTGGAGGGCTATTTCTTTTCACCCTTTCATTTACTTTTCTTTTTAATTCTTCAACCCCTTCTTTCTCGTTTCATTTCTTTACTCCTTTTTTCAATCATACCTAAGGACTTCTAGTACTAAACTATTGGTATTGTCCATGGGTAGATCCCTCCGGTTCTGGCGGATCATCGGACGTATTTGCTAACCTTAGTCACCTTATAACTCCATGACTATCCTATGTTGCCATAAACAATTCATTTGAAAATCTCTCAAAGTGTTTATGATTATAAAACATATTTTGTTAACACCTTGAGAGTTTTGCTTTTTCTGAAATACTCCCCCTTCACATGTGCTCATAAGTTTTTAAGATAAATTTGCACATGTCGGGTGGAGTTTTCACTTTTGAATTGATTGATTTTCAGTGAACATGACCGATTCGAGACACGCTTACATCACTAGTTAGACTAGCTTGAAATTATTACCCGTCATGGTCACATTAAAGAAAATCTCTCGAAACGGTACACTCTACTCAGACAAGTCCTATTCGAGACACGCTTACATCACTGGTTAGACCAGCTTGAAATTATTACCCGTCCAGGACAAGTCCTTTCGATTAATGACAGTTAAGTTTCGTCAATTCATTGGTTATATCTGAGTCGAGCTCATGCGAGATTCCACATGTATGTTAACATATTTTAATCATAATTTTATTTTTTCCCCCTCAAAAATAGCATATTGATGTTGTTTTTGGAAAATATTTTGATTAAAATATGCTTTTTGAGATTTGTGGGAAGAATCCAACAAGAACTTTACATTTTGAACAAAGATGATTTCAAGTACTCCCCCTTAACAAGTGAATCACTTTTTGAGGTTTTAAGCACGAGAGGGAATACTTGTTCTTTTGAGCAGAATTTTGAAAAAACTTATCAAAATTTTGATTAATTCTACTCAAAAGTAAGAAGCTTTCGCTCCTTATATTAGGATTGAGGCACTGAAGCGTACCTCAGGGTCCTTTTTTTACAAAGAACGGGTTGTGCACTGTTATGTGTGCACAAGCCATTATGTTTCACAAGCAAATATGATCAAAAGAATACCCAAATTTTACATCAATCAACGTTTCTGAAGATCGTGAATACTGGATCAGGTCTTTGGAAGTTTCTGATAGGAAATGATGGTCTGCCTCCAACATAACTTTCCAGCCTCCGCATCTGATCTCCAAGAACCAGCCTCTTCTTAATCTTCTGGATGAATTGATGAACTTCTCGCATTTGAGTAGCAGTCCACCTGTTTGTTTTGGACAATTCCCGATCTCTTACCCGAATAACCAATCCATCTCGAACTTTCTTCAATGTGTGGTCGCATAACTTATGAATCTCCTTGTATCCCATGAAACAGTTGATGTATAGATCACTTTTGTAGACAAACCCAAAGGTTGGGTCTTTCTTCATGGTGTACTAAGGTTCTTGATTGATCTCCGGAGGATGTAGTAGTGGTGCGGTTAAGTTTAGCCTCCGTTGATAGCTCTCGACTCCAAGTTGCAAGTATTCAACGCGTTCTTGAATGATTCTTCTTCTAATGTAGTAGAGCAATGATGTGTTGAATGCGTATATAAGATCAGTTGAGAACTGATGCATCTTCCCTTGAACTTTGATGAGATACATATCTTCAAGATCGTTAAGGTTCAACTCAGGGAAGTCTGCTTCTGAGAATGAGTAAATTTTCTGATCATGTCTTCTAACCCTGATTTTGTGTAAGAAAGTATAATCATACTTCTTTTTTGCTTCAATGCTAACCACACCAATAATTCTGAGATTACTAAACACCAGGGTTGGAGACTTTTTCGTAAGTTTACTTTTGTACCATGTTCTCCTTTTCTCATACCAGTGGTAAATTCCCAGATGCGCATCTTGATCGTACAACACTTTGTTTGTAATAAAGAGTCTTGTTGCTGTTTCTTCGATGGCCGGTTGTGGATATATTGTAGCAGGAATCAAGGTTATCGATGTTGCATATTTTGGTTGACACTTGCTGCCATGTACGAGAAGTTCAAGATCGTTGTTGAAGAAGAAGTTGTATGGAATAGCGGGATGATCAGTAGTTCCTACAACGGGCAATGGCTTTGTCCAGTCAGTAGTGTATGGTCCTCTATGCTGCAAGTTGTGGTCAATCAAATGGACGTACGGATTAGTCCAGTTCATATTAGTAGACATTGCTCGTGCAATGTTCTCCAAGTGATATTCGAGCTCAGCTGCACTTGAGGACCGATCTTTCAGCAAGTTGAATGCATCATTCTTTATGCGACGAAGTTCTCCTTTAGTAAGTGTCTTGATGTGTTGATCACGTTTGAGCTTTTGTGTAAACTCAAGTGTTCGTCCACCAATCATGGAGTCGTCGTCGACTTAGGGTTGAGCACTGATGAGTTTATTAAACCACTCGTTCCCTTCAGTCGTGTCTTCGTCAAGCCATGAGACAACCTTTGACTTTTTTCTCGTTGACTTCTTTCCTTGCACTGACGTTTTTGCTTTCGACTTTGTAGAGAGTCTGGTTGATCTTGCTGTTGTTGAAAGTCATCCTCATCGTTGTACTCAAAGTGATGTTCGTCTGCCGTTGGACTGGTTTCAAATTTCTTTGGCGGTTGGTTGGCTGTTGTTGTGGTTACTGAAGGGTTAACCAGTACCTTGTGTTGAGAAGACGAACCACCGACATTCCTTGATTTCTTAGCTTGAGAGTTCGGATCAGGATCTTCATCTTCTCTTGGTCGTTTTCCTTTATCAGCATCCGCTTTGCATGACTCCTTTGTGATATTAGCCTGAATAGCCTCAGAAATTGCACTTTGTTTAGGAGTCAGGGATGTAAGACTTGTCAATCTTTCAAACAATTGAATCTGAAGCTCTTCAAGTGTTGGTTCCTTTGGCATAGATGGTTTGGTTTGTAGGATGAGTGGAACTGTAGCAACAATGTTTTTGAGAAGACCTTCGATGTTTGGTTCAAGATATTCTTTGACTTTCTTTGATGTGATTCTGGGTAAATACTTTTTCATATATTCTTCTATGTTGCCCTTTATAGCAGTGAACATCTTATCCTGAATGTCATCAAAAAGAAACTCATCAACTTTAGCTTTTGTGCTTTGGAGCTCGTTCACTTGTCCAACAAGACTGGTGACCATATTTGTTAATGTTTCAATCTGGTTAAGAAGCTTGTTGTGTTTCTTTATTCTTGCTAGCTCCATAGCCTGTTTAACCTTTATCGATGCATGAGCGATCAAAGGATTGATGGGTTCTTGATAGGTTTGCTTGTGGATGTCGTTTGTGTTGGTGGTGGTGATGATTCAGGATTGACTGATGATTCCTTGTTAACGTTTATGTCTAAATCTTTTGGAGGAGATGCTTGCCGAGAGATTGGAGGTGTATCGTGGTTAATTGGAGGAGAGTGTGGAGGTGTAGTTGGAGGTGTTTGAATGTAGTTGTCAGCTTCCTTCTCATCAACAATTTTCCTAACCAACCTTTCTTCCTCCTACTTTTGTTTTAGCCTCATTTCTTCTTCTTCCTTTTCCTTCTTCTCCAACTCCAGTTCTTCAACGACTTTTCTTATTACTTCATCATCAATTATCACGTTCTCCGTGTTAACATCATCATTCATGTCAAAGTCTTCAATTTGTTCTTCCTGATGGACCTCCTTCATGACGAGATTTCCTTCTTCATCCCGTTCCTCGTCAGTACCGGGTTGATTAACCGGATCTGATCGAGGTTGAGTGACTCCTCCTGCACTTCCAGAACCACCGGGTTGATTAACCGGAATGATGAGGGTCTGATCATCAGGTGGAATGGTTTCATGTATCTTCTCCTTTAACTTCTCGGTATCAACCAACTTGGTTTCCATGTCATCTTCTTGGGTCTGATCTTCACCAAAATCTTTATCAATATCTTCATCCATTTTCATCTTTTCATCAAGTATTTTCTTCCTTCTCCTCTCTTCATCAGCTGCAAGTGATATAAGACTTTCATTCTAAGCAATCTTGGTAGCAATATCTTCTTTGTAGATTATTGGTTCTTCATCAGTTTTTGTTTCTGAACCAGATTCCTCATCTTCTACAATCTGTTCATCTTCAGGCTCAGGCTTAGCAAGTTTGACAGGTACTCTCCTCTTGGTGTATTTAGGAGAACATGGTTTTATTTTCTTCGTGGTGCTGGATGTGCTTCCTGTCTTGCTACCTCCTTTTGCTCGAGTCTTTGCTTGAGTTGATTCATCATCAAACTTGCTAAATCCGACATACCCTTCCTTGAAAGCTTTATCATACTTAAGGTATGCTTGTGTTTTCAATTTGTTCTTCCTAATGGACCTCCTTCATGACGAGATTTCCTTCTTCATCACCGGATCTGATCGAGGTTGAGTGACTCCTCCTGCACTTCCAGACCCACCGGGTTGATTAACCGGAATGATGAGGGTCTGATCATCAGGTGGAATGGTTTCCTGTATCTTCTCCTTTAACTTCTCGGTATCAACCACCTCGGTTTCCATGAAATCTTCTTGGGTCTGATCTTCACCAAAATCTTTATAAATATCTTCATCCATTTTCATCTTTTCATCAAGTATTTTCTTCCTTCTCCTCTCTTCATCAGCTGCAAGTGATATAAGACTTTCATTCTAAGCAATCTTGGTAGCAATATCTTCTTTGTAGATTATTGGTTCTTCATCGGTTTTCGTTTCTGAACCAGATTCCTCATCTTCTACAATCTGTTCATCTTCAGGCTCAGGCTTTGCAATTTTGACAGGTACTCTCCTCTTGGTGTATTTAGGAGAACATGGTTTTATTTTCTTCGTGGTGCTGGATGTGCTTCCTGTCTTGCTACCTCCTTTTGCTCGAGTCTTTGGTTGAGTAGTTTCATCATCAAACTTGCTAAATCCGACATACCCTTCCTTGAAAGCTTTATCATACTTAAGGTATGCTTGTGTTTTCTTGATCTTGTGTGTAAGAAGAGAGTCAGGAAGTCTCATCCCTTGTTTGCGAGTGCTTCCTTTCGGGATGTAGACTTGATTGACTGATTTGTCCATTGCAAATAGATGCTTCTCTGGATCTTCTAGACGTTGAGGAATGTCTTCATTGTCATAAAGGAGATGGTAGACGAGTAACTTGGTGTATCTGACAAAAGGAATTTTGGTGAATGGTTTTAAGTAATGACTCTAAATCTAAAAGACTATGTCATCCCAGATAAGTTGAGCGTAATTGATTTATTTCTAATTCACTATTCCCCAGAAGATTTGCAAGTGAGGAAGACGAGGATTTTCATGACCACTGTCTCTTCTGGAGATTGATCTAAACAAGATATAGTAAATGGTTCTCCACGGTTGGGGAATGAGTTTGGCTTCGACTTTGGAGAATGATTTCAGTGGCTTGTTTGGTTGTACATCAATACCAATTTCTAAAAGGAAGTTAAGAACGACTTCTTCTGAGGGAGTAGGATGAAAATTCTTGGTTGGTGCAGGAGCTTCGGGTAGAAGAAAGACTTCTCGAAGATAATTGACATCAATCGTGACTTCTTTTCTATCCAGTTTGCATGTGAATGAATCTTCTCCTATATCCAGTTTGATCGTGTGCCACATCTGATGAATGTAGAACTCAGGAATGGATGCAGACTTATCCAACATGCTCCTACGCTTGTGTAGTTTAAGAACTTCAATTGCAATTTGGCAGAAGGTTCTGCACACTTGATTTGTGAAATTCAACACGTGCATTATTCTTGCCAATTTCCACGTCATAATCTTGTGGAAAGGTGTTTTCTTTTGTGAGCATGGGAAGTGGTTGTTGAGTAGCCATTAGTGAATTCTGAAACATCAATCAAAGACACAAATATGCAGGATATATGAAAGTTAATATATTGTTAAAGTTATAATCATTATGCGTCCACATTCTTGTATCATTGATTTTAGATGGCTATTCGTTATCAACTTTGCACATCTCATCATTGGACTTAGTGTTAAAAGTGACATGGATTATAATTAGAACAGATTCAACTGTGATGACACTCATTCAATATCGATAACATGTGACTTAATTTGAATTTCGATATAATTAAACTCAATTGCGACAATGTTAATGAATTGCGATGTTTTTGGCCAATTCTGATGAAATATGAATTTCAATGAACATTTACCAATTGAGATGAGATTTTGAATTTCGATGAAATTTAAGCAATTGCGATGAAAATTTTGAATTGCGATAAACCATGCCCAATTGCGATGAAAAATTTGAATTGCGATAAACCATGTCCAATTGCGATGAAAAATTTGAATCGCGATAAACTATGCTCAATTGCGATGAATTTTAGAATTTCGATAAATTTTGTGCAATTGCGACAAAGTTATGCAATTCCGATGGTTTTTACAATTTTGAAAATTTCTTATACAAGAAATTCGGATGAACACTGTAGACATACTTTATGTTGTGAATCTTTATCGAAATTAGTTTCCTGTCCAAATTAGATCAAACCACAAGTTACAATATGATCTTTAAGCTCATTTAAACACATCCAAAAACAGTTTATCTAATTTGAGAACAACCATTTACAATTTTGATGAACCCTCATTTCAATCTTGTCGAAATTCAAGTTAATGGATTAGATGTTTATGTGAATGATTCCCTTAGGTTCCTATGATGATTCTAAGCTCAATGGTCTGAATTTTAACATTTTTTAGCCATGAATCAAGAGGTTTGAACCTGGACGTGTTCTTCATAAACCCTAAACATCACAATTGATTCAAATGTGTTTCTGGGCACAAATTGATGTTCAAATCATGTTACTCAACACATTAGAACACTATCCCACCCATTTAATTAGACCAAAACATACACATACAAATTTCCCCAAATTATACGCATAAACCCTAAAATCAAACAATGAACAATTGATGTTTCTGGGAACAATTAGACACTCATAACCTGTTAAGGACACGATTCTGACCTTATCCCATCACAAACATTAAACACAAACGCACCCAATCAAATTTTCCCAATTCGATATTAACCCTAAACCCTAAATTGATTATTGTGACAAATTCAACCGTTGGATTGTTAAAACATCAAAAACCCTTTCTTAGATTAGATTAAAGATTGAGAAAACACTTACGAATTTGAGATTTATCACTTGGATTAATAAAATGATTGTGGTTCGTCGATTGAGGTGGTTGTGAAAGTAAATGCAAAATTGAGGAGTAGTAAATGCAATATGATTTTTGTTTTTATTAAAAATTTTAGTTTCAAACTTATCACATTTGGTCCTTTAACTTAAGATTTTGCACAGTTAGTCCAATTCTCACAAAAGATTAACAAGACTTGACATAAATGGACCCTTAACGACATGATTTTGCAACCTAAGTCCTTAACTCACACAATGTTAACAAGACATAATATTATATTGACAAGAATAGTTTTAATACACCCCCTTGACTTAGGAATATGAGAAAAACTTTTAAGATCAAGAAGGGTATCACAAAAATAACATTACCAACACATTATAAAACAACATCTTTTGAAAATATGCAAGTACAAAAAATTAAAATTAAAAAAAAATGAATAAAGTTTGAATTTCATACTCCCCCTCAACACTTGTTCGGGAAAATTGGTAAATATGTTTGAAGGAACAAGATGTTGAAGGAAATATTGTACTTGCATTTTTTTTAAATAAAGAAAAGAAAAATGAAAAATCTTTTTGTGTTTTTGAATAAGATATTTACAAAAAAAAAAAAAATGGTGTTTGACTTTCTTAGTTGTGTTTAAGAAAGTTTTTCAAATTATCTGGAGTCAAACACCGTATACCAATTTGGTGAACTAATTCCACAAATCTTGCATGGGGCAAGGCTTTGGTGAATAAGTCCGGTAATTGGTATTCAATACCCACAAAGTATAATTCAATTGTACCCTTTTCAACATGCTCTTTGATGAAATGATATCGAAGTGCGATATGTTTTGACTTCGAATATTGAACTGTGTTGCATGAGATGGCAATGGCACTCTTGGAGTCGAAGTACATGAGAATCTTATTGAAAATGTAACCATTATCCATCAGCTGTGATCGCATCCAAATGACTTGAGCACAACATGCTGACATGGCTACATATTCCGATTCTGTAGATGACAATGAAGTGCAATCCTGCTTCTTTGACTGCCAAGATACAAGTTTGTCTCTTAGAAACTGCACTCCCCCAGATGTACTTTTACGTGTGTCTAAACATCCTGGATGATCAGCATCTGAAAAAGCTATTAGTTCAAAACCAGAATCCTTCGGATATCAGATCCCCAAATGGATGGTTCCCTTTATGTATCGAAGGATTCTTTTAACCTCAGAGAGGTGTCTTTCAGTTGGTTATGACTGATAACGGCACCATAGGTATATAGCAAAAACTATATCTCGTCTGCTGGTTGTTAGATACATGAAGGACCCAATCATACTACGGTATTTTGTAGGGTCAACAGGTGTACCATGTAAATCAGCATCCAGCTTCGGGGATGATGCAGACATAGGTGTGTTATAAGTATCACAACTTGTCATGCCATGTTTCTTTAAAATCTCAAAAGCATACTTGGACTGACTGAGAAAAATTCCACGGGGTGAATGATTAACTTGGAGTCCTAAGAAGAACGTAAGTTCACCCATCATGGACATTTCAAAATTTTGTTTCATTAATCTTGCAAAAGCATTTGAATATTTTTTGTTTGTTGACGCAAAAATAATTTCATCGACATAGATTTGAACAATTAAAATGTCCTCCCCGTGTTTTTGAATAAACAAAGTTGGATCCACTGAACCTTTAGTAAAATGATTGGCAAGCAAGAAAGCAGTAAGTTTATCGTACCATGCCCTTGGGGCTTGTTTAAGTCCGTAAAGGGCCTTCTTGAGTCTGTACACATGATTGGGATGATCTGGATCGACGAATCCCTCTGGTTGACTAACATAAACTTCCTCACATAATTGACTGTTTAGAAATGCCGTTTTCACATCCATTTGATAAACAACCATATTCTTGTGTGCAGCGTATGCCAGAAAGATACGGACAGCCTCAAGCCTAGCAATTGAAGCAAAGGACTCTTCAAAATCAATTCCTTCTTGCTGAGTGAATCCTTTAGCTACCAGACGCGATTTGTTATGAATCACTGTACCTTCTGCATCTAACTTGTTTTTCCAAATCTATTTCAGTCCGATGACATAGACCCCATCTGGTCTTTCAACTAACTCTCACACTTCTAGTCGTTTGAATTGGTCGAGTTCTTCTTGCAATGACTCAATCCATTTGTCGTATGCTAGTGCGTATTTGATGTTTTTGGGTTCATCTTGACAAACCGTGAGTGCGTAGATACAGTTTTCAGCATCGGTGTGAAGTTTTCGTCTTGTCAAAACTGGAGCCGAGGGATTGCCAATGATGTTTACTAAGGGGTGTTCTTTAGTTCAATGATGTGTTGAAGGGTGATGTTGATAGAACGTATGCAGATTAGACGGGTCCAAATTGTGTGTGGATGACTCTGCTATATCAGGAACGGTTGGAGTCGGTGCAAATGGATTAAAAAACGAATTTGGGTCATAATATGCATGTTCGGGTACTGGTTGTTGTTGAAGATCTTCAACTGCATTGTCAGTGTTGGAAGCGGTTTGTTCTGCTGTTGATGGAGATTCAATTGGAGGTGCATATGTAGCAATTGTTGTTGTTGTAGTAGCAGGTGTATCAGGTATTGGATTATTATTAGGTTGTGCAGCGGAAATTGGTGATACATCTGGTGCACGACATACAAAAGAATCATCAAACAATGGGGAAAACATTGTTTCCAATTCTTTACGGTTAAGTGAAAGAGGTGCAGCAGATTGATCTGGAAAATTTAGACGGTTGGTTGCGGGTCCTAAGCTGTTTTGCTCAGAAGCCATATCTGTAAGCTCATCGAAATTAGCATGAATAGTTTCCACAATTTCTCTAGTACGACGATTCCAGATACGAAAGCCTTTAGAATTTTCGCAGTATCCAGTGAACACACCGATGTCAGCTTTTGCTTTGAGCTTGCCAAGGTCTTCGCGATCATTATTTGGGTAACAAAGAGCACCAAATACATGAAAGTAATTTATATTCAGTTTTCGATTATGGACAAGCTCATAAGGTGTTTTGCGGTGGCGTTGGTTGATCATACAGCGGTTTTGAGTATAGCATGCAGTCAAGACAGCTTCAGCCCATAAGTAATCCAGAGGTTGAGCATTAATCAACATCGTTCTTGCAGCTTCCACTAACGTCCTGTTGCGTCTTTCAACAACCCCATTCTGTTATGGACTTCTTGCAATGGATGTTTGATGTTCAATTCCTACTGCTTCAAAATATGCTCGAAGAGTTTGATTCTTGAATTTAGTGTCGTTGTCTGTTCTAACTTTTCTGACAGTATTATGAAGCTGAACTTGAATTTTCTTGAGAAAGGTGATGATCATAGGTGGAGCTTGATCTTTACTTCTGAGAAAATAAACCCAAGTCCATCTAGAGTAGTCATCAACGATTACAAAAATGTAATGTTTACCGTTAATCGTCTGCACGCGCATCGGGCCACACAAATCCATGTGAAGTAGTTGAAGAACATGATCAGTACTGGGTTATGTTTTAGAGGGAAAGCGTGCACGAGTGCTTTTTCCTTGTTCACATGCGGGACATAAGTGATCTTTGGAAAACCGGAATCTTGGAAGACCGTCGACTAGCTTGTGACGTGCAAGTTCAGTCATGGTTTTGAAGTTCAAATGTGAAAGACGTTTGTGCCATAACCATGATTTTGTCGAAGTTGCTTTGGATAGCAGACATATTGGAGAAGAAGCAATCATATCAGACATAGAGATTGTGTAAAGACTTGTTCTACGAGTGCTTGACATTAGATCATTTCCTTGTAAATCACGAACGAAGCATGTTTTCTCCCTGAATGCTACTTCTAAATCCCCATAACAGAATTGACCGACTGAGAAAAGATTGTGGCCAAGGCCTTCGACATAATACACATGACTAATTTCGATGTTTCCATTGACATAATCTCCATAGCCCATGATAGCAACGAAATGATCGTTCCCGAATTTGACAGTGCCGATGAACTTTGCAACAAAGTTTACTAACAGTTTGAGATTGCCTGTCATATGTCGGGTACAACCGCTATCAACAATCCATAGAACGATTTGGATCACCTGCATCACACGAAGACGACAAAAATGGAATAATGGTAATGGTGGAACCCAAAGAATTTGTGGGTTCCGTTGGGTTAGAAGAACACACATTAACAATTTTAGGTATCCATTTAAAACTAGGTGTCCTTTGTAACCAACGTTGCCATGTCCTACTTTTCCGTGCTTTTGTCTTAGTGAATTCGCCAGGTGATTGCACTATCTTAGGATTTGTCTTCGCAACTATGGGAGTATCTAAGGCATTTAGAGAGACTACAGCTGGCGGTTTTCCTAGCACAGACTTAGAAGCATTAGTGGGCCTAGAGGTATTGCCAGCTGTAACTTTCCTATTACGAGATAAAAGAGATTTTGCAACACATTTCGTATGATCACCAGATAACATGCTTTTACGACAGAACACACAAGATGCATTAACATTCAAAACCTTTAAAGTCTGACCATGCGTTACATCGATATTAAAATTACAAAATTTTAAGTTCGAATCTAAATCAGACGTAACATGCGTTTTATTCAAATTCTTAAGTTGGTCTTCTACTTCTTGGGCTTCTAGTTTTTCGCTTCTACGTTGCCAGATCCTATTCTTCTGTTTGTTGCTCTTACGCTTTAATATGCTAATGCTAGTAGTGGGGACTATTCCTGTAGAAGTAGAAGGATTCAAATTAGTAGTCTGAGGGGATGTTTGCCTAGGTGTTGTGTCCATTTTGTACATTCCCGGTGCAATCACATTTGTGTTAACAAACTTTCCTTTTTCTAGTATCTTAATTTTCTCATTTAATTCAATGATGATGTGTTTCTTTTCTTGTATTTGACTCTCAAGTTCTCTATTTAAGCGAATAGTGCCTTCACGGTTTTTTCTACAGGAAGCATTTTCTTTTAAAAGTTGAGACTGAGTCTTTTTCAAAGAGTCATAAATGGTTTTGTACTCAGTTTTTAAATGCTCGATTTCCTTTTCATATTTGAAAATTTGACATTTTAAAACAACATTTTCATCATCAGGATTCTCAACTTTGGATGTGTGACTGTTTTGAAAGGACATCGTTTCATTTTGACTTTGCAATTTTAATTCAAAATCAAGACTCTGAGTTTGACACCATTGTAGCTTCTGATTAAGTTGAAAAATTTCTGTTGAAAGTTTACTTTGCACATCATCATTGTGTTTAATGATTCTCTCATTTTCTCTTTTTAAAGTTTCAATTTCGTGTCTCAACGTTTCAGTGTCAGCAGTGTGATCATCAACAAGCATAGAATTGCAAGACTCATAAATCGAATTCATAACCACAAAGATAATATCAGAACTTAGAACATCTTCCAAGAGTCGATCATGGATGTTACTTCTGTTTGGAGTTCCTGTTCCCAGTGTATAGCACAAAGACGCAAATGTTGAACGTATGGTAAAAATTGTTTTTGAAAAATTTTCTCTTTTCTTTTTCGTAAGCAGATTGAAAAGTGGAAACTTTTATCTCAGAGTTACGTTCAATTGCTTGTTCTAAAAGTTTGATGTCTTCCATAAACGTATCAAAGTACCTAAGTACAAGACATCGTTTAGGTAATGGTGCAATTACACCAGAAGTTGGTAAAGGACCATTTATTTGTGCCACTGGTTTAACAGGACCAACATCAGAAGAAGATTCATGAATTTGCATTACGAACCATGGTTGTTCTATTTTATCTTTTTGAGGAACGAAAGTGTCAGAAATATGAGGCACGTTTGAATAATCAAATGGTATAGCATATGGTTTAAAGCTCATTTTTGATCGACTCTCTTCTTCCTGTTCCTGTTCTTCCTCACAATCATGTACAACAACACGCACAATTGATTCATCAAATAATTGGTCTGCACTATACAACCTTGGATTTTCTTTGAGTGCTATGTTAAGAAAACGTGGTTTATTATCACCTAGAGCGAAACCATGACCTTTGGGACTTGGTTTTAAAGTGAACTTTTGTATTGTTGTGATAGACTCACTAGTTTTGTAAACAACGTTTTTAAACTCTTTTAATTTGCATTCCAGTTCGACAATTTCATCAAGGTAAGAATCAATTTGTTTCCTTGACTTTTGTTTGTATTCAGAAAAATTGGCTTGACAAGTGGACATCTCGGTTGTTGTTTTCAAAAGTTTTGAATTGAGATGTTCAACTTGTTGTTTGAGCTCACTTTTCTCTTGTTCTAATTTAGAAACCAATTTACTGTTAGAAATAATTAATTCTCGAATTTGATGTTGTAAGTCTTGTTCTTTGACATAAGCTTTTTGAAAAGCAATTTCAAAACTTTGTTCTCGTTTTTATTTTGTTTCAAAATTTGTGAGTTGTATTTTATAGCACTCAAGGTCCGCTAGGGATGGCAACGGGGCGGGTTTAGGGCGGGGCAGCCATCCCCATCCCCAAACCCGTTTACCAAAGTTCTCCCCAAACCCGCCACGATCCCCATCGGGGTGCCCCGTTGGGGCGAGATGGTCCCCCAAACCCGCCCCGCATTAATCGGGGATCTTATCGGGATGTCCTCTTTGGGTGCAATTCTCAAAAAAAACCCGCAGCATTTCACATTTATTGTTATTTTTAGACCGTTAGCAATAACGAACCTATTAATAATCAATTACAAACAATCCTTATTAAGTTTTCAACGATAATATTATACATAAATAATGATAAATTATACCGTCAAAAATTAAAACTTAAAAATATGATACTAAACCAGTTTGTATAATCACAATTTTGCATTCTTACATATATAAAAAAAACTAACAAAATTAGAGTAATATTTTTTATTACGTAAATACTAACAAAATACTATGTAAGTATAGATATATTTGTATATGAGTATATATTAATCGGGTGGGGCGGGGCGGGGCGAGGATGTAACACCCCAACCCGACAAGGGTAAAGATGTCACGCAAATGGTTTCATATCAGATATACAAAGCATACATTCAAAAGTAATACAAAGATTCTCAAAGGTTACAGAAGAAATACTGAAAATTACAAGGTTACAAAAGCGAATACAAATTCTAACATTGAAGTAACTTCCAATCGTCTCTAAGCCAAAATAATTATCAAGTCTTCTAAGTCCAAAAAGTCTCTTCACTCATACCCATCTTCCAACTAAAACCTGCCGCACACGAAAAGAAAACGTGCGGCTGAGCTTACAAAGCTCAGTGAACAGATACATATACAAAGCAAAGAATAACGAAACTGAAATATAATATGGGCAATGGGAATGTCAGAAGGTATAAAAGAACAAATGGGTATCAAGAGAAGAGTAGGATAGTCATCTACCACGAGCCCAGAAACAGATCATATCATATCGTAACCATAAATCTTCATAATCATATAGAGGGGAGACCTCTCAGATAATCAGATAATATGAGGGGTGTCCTCATTCTTCAAATGGAGTAGCTAGCTCCCAGATATATGTGAAAGGCGTGTATTGCACACAGCACCAATCACCAGACAAGTCATATCATATCAGATTAAATCCACTAAACAGATCAGATCTAGGATGCATCCATACGCCCCCCCCAGAAACATATATAATCCATAATCAAAATAATGCGCATATCATAATCAGAATAGGGACGTGGCGGAACATCACTCTACCGCCCTAGAGTCATGCCATTGGTGCATCAATGACACGGACATGGAACCCCCATGCCTAGTGAAATGGCTCGGGTATCAAACTAAGAGTCAGATATCATATCATAATCAGAGTGTCATATATCAAAGGTCAAATCAGATGGTTCATAACAGATGGTTCATAACAGATGTATCAGATGTAATGCCAAAGGTCCAAATCAGAGTTTACCAGATCAAGGTTCATTTTAAGTAATCAAGACAAGCTTCAGATCAAAAGTTCATTTCAAAAGTTTCTATCAAAAGTCCATTTTAAACAATCATTTATTCATGATTTTCATAAAACGATCCTTTAAAGTGGTTTTCATGAAAATAATCTTTCAAAACGGTTTTTATAAAGATAGTCTTCGAAATATAGTTTTCATAAAAGTTAGTAACATTTTATATCAAGGCAGTTTATAAACATCTTTTTAACATGGTTTTTCTCAAAACATTTTCAAGGCATAATTATAAAAGTCTTGATAACATATCTTCATATCAGAGGTCTTATCAAATGAGAACAACAGAGAAGGTTCAAGCGAAGGGGAATCATAGCACTCAAATCAGAAAATTAACGGATCAGAATACGAAAGAGATCATGAGAAACCTTAAAAGAAAGGTCAGAATATCTGTACCTTATACCGCAAATGACAAAACAGCTAGAAACATAAAGACCGGAAACCAAATCCATCTTCAGCGAATCTACACGAATTTATGATCGTCATATCATTAATAACTTGTTTTAAATCATATTTCTCATTTTAATCGGCTTTCCATTTTTTTGTAACTTTCCGTTTATAGCAGCTTTACAAAAAAAAATAGTAACTTTTCAAAGATAGTAAGTTTCCTCTTTATGCATTCTCATGCACATGATAGATTAAATATTCATTAGGGGACCAATTTCAAAAGCCTTATATTAATATATATATATATATATGTCTACATGTATACTTTCCATATTATAAGCCATTATATATATTTTATATATATGAATCGATCATTTCACAAACAATAACATGCATGCATTTCAGCCTTTACAGCTCACGCACCCCACACAACTTGTATGAATCTGATTTTTTAGTAATCCCCATAAATAACGAGCCCAAACAACTCCTTTCACAGCCATAATTTGGAGACCCTTGCATGAAATATGAGACCAAAACAACTTCCACACTTGACCCTATACAGAACTGATCTTACACACACACACATCTTATAAGTTTATATCATGTTTATTATTCATGCTTTATGTAAAACCGTTGTATGTAAAACACACTTGTATGTAAAACAGTTGTATGCTCTATTATTCGACACACACACCCCAACACACTTGTATGTATATGTATATAATCTCAACAACGAGACACACATGATCACCCTTTTCGACTTCAAACCGTATGAGACACGACACTCTCTTTGGTACACTTTGACGACCCAACACACCCTTCTCGTTACCCTTTTATTTTGAGCCACAACCAAAACCCAAATGACTCAACATTAACCAAACCTACACCCCCGACTCTCGACCCCCTTTTTACTCAGCTTATTCATACATTTTATGCCCACTCCAAACTGACACACATGCACCCAATTCGACCCCCAACTTAACGAGACAAAATAATGAAACCAAACAACTTACCTCCTAACTCTCTGATCTGATTACACACACACAAACATATGTTTTTCTCACTTCTATCACACACGTTCATAACTCAGTATTATGCATGTTTTCACAACCTATCTTCTCGTGAACAACACATACACCTCACATTTTATTCCTTGCATTTTATATCCAGGTTTTTATGCATACAATAGAACTCTATTAACGTCCATTTAACCATATTCGGACAGCCACAATTTCTTATATATATTGACATATATTATTGTTCATATCTTTATGATTTTATGTCGAGTATTTATATGTCATTTATTCACAGATTTAACGAAACGAACCCTTAGCGTAATGACTAGATCATGAGTATATAATATGCTCTATACATGTGTGTGTCGATTTGTTGGATCAAACAGAGGATCAGGAGCACGAGTATACCTTAGCCGTTTTCAGAAAGGGTCAAAGACACAAGCATCAACCGAACCGAGACTTATTCGAATCAGAACCAAAACCTCCCTCGAATCTAATCGCCACACGATCACTACCTTGCTACTGTGATCTCCTCACAACGCTGCAACTAGCTGGCACCCTCGTACTTAAAGATCTTGAGAGAGCAAAGTAGAGGCTGCCGTTTAGGGTGTTTTATTTAGGGTTTGTGGTTGCTGTTTTAGTTCGAGAATGACCCAAGAGATCAAGATGATCAAGGGGTTTAAAAAGCGCATCATGGCTGATAAGGAGGATCTCAATACGGGCATGATTATTGACTCATTAAAATTCTCTAACCGTTTCCTTTTTGGACGTGAATGCACATATATATTTTCGTGGGTGACATACATATATTAGCTTTATTGTAAAAGAGGTAACCGAGTAATATATATTTCCTCATATTATATTTTCGTGGACGAATTTTAATAGAATTCAGTAAACATGCACGATATTTTAAATTGATCAATCTTATATTTATTTCCCTAGTGTAAGGTATAAGATACTCGTATTTAATTATTTATACTTAGGGTAATATCAAATTAATAATTAAAATGTTAACTCAAGTTTTAGGGCGTTAAACTAAATGTCGCGTACATTCAAATATTTGCATATAAATACTTTAGGTATACGTTTATATACGTTCTTCAAAAGTTCAAAATTTAAGGGTATTTTAGGTATTTTACGCGTTCCGAAATTTTGGATTTTACAACTCTTCCCCTCTAAAAAAATTTTCGTCCTCGAAAATTGAAGTCGCAAGGTTAAACGAAGTCGTAGCAAGTCGCAAAAGATCATCACAACCATTCTCATGTCCGAGGAGGTTCTTCTAAAAGATTTTCAGACCAACAGTTTCTCATGACTCAGATCAAAACGAGGTGGGTTCAAATTTCTCAGGGGAAGACAAGTTGGTTTGATTCAGTACAAAAGGTCCATGCAACATAAACTGGACGATAGGTGAATCTTCAGAAAGCTCATATGGAATACGAATAAGATTTCAAATCGAATTACTTGTACCAACAGTCGAAAGTTCAAAAAGGAGTTCAAGACTTATAACTGAGGTCAACAGAATTCAAATCGAGAGTTCAAACTCAATCAGATATCTAATGAATAAGGACAGAGTACACGCATAGGTAGGATGAACTTAAAGTCTCACCAATCACAGGTAATCCAACGGAGATCAAATTCTAAACTTCTTAGGTATTCCCCGAGATATCCTATGCCCACAACAAGTGCACGTTATATGATGTAAGTATTATCACGTTGGCCAGACGTCATAATACTGGCATCATATAAATATGCCCTCATGATGGTCATACTTTATCTCAAATCGTAATCAAAACCACCTATCTTAATCCACCTAGTACTTCTATAGTCTCAGAGGTCAACAAAAACAATTGCCACAGTCAAGAGAGAAAACAAAACTATTCGCAAGAGTATCATCCCAGATTGTCTAGCAGAAGTGGGGTATGCCGTCACGAGTATCATATCTTCCACAATTCGCCAAAATCTCTCAAAATAAAGTCATCACCGAATCATACGAAAGATAAACACAAACAGAATTGCTTCTAGGGAACTTAGATCATAAGAGGATCTTTTAACGATATAACGAAATTTAAGAGGGTCAACAGAAATGAAAGTTAGTCGCCCAGAACTTCCGTCTTCATAGAATCAATTCTTCTAAACATGAAAGGTCTGCTTCAAAATTTTGCTCATTCCACCTCCAATCTCTTCAAGTCCGGTTAATCTGTCTTCGTCTTTCCATCAATCGGGAAGTGAAATCAAAATCGGAAACTTGGGTCTGATTAGTCGAGCCTCCTGCAGTTCTTTTTGGAATGTGATAGAGTGTTGTGGATTTCTGGCACGATCTTTAAATCTCTTCATCATACAGTCTGCTTCCGCTCTCAATTCATCTTAGTACAACCAAGATGAATAGGGAAGTGCGACTGCATGTCTTCATCAGCTCCAGGTTCGCCATCTTGACTAGGATTTCTTCTTCTGCATCGCCAACACTTCGGTATTGAAAGGAATGTCTTCACTCTTCGGGGTAGCCTCCACAGTTATTAACAAAAATCAATCTCCTAGAATGCACAAATGATCGTCAAATTTCTAAAAAGGTGCAAGGAAATGATTTTCATGCTCTTCCTCGTTTCTGAACGTACTATTATGTCATACAATGACCACTTGCCCAAGTACTCACGAGAAAACATTATTTATCAAATTCACAACATCGTCAGAGCTTTAGCTAATACTATTAGCGTCACTAGCCGTCATAGCAGTCGTTTACGAATACGGAAGGAGATTTCAAGAATAACATCAATTCATCAAAAGGAAACTTCGCGCTCTGAATTTAAACAAAACACATAGTCGTTTCAGGGTGGAGGAATATTAGTTTCTAACAGTATTACGATTCGGCTTCCAGAAATCAATACATATCTCCTGTCATCATTCTTCTTTATCGCGAACAAAACTGAATTACGCCAAAAGAATGCACTTAAGCAAACTTACTTTACACTTCGGTGGAAGACTTGGTGGTTCAATCAGAATTGGTGTTTCAGGGTGCCAAATAACGTTCAATACAAGGTTCATGTTCAGAAAACTCAAGGTGCCAAGAAACTCTCAAGATGAGGTTCATTCATTAGTGTACGAAATGGTTTCTAAGAAAACTTTATAACCGCAAACGTGACACACAAGTCTCCAGAGTAATAGTGATAGCAAGGGTTCAACAATCAGAAATCGTAGTAGGGAGTTCAAAATTGTTGCATACGTTAAAGGTGAGACATAGAAGGGTAGTTGTCAATATTTGACTGATCATCCCACAATTTCCTGGTCAGAATAAAATCGAAGTTAACTATTCAAAGAAAGACGGTTCGCAAATCAAAACTATATCATTAGAGTGAGGAAGAAAACATTCTTATACTCATGGTTACACATCGCAAGACTTCTCATAAGGACAGAGATGGGTAAAACGAAATCAATAGTGTCGAAAGATTCATAGATGCTTATCAGAACAAGAGACAAATAACAAAACATATCAAGTACGTCAATGCCATGGAAGTTCTCAGAATGCCCGAATAGGCATCAAAGTGATTAACAACATGATCAGAGTGCAACGCGGGTCATTATCAAAATGATTAACAAAAGGGATTTGAAGATAAGGATCAAATAGTGTCAAGCCATTATTATGAAATTCTCAATGCCTTCAAAATTTAGTCAGGTTCAAAACTTAGGTGGTGCAAAGCATAAGCTTTCACTTTCCAGAAGTGGTATCAAAAGGATCTAACCAAAAGCAAGGCACGAATCAGAGTGATACGGAAGCAATGATGCTTAAACAAATGCCTTATAGTCTACCCATTCCTCACCGGTCAAAACTTAGGTTCCTATGGGAAATCCTAAAGCAATTTTCAAAGGTTGACTTACGAGTGCATACAGGGAAAGCTTAGTGGTCCTAACTTACACAGGTCAAGGGTAAATGTATTACGAAATCGCAGCCTGTCTCTCTGATACCATAATTGTAACACCCCAACCCGACAAGGGTAAAGATGTCACGCAAATGGTTTCATATCAGATACACAAAGCATACATTCAAAAGTAATACAAAGATTCTCAAAGGTTACAGAAGAAATACTGAAAATTACAAGGTTACAAAAGCGAATACAAATTCTAACATTGAAGTAACTTCCAATCGTCTCTAAGCCAAAATAATTATCAAGTCTTCTAAGTCCAAAAGTCTCTTCACTCATACCCATCTTCCAACTAAAACCTGCCGCACACGAAAAGAAAACGTGCGGCTGAGCTTACAAAGCTCAGTGAACAGATACATATACAAAGCAAAGAATAACGAAACTGAAATATAATATGGGCAATGGGAATGTCAGAAGGTATAAAAGAACAAATGGGTAACAAGAGAAGAGTAGGATAGTCATCTACCACGAGCCCAGAAACAGATCATATCATATCGTAACCATAAATCTTCATAATCATATAGAGGGGAGACCTCTCAGATAATCAGATAATATGAGGGGTGTCCTCATTCTTCAAATGGAGTAGCTAGCTCCCAGATATATGTGAAAGGCGTGTATTGCACACAGCACCAGTCACCAGACAAGTCATATCATATCAGATTAAATCCACTAAACAGATCAGATCTAGGATGCATCCATACGCCCCCCCCCAGAAACATATATAATCCATAATCAAAATAATGCGCATATCATAATCAGAATAGGGACGTGGCGGAACATCACTCTACCGCCCTAGAGTCATGCCATTGGTGCATCAATGACACGGACATGGAACCCCCATGCCTAGTGAAATGGCTCGGGTATCAAACTAAGAGTCAGATATCATATCATAATCAGAGTGTCATATATCAAAGGTCAAATCAGATGGTTCATAACAGATGGTTCATAACAGATGTATCAGATGTAATGCCAAAGGTCCAAATCAGAGTTTACCAGATCAAGGTTCATTTTAAGTAATCAAGACAAGCTTCAGATCAAAAGTTCATTTCAAAAGTTTCTATCAAAAGTCCATTTTAAACAATCATTTATTCATGATTTTCATAAAACGATCCTTTAAAGTGGTTTTCATGAAAATAATCTTTCAAAACGGTTTTTATAAAGATAGTCTTCGAAATATAGTTTTCATAAAAGTTAGTAACATTTTATATCAAGGCAGTTTATAAACATCTTTTTAACATGGTTTTTCTCAAAACATTTTCAAGGCATAATTATAAAAGTCTTGATAACATATCTTCATATCAGAGGTCTTATCAAATGAGAACAACAGAGAAGGTTCAAGCGAAGGGGAATCATAGCACTCAAATCAGAAAATTAACGGATCAGAATACGAAAGAGATCATGAGAAACCTTAAAAGAAAGGTCAGAATATCTGTACCTTATACCGCAAATGACAAAACAGCTAGAAACATAAAGACCGGAAACCAAATCCATCTTCAGCGAATCTACACGAATTTATGATCGTCATATCATTAATAACTTGTTTTAAATCATATTTCTCATTTTAATCGGCTTTCCATTTTTTTGTAACTTTCCGTTTATAGCAGCTTTACAAAAAAAAAATAGTAACTTTTCAAAGATAGTAAGTTTCCTCTTTATGCATTCTCATGCACATGATAGATTAAATATTCATTAGGGGACCAATTTCAAAAGCCTTATATTAATATATATATATATATATATTGTCTACATGTATACTTTCCATATTATAAGCCATTATATATATTTTATATATATGAATCGATCATTTCACAAACAATAACATGCATGCATTTCAGCCTTTACAGCTCACGCACCCCACACAACTTGTATGAATCTGATTTTTTAGTAATCCCCATAAATAACGAGCCCAAACAACTCCTTTCACAGCCATAATTTGGAGACCCTTGCATGAAATATGAGACCAAAACAACTTCCACACTTGACCCTATACAGAACTGATCTTACACACACACACATCTTATAAGTTTATATCATGTTTATTATTCATGCTTTATGTAAAACCGTTGTATGTAAAACACACTTGTATGTAAAACAGTTGTATGCTCTATTATTCGACACACACACCCCAACACACTTGTATGTATATGTATATAATCTCAACAACGAGACACACATGATCACCCTTTTCGACTTCAAACCGTATGAGACACGACACTCTCTTTGGTACACTTTGACGACCCAACACACCCTTCTCGTTACCCTTTTATTTTGAGCCACAACCAAAACCCAAATGACTCAACATTAACCAAACCTACACCCCCGACTCTCGACCCCCTTTTTACTCAGCTTATTCATACATTTTATGCCCACTCCAAACTGACACACATGCACCCAATTCGACCCCCAACTTAACGAGACAAAATAATGAAACCAAACAACTTACCTCCTAACTCTCTGATCTGATTACACACACACAAACATATGTTTTTCTCACTTCTATCACACACGTTCATAACTCAGTATTATGCATGTTTTCACAACCTATCTTCTCGTGAACAACACATACACCTCACATTTTATTCCTTGCATTTTATATCCAGGTTTTTATGCATACAATAGAACTCTATTAACGTCCATTTAACCATATTCGGACAGCCACAATTTCTTATATATATTGACATATATTATTGTTCATATCTTTATGATTTTATGTCGAGTATTTATATGTCATTTATTCACAGATTTAACGAAACGAACCCTTAGCGTAATGACTAGATCATGAGTATATAATATGCTCTATACATGTGTGTGTCGATTTGTTGGATCAAACAGAGGATCAGGAGCACGAGTATACCTTAGCCGTTTTCAGAAAGGGTCAAAGACACAAGCATCAACCGAACTGAGACTTATTCGAATCAGAACCAAAACCTCCCTCGAATCTAATCGCCACACGATCACTACCTTGCTACTGTGATCTCCTCACAACGCTGCAACTAGCTGGCACCCTCGTACTTAAAGATCTTGAGAGAGCAAAGTAGAGGCTGCCGTTTAGGGTGTTTTATTTAGGGTTTGTGGTTGCTGTTTTAGTTCGAGAATGACCCAAGAGATCAAGATGATCAAGGGGTTTAAAAAGCGCATCATGGCTGATAAGGAGGATCTCAATACGGGCATGATTATTGACTCATTAAAATTCTCTAACCGTTTCCTTTTTGGACGTGAATGCACATATATATTTTCGTGGGTGACATACATATATTAGCTTTATTGTAAAAGAGGTAACCGAGTAATATATATTTCCTCATATTATATTTTCGTGGACGAATTTTAATAGAATTCAGTAAACATGCACGATATTTTAAATTGATCAATCTTATATTTATTTCCCTAGTGTAAGGTATAAGATACTCGTATTTAATTATTTATACTTAGGGTAATATCAAATTAATAATTAAAATGTTAACTCAAGTTTTAGGGCGTTAAACTAAATGTCGCGTACATTCAAATATTTGCATATAAATATTTTAGGTATACGTTTATATACGTTCTTCAAAAGTTCAAAATTTAAGGGTATTTTAGGTATTTTACGCGTTCCGAAATTTTGGATTTTACAACTCTTCCCCTCTAAAAAAATTTTCGTCCTCGAAAATTGAAGTCGCAAGGTTAAACGAAGTCGTAGCAAGTCGCAAAAGATCATCACAACCATTCTCATGTCCGAGGAGGTTCTTCTAAAAGATTTTCAGACCAACAGTTTCTCATGACTCAGATCAAAGCGAGGTGGTTTCAAATTTCTCAGGGAAGACAATTTGGTTTGATTCAGTACAAAAGGTCCATGCAACATAAACTGGACGATAGGTGAATCTTCAGAAAGCTCATATGGAATACGAATAAGATTTCAAATCGAATTACTTGTACCAACAGTCGAAAGTTCAAAAAGGAGTTCAAGACTTATAACTGAGGTCAACAGAATTCAAATCGAGAGTTCAAACTCAATCAGATATCTAATGAATAAGGACAGAGTACACGCATAGGTAGGATGAACTTAAAGTCTCACCAATCACAGGTAATCCAACGGAGATCAAATTCTAAACTTCTTAGGTATTCCCCGAGATATCCTATGCCCACAACAAGTGCACGTTATATGATGTAAGTATTATCACGTTGGCCAGACGTCATAATACTGGCATCATATAAATATGCCCTCATGATGGTCATACTTTATCTCAAATCGTAATCAAAACCACCTATCTTAATCCACCTAGTACTTCTACAGTCTCAGAGGTCAACAAAAACAATTGCCACAGTCAAGAGAGAAAACAAAACTATTCGCAAGAGTATCATCCCAGATTGTCTAGCAGAAGTGGGGTATGCCGTCACGAGTATCATATCTTCCACAATTCGCCAAAATCTCTCAAAATAAAGTCATCACCGAATCATACGAAAGATAAACACAAACAGAATTGCTTCTAGGGAACTTAGATCATAAGAGGATCTTTTAACGATATAACGAAATTTAAGAGGGTCAACAGAAATGAAAGTTAGTCGCCCAGAACTTCCGTCTTCATAGAATCAATTCTTCTAAACATGAAAGGTCTGCTTCAAAATTTTGCTCATTCCACCTCCAATCTCTTCAAGTCCGGTTAATCTGTCTTCGTCTTTCCATCAATCGGGAAGTGAAATCAAAATCGGAAACTTGGGTCTGATTAGTCGAGCCTCCTGCAGTTCTTTTTGGAATGTGATAGAGTGTTGTGGATTTCTGGCACGATCTTTAAATCTCTTCATCATACAGTCTGCTTCCGCTCTCAATTCATCTTAGTACAACCAAGATGAATAGGGAAGTGCGACTGCATGTCTTCATCAGCTCCAGGTTCGCCATCTTGACTAGGATTTCTTCTTCTGCATCGCCAACACTTCGGTATTGAAAGGAATGTCTTCACTCTTCGGGGTAGCCTCCACAGTTATTAACAAAAATCAATCTCCTAGAATGCACAAATGATCGTCAAATTTCTAAGAAGGTGCAAGGAAATGATTTTCATGCTCTTCCTTGTTTCTGAACGTACTATTATGTCATACAATGACCACTTGCCCAAGTACTCACGAGAAAACATTATTTATCAAATTCACAACATCGTCAGAGCTTTAGCTAATACTATTAGCGTCACTAGCCGTCATAGCAGTCGTTTACGAATACGGAAGGAGATTTCAAGAATAACATCAATTCATCAAAAGGAAACTTCGCGCTCTGAATTTAAACAAAACACATAGTCGTTTCAGGGTGGAGGAATATTAGTTTCTAACAGTATTACGATTCGGCTTCCAGAAATCAATACATATCTCCTGTCATCATTCTTCTTTATCGCGAACAAAACTGAATTACGCCAAAAGAATGCACTTAAGCAAACTTACTTTACACTTCGGTGGAAGACTTGGTGGTTCAATCAGAATTGGTGTTTCAGGGTGCCAAATAACGTTCAATACAAGGTTCATGTTCAGAAAACTCAAGGTGCCAAGAAACTCTCAAGATGAGGTTCATTCATTAGTGTACGAAATGGTTTCTAAGAAAACTTTATAACCGCAAACGTGACACACAAGTCTCCAGAGTAATAGTGATAGCAAGGGTTCAACAATCAGAAATCGTAGTAGGGAGTTCAAAATTGTTGCATACGTTAAAGGTGAGACATAGAAGGGTAGTTGTCAATATTTGACTGATCATCCCACAATTTCCTGGTCAGAATAAAATCGAAGTTAACTATTCAAAGAAAGACGGTTCGCAAATCAAAACTATATCATTAGAGTGAGGAAGAAAACATTCTTATACTCATGGTTACACATCGCAAGACTTCTCATAAGGACAGAGATGGGTAAAACGAAATCAATAGTGTCGAAAGATTCATAGATGCTTATCAGAACAAGAGACAAATAACAAAACATATCAAGTACGTCAATGCCATGGAAGTTCTCAGAATGCCCGAATAGGCATCAAAGTGATTAACAACATGATCAGAGTGCAACGCGGGTCATTATCAAAATGATTAACAAAAGGGATTTGAAGATAAGGATCAAATAGTGTCAAGCCATTATTATGAAATTCTCAATGCCTTCAAAATTTAGTCAGGTTCAAAACTTAGGTGGTGCAAAGCATAAGCTTTCACTTTCTAGAAGTGGTATCAAAAGGATCTAACCAAAAGCAAGGCACGAATCAGAGTGATACGGAAGCAATGATGCTTAAACAAATGCCTTATAGTCTACCCATTCCTCACCGGTCAAAACTTAGGTTCCTATGGGAAATCCTAAAGCAATTTTCAAAGGTTGACTTACGAGTGCATACAGGGAAAGCTTAGTGGTCCTAACTTACACAGGTCAAGGGTAAATGTATTACGAAATCGCAGCCTGTCTCTCTGATACCATAATTGTAACACCCCAACCCGACAAGGGTAAAGATGTCACGCAAATGGTTTCATATCAGATATACAAAGCATACATTCAAAAGTAATACAAAGATTCTCAAAGGTTACAGAAGAAATACTGAAAATTACAAGGTTACAAAAGCGAATACAAATTCTAACATTGAAGTAACTTCCAATCGTCTCTAAGCCAAAATAATTATCAAGTCTTCTAAGTCCAAAAGTCTCTTCACTCATACCCATCTTCCAACTAAAACCTGCCGCACACGAAAAGAAAACGTGCGGCTGAGCTTACAAAGCTCAGTGAACAGATACATATACAAAGCAAAGAATAACGAAACTGAAATATAATATGGGCAATGGGAATGTCAGAAGGTATAAAAGAACAAATGGGTAACAAGAGAAGAGTAGGATAGTCATCTACCACGAGCCCAGAAACAGATCATATCATATCGTAACCATAAATCTTCATAATCATATAGAGGGGAGACCTCTCAGATAATCAGATAATATGAGGGGTGTCCTCATTCTTCAAATGGAGTAGCTAGCTCCCAGATATATGTGTAAGGCGTGTATTGCACACAGCACCAGTCACCAGACAAGTCATATCATATCAGATTAAATCCACTAAACAGATCAGATCTAGGATGCATCCATACGCCCCCCAGAAACATATATAATCCATAATCAAAATAATGCGCATATCATAATCAGAATGGGGACGTGGCGGAACATCACTCTACCGCCCTAGAGTCATGCCATTGGTGCATCAATGACACGGACATGGAACCCCCATGCCTAGTGAAATGGCTCGGGTATCAAACTAAGAGTCAGATATCATATCATAATCAGAGTGTCATATATCAAAGGTCAAATCAGATGGTTCATAACAGATGGTTCATAACAGATGTATCAGATGTAATGCCAAAGGTCCAAATCAGAGTTTACCAGATCAAGGTTCATTTTAAGTAATCAAGACAAGCTTTAGATCAAAAGTTCATTTCAAAAGTTTCTATCAAAAGTCCATTTTAAACAATCATTTATTCATGATTTTCATAAAACGATCCTTTAAAGTGGTTTTCATGAAAATAATCTTTCAAAACGGTTTTTATAAAGATAGTCTTCGAAATATAGTTTTCATAAAAGTTAGTAACATTTTATATCAAGGCAGTTTATAAACATCTTTTTAACATGGTTTTTCTCAAAACATTTTCAAGGCATAATTATAAAAGTCTTGATAACATATCTTCATATCAGAGGTCTTATCAAATGAGAACAACAGAGAAGGTTCAAGCGAAGGGGAATCATAGCACTCAAATCAGAAAATTAACGGATCAGAATACGAAAGAGATCATGAGAAACCTTAAAAGAAAGGTCAGAATATCTGTACCTTATACCGCAAATGACAAAACAGCTAGAAACATAAAGACCGGAAACCAAATCCATCTTCAGCGAATCTACACGAATTTATGATCGTCATATCATTAATAACTTGTTTTAAATCATATTTCTCATTTTAATCGGCTTTCCATTTTTTTGTAACTTTCCGTTTATAGCAGCTTTACAAAAAAAAATAGTAACTTTTCAAAGATAGTAAGTTTCCTCTTTATGCATTCTCATGCACATGATAGATTAAATATTCATTAGGGGACCAATTTCAAAAGCCTTATATTAATATATATATATATATATATATGTCTACATGTATACTTTCCATATTATAAGCCATTATATATATTTTATATATATGAATCGATCATTTCACAAACAATAACATGCATGCATTTCAGCCTTTACAGCTCACGCACCCCACACAACTTGTATGAATCTGATTTTTTAGTAATCCCCATAAATAACGAGCCCAAACAACTCCTTTCACAGCCATAATTTGGAGACCCTTGCATGAAATATGAGACCAAAACAACTTCCACACTTGACCCTATACAGAACTGATCTTACACACACACACATCTTATAAGTTTATATCATGTTTATTATTCATGCTTTATGTAAAACCGTTGTATGTAAAACACACTTGTATGTAAAACAGTTGTATGCTCTATTATTCGACACACACACCCCAACACACTTGTATGTATATGTATATAATCTCAACAACGAGACACACATGATCACCCTTTTCGACTTCAAACCGTATGAGACACGACACTCTCTTTGGTACACTTTGACGACCCAACACACCCTTCTCGTTACCCTTTTATTTTGAGCCACAACCAAAACCCAAATGACTCAACATTAACCAAACCTACACCCCCGACTCTCGACCCCCTTTTTACTCAGCTTATTCATACATTTTATGCCCACTCCAAACTGACACACATGCACCCAATTCGACCCCCAACTTAACGAGACAAAATGATGAAACCAAACAACTTACCTCCTAACTCTCTGATCTGATTACACACACACAAACATATGTTTTTCTCACTTCTATCACACACGTTCATAACTCAGTATTATGCATGTTTTCACAACCTATCTTCTCGTGAACAACACATACACCTCACATTTTATTCCTTGCATTTTATATCCAGGTTTTTATGCATACAATAGAACTCTATTAACGTCCATTTAACCATATTCGGACAGCCACAATTTCTTATATATATTGACATATATTATTGTTCATATCTTTATGATTTTATGTCGAGTATTTATATGTCATTTATTCACAGATTTAACGAAACGAACCCTTAGCGTAATGACTAGATCATGAGTATATAATATGCTCTATACATGTGTGTGTCGATTTGTTGGATCAAACAGAGGATCAGGAGCACGAGTATACCTTAGCCGTTTTCAGAAAGGGTCAAAGACACAAGCATCAACCGAACCGAGACTTATTCGAATCAGAACCAAAACCTCCCTCGAATCTAATCGCCACACGATCACTACCTTGCTACTGTGATCTCCTCACAACGCTGCAACTAGCTGGCACCCTCGTACTTAAAGATCTTGAGAGAGCAAAGTAGAGGCTGCCGTTTAGGGTGTTTTATTTAGGGTTTGTGGTTGCTGTTTTAGTTCGAGAATGACCCAAGAGATCAAGATGATCAAGGGGTTTAAAAAGCGCATCATGGCTGATAAGGAGGATCTCAATACGGGCATGATTATTGACTCATTAAAATTCTCTAACCGTTTCCTTTTTGGACGTGAATGCACATATATATTTTCGTGGGTGACATACATATATTAGCTTTATTGTAAAAGAGGTAACCGAGTAATATATATTTCCTCATATTATATTTTCGTGGACGAATTTTAATAGAATTCAGTAAACATGCACGATATTTTAAATTGATCAATCTTATATTTATTTCCCTAGTGTAAGGTATAAGATACTCGTATTTAATTATTTATACTTAGGGTAATATCAAATTAATAATTAAAATGTTAACTCAAGTTTTAGGGCGTTAAACTAAATGTCGCGTACATTCAAATATTTGCATATAAATATTTTAGGTATACGTTTATATACGTTCTTCAAAAGTTCAAAATTTAAGGGTTTTTAGGTATTTTACGCGTTCCGAAATTTTGGATTTTACAGAGGATTTCCCGCTCCCCGCCCCAAACCTGATTAAAATCCCCGTTTAATCCCCAAACCCGCCCCGTAACCCGATTAGCATGCCCTACCCCGCCCCAATTAGTTCGGGTTTCGAGTTTCCCCGTCGGATTAGGGTTTTTTTGCCATCCCTAAGGTCCGCAGTTAATGATGCAACTTTTGCTTTTAATGTTCTGTTGATTTCATTACATTTTTCATTCTGAGATTTTTGTGAGTCCAATTGAGATTGGGTGGTGAATAGTAAGGTCATGAGTTCTGGATCTGGACCGAGCGAAGGTTCATTTTGTTCAATTTGATCATTGTTATCGTCATCAATTGGATCATCAAATATAACAACTGAGTTAATTTGATCATCTTCTTGAGGAGTTAATAATGAATTATTTTGAACAACTTGCTCCTCGTCTGATGCAGATGCAGATGGTGATGCAATTTCATGTATTAGACATATGTTTGAGTCAGGTACCTGAGACAGACCATCAGTGTCATACACTGGGCCTGTGTCACTCATGTGAAGTTCCTGCATATTTGCCATTAGCATCACAGCTGCATTTGCTTCCAAATCCTCCATGTCATCATCTGAATATGCATTTGCCATGAAGCTGTTTTCTTTGTCTGTGAGAGTGCCTCCTGATTCATCCTTTAGAGCTAGAAGTAGTGCCTGCTTATGAAACTCATTGCTTCTGACTCTAGGTTTGGGACATGCTTTAGCCAGATGACCTTTCCCATTGCAGTTATAGCACTTAACCATAGTATTCCCAGTCTTTGTATTCCCAGTTTCAATAATTTCAACCCTTTTCTGAGGAGCACCTGTATTATTCCTAGTTCCACTAGCTGCATTAAACCGTTGTCCATTTCCTAAATTTCCCATATAACCTCCTGAGCCCGTTCTTCCATAGTTACGATTCTGTATTTCAACCCGTCCATCTTGTACAACAGCTTGATTCCTTGTGTTAGATGAAGTGCGGAGACGATTATTGGATTTGTTTGAAAATTTGGTAAAAGCACGAGCAATGAGTGCAAATCCTTCATTCAAAGAGTTGAATGCATCGTCTTCGTCATTGTTTGTATTTGTGTAGAACATGGTGTCAGTGTTGTCATAGGGGACTAGTTGATTTTCAGTTGATTGTGGTGTCGAATCATATGGAATAAGTTGGGTCGATGGGGTTTGTTGAGGGTAAGTAAAGTGATGTTGCTGTTGGACATGAGCATGGTTTGACTATGGAGGTGGAGCAAAGTGAGATTGAGCTATCAGTGCCAATGAATTTGGAGTTGTAGAAGGTGAATAAGTACCACGAAGAGCTCGATCTTTGTCAACTTCAGATTGATGGTGCTTCAGATAATCATACAACAACCCATAAGATGCATTGTGTAGATTTTTAGCTTGACGAACAAACGTGACATATTTTTTCCAATCAGGACCAAGACAGCTGAGAAACTTAGTGTTGATTGCAATCCTTGGTAAAACAATGTTGTGTCTGTCCAAGTCATTGATGATGTTTGTGAACCGATGGTAATAAGACTCTAGTGACTCCCCTGATTCAATCATGAAAATTTTATATTCGAGGTAAAGTTTGGATTCCATGTCTTCTTGGTTCAGTTCAGTGCCTTCCATTAAGAGATGAATGTGTTCCCACATATCCTTAGCTGTTTTCTGAGCATCAATGCTTCATAAAATCGGATTAGGTATTACCTGAAGAATATATGACATTGCAAGTTCATTTGCTTCACGATGAAGTATTTGCTCTGCAGTAAGTTGAATCTCAGGAACAGGGGTCACGGTTTCAGGTCTTGGAGGAATAGCAGTTGCATCTCCTGGAACCGTTGTAGTTGGCATTTGGAATGGACCTTCAATTATAACCTTTTTCATATATTTGCCATGAGGTTTCTTGAGTTCTATGAACCTGAAGAATCGACTTGCCCATTGAACATAATTTCCAGGAGTGAGCATTAGAGGTGTTTCAAGTGATCCAGCTTCATGTCTAGATTATTGGCTGCTGATGGCCTCACACATTTGATCAAACCAATGTAGTTGTTTTGCAAGAAGTGAGAAGGATTGCATTGGTTGTTGTTGGTATGGTTGTTGTTGAGGGAATTGTTGTTGTGGATAGAATTGATGTTGTTGCATGAATAGTTGTTGTTGAGGATACTGCTGTTGTTGATGATACTTCTGTTGTTGAGGATATTGCGGTTGAAAATAGTTGAAGTATGGTGGTTGAGACATTGTTGTGTAATTTACTAGATGGATCTTATGAAGATAATTATGAAGTGTGTTGAAGTAGATAAAGTTTGGTTTTGGTTAAGTTGGAATTTAGATAAGTACTGTTCACATTCAAATTTTGATGAGCACTGTTCACTGACGAATTGCGATGACTTTTGATTAATTGTGATGGAACATGGCAATTTTGATGAGTTATCTGAATTGCGATAGAAGTTGGCAATTTTGACAAGTTATCTGAATTGCGATGGAATTTGGCAATTTCGATAAGTTATCTGAATTGCGATGGATCTTTGCAATTCCGATGTTATCTCCCTGAAATTCCAATTCCGATAAACCCTTAAGTCAATTCCAATAAACCCTTAAGTCAATTTCGATAATCCCTCAGTTGTCAATTCCGATAAACCCTTAATGTGAATTCCGATGAAGGACATTTTTATCAAAAACACTTACTTTCTATCAAAAAATGATGTTTAAAAGGATTCTTTAGGATAAAAACATTTAAAAACACTTAGATGATAAGAAAGTTTCAAGCTTTAACTTAAAAGATGAAATTTGAGTAATTTTGATAGATGGTAACTTAAGAAAATTACGATCCTAACTAATTTTAAAGCAAAAAAAAAAAAAAATCCTAACTTTCGACTACAAATCAAACTCCTAAACACTATAGGCTTCTACACACTTTACAAGCGTGAGAAACAAGTGCTAGAAAGAAGATTTCGTCAGAAAGTAAAACACAAAACCAAACGAAATAAATAGTAAATGGTACGTAACACTTCACAACTATCTTTTGGCGATTGATACCACTTGTTAGGTCATCAAAATAGTTATCACACAATAATATAAGTAAGATAGAGATGAGAGAAAGAGATAAGGTAGAGAGAGTGGTTGATTATATCATAAGAGAGAATGACAAAGGTTTGATAAACTATATGAAATAACCAACACCTTCAAATGAAGGTTACAAGAGTATTTATAGGCACATGGATTAGGGCAACGCCCCATGTGCACATACTAGAATATTTAAGACATAAACCAAGGCCCATGGGCTTATTACATAAGCCTTGGGCTATTACAAACATATAAGCCTAATATCTGCAACCTATTACATAATTAAATGACCGACACTTGATATTAATTAAACGTATTCCCAACATTATGTGTTGTCTAAGTGAATGTTGACGGACTGCTTGCGAGATTAGGACGCGCTGTTAGATTAAGTTAAGACGAGTGAATACCGACAGACTGCTACAAGTCTACAAGTTTTGTAATATTTAGTTTGCGACATTGGGATGTGTTAGATGTTGATCCCAGTTGAGCTTTACGATCTAATTAACTACCTTAGATAAATCTAAAGTAATCGGTATAGAAACTGATCTTAGGTTGTATATCAAATATTATGCGGAAACTAATATTTGATCTTAAGAAGAAAAACACAAACAAGTTATCAAACAACACTTCAATATATTAATACGATTGCTCTGAATAGCAATAGGGTTACAAGAAACCTTGAAGTGAAAACAATAATACGTATGCTAAGATGAATAATCAATCGACCTCTAACCCTAGAACCTCCTTTTATAGCGTAAGGAGTCCTAGTCGGTTTACAAGACTTCCTATACAAGTAAAATATTCATACGTATCTTTTCTATACTTATCTTAACATACTTTACATAAATAACAAGCAATAGAGTAATCCTTCTAGCAGCAGAGTCCTCGTGAGCTAGCAGCAGAGTTACAATATGCCTATTATACCAAAACAGCAGAGTTATCAAATCAGCAGAGTTCTTGTGCTAATCGGCAGAGTTACATAACTATTCGGCAGAGTTGTAATTCTCCAATCAGCAGCATTTCAGACCCAACAATCCTCCCCTAAACTTGATATTTTTCTCCAAAAATCATCAAGTTTCCTTAATCCTAGATAACCACCAGGAGGATGCTTCCAAACACCTTACTGTTTTGAAACCTGTGATACCAGCAACTGTTTGTATTTCTCAATCAATTCTCTTGCTTGATGATCTGAATCAAATGGTCTTTGAAGTGCCAACTTTCCAGGTTGCAGCATTTGATACAGAATAGATGTACTGTTGTTGATAACATAGTCCTTTTCCACAAGCATATATATAGTAACACCTATGCAAGACAAAACATGAACTCCACAACTTTGATATAAGTACCACTTCTGAACTGTAGAGCTCAGCAACTTCCTCCATTCAATGCTTTTCTTATCAGGTTCAAACATGTTCTTCAAGTAGTAATAATTCAGCCTCTCATACACTATCTCTGGTCTAATATCTCCATACCTCATCTTGTACAAATTCCAGAGTTGAGTAATATCATCTCTATCCATATAGTGCATCATTTGAGAAAAACTAGTATATCCCACTCTTGAACCATTTGATCTTTCAATCACCCAGCATACACTACTATCAGCTAAAATATCATGTGAATAAGAAATTATTGGATATTTTACTGATAAAGGTAATTCATCAAGTAACTCAGGCTCTTCTTGAGGTTCATGAACTGTGAGATCCATAACCCCTTTCATCTCATCTGCAGTCACTTCTTCATTCCTTGAATTACTATCTTCTTTTTCCTCTTCCTCAGAATCACTCATCACTACCTTTCTCTTCTTCCTACTCATCTGCTTTACTCTCCTTCTATATCTCTTTGTACCAGCAGATGATTCAGTCACAACTTCAGGTTCTTCTTCAGCTTCAACTACAATTTCTTCCTCTTTCTCAACATCAGTTACTACAGGTCTTGAAACACTTCCACTCCCAGATGCTTCTTTATTGTCAGATCCCTTAACTTCTGGATTTCTCTTCTTTTCAGAAACTTTTCTTGGATTAAGCTGAGCATAAGTTTCATAAAATTCCTTTTCAATTAAGTGATCTGGCTTTCCTTTGAAGTCTCTCATCTGATAGTTTCTAGCATTTTTCAAATAGTATTTCATATCAGTAACCAATGCTTTTCTTGAGGTTGACTTTCCCTTATAACCATGCTTCTGAGCTTCTGTTATCCTCTTAACCAACTCTTCCCACTTAGTCAATCCATTCTTTTTGAGTATAAAAGCAACAAGCTCATTTGTCTTTTCAGCTCCATCCAACTGCTCATCATTTGATATCAGTCTAGCTTCACCTCTGACAATCATATCAGACTCAATAAAATACTGCAACTGTGCATCCAATTCTTCTTGACTAACTTCCTTAAATACAGCACTTTCCATAAGTTCAGACTGATCTCTTTCTTCACTAGCTGCAAAACTTCTTGCAAGTTCTTCATCATGAGCAATTTGAGCCTCTTCAGCCAATTTCTGCATTCTTTCAAAATCTTCAGCAACAGGTTGATCTTGTGATATTTGTGATGTTGTAGGTGTTTTAGTTGCTTTGTTCATATTCAGAAGCACTTCAGCTAAAGTCATTTGATCATCATCTGATTCAGCACTCTTCTCTTTGTCTTCAGCAGAAACATTTAACCCATCAGCAGAGTGTTCTGCACCAGCAACTTCATCAGCAGAGTGTTCTGCACCAGCAGAGTCACCCTTTTCACCAACATTTTCAACAACAACAGAGTCTTTTTCAATTACAACCTCCACTGAATCTTTTGTAACATCCTTTTCTACCTCCCCTGAACCTATCACATCCTCTTGTTCAGCATCATTCATCACAGCCTCCTGATCATTTACAACAGCCTCTTGATCATTTACAACAGCCTCTTGATCATTCCTCCCCTGTTTGGAAGCATCCTCTTCCAAACTTGGTTTGGACCTCTTCTTGAGCCGCCCCTCAAGGTGTGTAACCCTTAGTTTAAGCCTCCTAATTTCAGCACCTTGAGTAGCTCTGACTGTCTTTAACTCTTTTCTCAGATCAAGCACCTCCTTTGACAAATTTGTACACTTTTCCGTCAATTCTTTCAATTGTTTCATGATATCCTCACAACTTCGGTCTGTGTAACCTGACCCGAGAGGTTGATCATTGGAATTGTCATTTTGTACAGGTATGTTAGCCGTCAAATCATCAGTTTCAAGTTCAATTCTAGCATCAACACTTCGACCTGTGTGACCTGGTCCGAGAGGTGTATCATTTGCAATGTCCATATGTACATAAGTGTCCATCAATTCAATATGTTCATCTCTGTCCTCATCACTTCGAGATGTGTTACCTTCTCTGAGAGGTGAATCTTTGGACATAAACTCAGTCTCATCCCTAGGATGAACATCTGAGCCCCCCATAAAATCCATTTGGCTGGGGTTACCACCAGTTGTGTCAGGTTCCTGAGAACCTTCTACAAATGATGTTGCCATGGTTGAGGTCTTAATTATGTTGACACTGTCCTGTTCAACTACTAAGTTGGAAACAGTAGTGCCAGCCTCTTCCATCATGGTACCACCACCACCTGTACCAGCCTCATCTGCTACCATACTAACATTGGCCTGAGGGTGCACAATGTTCTCATTTTGTGAATTCCTAGGTGATTGGATAGGTTGTGGTTCAGTAGAAGATGATTCACTTAAACTTGTTGATGAGGATGTGTGATGGGAAGCTGTTGGTGTTCCAGCCTCTTCATCCTCATGTACTTCATCCACTACACTCAAAATATGCTCAGTTAGGGGAGTAATAACACCAGAAAATCCTTTCCCATCCTTCTTCAAAAATGCAAACATCTTGATGGCCATTCTACTACAGGGCTCAATTTGTGAATGCCTCAAAGGTTCCCTTAGCTGTTTGTTTATTATAAGTTGGAGAAACCTAGGGTATAAGTAAAACTTCTTCTTAACAAATTTCTTCATCCCTTCAAATATCATGACAGAAAAATCATAGGGTTGCCCTGTAGCTAAACATACAAAAGCCATTGCCTGAGATGCATTAAACTCACTCCACCCACCTATCTTAGGAAACATGCAGTGTTGTAGAGTATGCAGTAAAAACTTCCAATGGGGACACATACGACCTTTCAAAAATGTCCCACTATTCTCAGGTCTCTCATAACCAAAAGACTCAAGTTCAGCCATCACAACTTCTGGGGTTATAGTAGGGGGTGTTGGAGTACCTGACAATTTCAAACTTCTCTTAATTGTGGTTTCACTAACTACAATGTCCTCCCCATCCACACTACCTATTAGTCGTTCCTCACCATCTAAGACATCCAATCTAACAGTTGACCAAAATTGTCGCATATGAGATTTGTAAATTGTAGGGGCAACTGTTAATGCATACCTCAACTTAGACGAACCCAGAAAATCCATTACCTCGTAAAATCCATCCGCTGCATTAACCTTACTGAGAAACGCTATCTCATTGTGTTCTTCTGGAAATGTTCGTCGAGCCATTGAATTTGGGGTTTGGGGTGAAATGATATGAATTGTTGTGTTTGAGTGATAATTCAGTGTAAGTTTGAAGCAATTAGAACGTAATGAGATCAATTGGGTAAAAGATACCTTTTTGATTCAATTAGGGTTAAGAACGCGCCAAAATATTTCAGTTTAACCCTTCAACTTTCAAACTCATCAGCAGAGTTATGAAAGTGTTGACCGAAAGTCAACATTCCCAAAATCGGTAAAACTGATTCATCACCTTGTTCTTAAATTCAGTTCCATTATCACATCTGATGACTTTGACCTTATAATTAAATAGGTTTTCTATCCTGGTAATAAAAGCCTTAAGAATGCCTGCAGTCTCATCCTTAGTAGCTAAAAAGAATACCCAAGTGAACCTACTAAAGTCATCAGTGACCACTAATCCATACATCTTTTTATTCAAACTATTCACATATGTAGGTCCAAATAAGTCCATGTGCAACATAAACAAAGGTTCAGTTATAGAATTCACCAATTTGGACTTACAGGAAGCTCTATGTTGCTTTCCCATTTGGCAAGCAACACAAACTTCAGGATTCTCAAAGACCTTTGAAGGCAATCCTCTGACCAAGTTCCCTTTCACCAACTTGTTCATAGCTTTGTAGTTCAAGTGTCCAAGCCTTCTGTGCCATAGTTTGGATTCATCAACAGTGGCTTTGGCAAACAGACAAGTTAAGTCTCTTTTGGGAATAATATTCTTTATATCCACACTGTATATATTGTCATGTCTAGGGACTTTAAGAAGCACCAATTTATCATCAGGAATCTTATAGTCAGGAGACAAAACAAGACACTCAGTGTCGGTAAAAAGAACAAAATTCTTCCTGTCACACATTTGTGAGACACTAAAAAGATTAAACTTGAGACCATTCACCAAATACACTTTCTCAAAATCCAACTTTCCAGTTCTGATGATGCCTTGACCAACTATTTTACCTCCTTTAGGATCATTCCCAAAGGCCACATAACCACCATCCAAAGCTTCAAAATTCTCCAAGTTGCTTTGGTCTCCAGTCATATGTGAAGAGCATCCACTATCAAAAATACATTTGTCCTTTAGCTCCTTTTGTAGATTGCCCTGCACAAAAAGTAAGAGAATTAGTTTCTCTTGGGGACCCAAGCCATTACTGACTTGGATCTACCTTATGCATCAAAGTAGTCAAATTTCTTCAACTGCATTGGTGCACTGCTGTGTCTGAGAACATGATCTAAAACTTTAACTTTTGGTTTCCAGACCCAGCAAGCTGAGGCTTTAACAGCATAAAAATGGTTGCCCACAACAGTATCAGTCACAACTTTAGGCAAAACAGCAGAGTCTGCCTGAACAGCAGAGTTTGCTGGAACAGCAGGGTTTGACTGAACAGCAGAGTCATCTATATTCTTCTTTATGGGCACATTTGGGGCAATAGGAGAGATAACTCTAGAAGTACCATCTCTCATCAGAACTTCCCTAGGAACCATGTTTCTTTTGGGATGTGGGTGAGTCTTTCTACCAAAGTTTCTATGGTTCACCCTTGTATATTGGTTCCATACTGGTTTTTGATAGTAATAACACTCATCTTGCAAATGTTCAAAACTACCACAACTATAACATGCCTTTTTGAATAATTGAAAATCAGTCCCTAATTTATGTGAAACTAGGTTGTTCCAATTTCTCTGGTTACCCCTAGGCAAGTTATTAGTTCTCTTAGGATATACTCTAGGTGTATTATCAAACTCAGCCATCTTCCTAGAGATACCTTTACCTAGCTTAGGCTTAACAAACTCAACCTTTTTAGTTCTAGGTACTTGTGATTCAACAACAGCAGGAATTTCTTCCTTATTGTTCTTAGAGGTTGAATCAGATTCTACAATCCCATCATCACTATCAGACTCCCAATCTTCAATCAGGGGTGGTTGCTCATATTTCTTTAATTCAACCTTAGGTGACTCTATGTTAGTTTCACTAGTTTCTTCTACAGATTTACTAGTTTCACCTACAGGTTTAGCCCCAGACTCAGATATGAAAGTCAGTGTCCTAGTAGGAGGGGCATGAGCACTAAGTTTCTTAGGGTGAGCAACAGCATTGTACCCTAGTCCACTACCTGATTCAGCAAAGTGCCTACCTATTGGTTTACTAAGAATGTCAGTAGCAAATTGTTGTTTTTCTATCCTTACAACATGTTTTTCAGTCTCATTCTTAGCTAAATCTCTAGCCTGTTCAGCCTCCTCTACTTTTCCCATAAGTACCTTAATCTCATCTTCTTTCTTAATAAGCTCATTTTTAAGAATAGTGATTTGATCAAGATATTCAATTTCAGCCTTTTTATAGAATTCCAATTTCTCTTCTAAATTCTTTAAACCATATTCATAACTGAGATTGTCTAACTTAAGTATTTCATTTTCCTTTTTAAGATTTCCATTGCTAGACTTAAGTTCATCAATTTTATCAGAACATGATTTAAAAGAACATGATGATTCATTGGATACCTCAGAGTCTGATCCAGAAGAAGAAGAAAATAGGCCATAAGTGCAAAGTGTTGAACTTGAAATTCCTCTTCAGCTGCCAAAGCATAGTTAGGACCATCTTCAGCATGCTTACTCCAATCAAACTCTCCAAACCCATCACATGACACCATAGCAGCAGCAGCAGCATCAGGACTTGACTCTTCAACAGTAATCTTCTTGGTATCTGCAATGTTTCTTTTGGGTGCTTTGCATTCCCTTGCAAAGTGTCCCTTCTTTCGACAATTGAAACATTCAGCCTTTGACTTGTCAAATCCCACATTCCTGTTTCTTCTGAACTTCATCTCTTTACCAGTTCTCTTAAGAAACCTCCTTGCCCTCATAGTTAGCATTGCATACTGCCAATGCATATCCATTTCTTCAACATCATCAGGATCAAGTTCATCCAGATCTTGAGGCATGACTGTAGTACTAGTAGTAAGTTCAGCCAAATAAGCACAAATAGCAGCATCACTGATGGTGTTGGGGTTAGCAGAGTCAGCAGCAGAGACATGTAAACCAACAGCAGGAGCAAAAGTACCACCAGCAGAGTGCTCTTGATGACTACCAGAAGTCTTGTTGCTTGAGGAGACAAAGGCAAGATTATTAGTGGTAGAGGATGAGCTTGAGAATCCTTTAACTTCTGATTCATACACCTTTAAGTTGTTGTATAGATCATCCAATGTCATAGTATCAAAATCTTCCTTGTGCCTCCAAACCACTGTATGAGTGTTCCACTCAGAAGATAGACTTCTCAAAAACTTTAGATTGACATCTTCTTGAGATGGTTCAATCTTTAACAGTGCCATCTGACTGGTTAACTTATGAAGTCGATCATAAGTTCCCTCAATGTTCTCAGAACTCATAGCAGAAAAAGTCTCAAACTGATGCTTAAGGAGATTCTTTCTTGATTTCTTGGTAGCTTCATTCCCACCAAATCGAAGTTCAATAGCTTCCCACAACTCCTTAGCAGACTCAATATGATTAAAACTCAATTGATAATCATTAGGTATTCCCATCATGAGAATACTGTGAGCCTTAACCTCCAATCTTCTCTGAGCTTTCTCCTCACTAGTCTTGAGTGTCAAGACTGATCCAGTAGCAGTCTTGGTTTGCACCTTATCACCATCAAGAACAACTTCCCAGAGAGAGTAATCAACCATACGCATGTATTGTTGCATCCTCATCTTCCAGATCTCATACTCTCCAGTCTTGAGCATGGGAACTCTTGAAGCAGTAACCATGTGTGTTGAATCGGAATCCATTGCTTGCTTTGATGATTAAACAGATCTTGTTTTCAGTAGTTCTTCTTGGTACCAGTTTCTAGATCTTAGCTCTGATACCACTTGTTGATCCCAGTTGAGCTTTACGATCTAATTAACTACCTTAGATAAATCTAAAGTAATCGGTATAGAAACTGATCTTAGGTTGTATATCAAATATTATGCGGAAACTAATATTTGATCTTAAGAAGAAAAACACAAACAAGTTATCAAACAACACTTCAATATATTAATACGATTGCTCTGAATAGCAATAGGGTTACAAGAAACCTTGAAGTGAAAACAATAATACGTATGCTAAGATGAATAATCAATCGACCTCTAACCCTAGAACCTCCTTTTATAGCGTAAGGAGTCCTAGTCGGTTTACAAGACTTCCTATACAAGTAAAATATTCATACGTATCTTTTCTATACTTATCTTAACATACTTTACATAAATAACAAGCAATAGAGTAATCCTTCTAGCAGCAGAGTCCTCGTGAGCTAGCAGCAGAGTTACAATATGCCTATTATACCAAAACAGCAGAGTTATCAAATCAGCAGAGTTCTTGTGCTAATCGGCAGAGTTACATAACTATTCGGCAGAGTTGTAATTCTCCAATCAGCAGCATTTCAGACCCAACATTAGATTTACTGAAGATGAGTGAATGATGACAGCTTGTCACATGTTTTGTTGGTAAGCTTTTCTTTTAAAGATTGTAATTGGTGGTGTTTTGCTTATTATTATAGGAACAATGATGTATTAGTAACGTTACTCTTAATGTTTAGTTGTGAATCATGATTACACGTCTACATCCACTGTAAGTTTCCTTTGTGGTTGCGAAGGAAAATTTTACTCTTTGTAGTCTCTAATCAGGCTTTCAAAACTTATAGTAGAGAGACTGTAAGGAAGGTGATTCTCTAGTTTTCGTAACTCTTTGATTCCTACTTTCTTAGAAAGGAAGAAGTTATCGTTCTGTATGAATGCATATTGACAAACTGCTTTTTCAAATTTGTTGAACATGTGTTGACATGTCAGATTTATTGATTTACTGAAGCTGAGTAAATGTTGACAGACTGCTATCAGTTTGTTACGTAAGAATAAGATTGCTCAAATCCTCCTGTTTGGCAGATTAGTATAACACTGGTTATCTATAAGAAATAACAATGGGTGGACACCAAATGTTTCGGGCCAACCTGACAATACTAAGTTGCACATTTTGACTGATTACCCTACATATTGTTATCTATACTATTTAGGATCAGAATTGACCATTTAATGCTTCTATTTGCAGATTGCTTTCAAAGGATCAACAAATACCGGTAAAATTGTGCAAGACTTGGCTGAAAAAAGCAATATAAAGTCAGTGACTTTAGAGCTTGGTGAGAAATCACCTTTATCGTGTGTGAGGACGCTGACATTGATAAGGCTGTGGAGCTAGCACACATGGCTCTCTTCTTTATTATATGTGAAACAAGAAGTAATCCTACTTGTTTTGATCAACGCTATATAGGGTCAATCTTGTTCTACTGGTTCTCGTACATTTGTTCATGAGCGTGTACATGATGATTTTTTGGAGAAAGCAAGAGCACGTGCACAACGATGCACAGTTGGAGATCCTTTCCAAAAGGGCATTGAACAAGGCCCACAGGTACACATTTGCAAACTGTTCAGATGACTTTCAACGTATGTGACCCGGTTGACCTATTTGACACATTTTCTTTTTAGATGAATCTTTTAACTTAACCCATTTGACCCAATAGAGATAAAAGATTGACCCCAAATTGACCCATTTATGTATCCAATGATTGAGACTTGAGACTGCCACCACTATTTTCTATGTATATGTGTTATAAACTTATGATAACAACATTATCATTGCTTCCAGATTGACTCAGACCAATTTCAAAAGATTCTAAAATACATTAGTGTTAGAATTTAAAGTGAGGCTACCCATTGAATGTGGAAGTGACAGATTCAGCTCCGAAAGTTACTACATTCAACCAACTGTTTTCTCTAATGTTAAGGTACTATTCATAGTTTACCAACAAACTCTAGTTTAATATAATATGATAGCATTAACCAGCGTTACATATGAAATTATATCTTTGAACAGGATGACATGCCGATAGCTCAAGATGAGATCTTTGGACCTGTTCAAACCATCCTAAAATTCAACATTGTATGCTATATAAATACTAACGTTAAGATACATTCCTAATTAATCTCACAATTCAGATTATTTGCACGCATGACAGGGAGATTGATGATGTGATAAAAAGGGTTAACGCGAAAAAATACGGCCTTGCAGCTGGTGTGTTTACCAAAAACATAGATACGGCTAACACATTGACTCGAGCATTGAGGGTGAACTGTTTTGGTGTCTTTGATGCTGCAATTACATTTAGAGGGTATAAGATGAGTGGTTATGGAAGGGATAAGGGTATATATTGTTGGAATTATAACATCATGACATTCATATTTTAATAACCAAATCATCAAAGTCATATAGCGGAAGCAATTAAGGATACATACAACACATAATAATTAACCAAAACATAAAGTAAACGTACCTTAGTGATTCTAGCCCGAACAAGAATCAATTGAGCAATATGAATGAAGAGCCCTGATTAGGGTTATTAGGATTATAAGAATTGCCCCTTACCAAGTTTTGCAATTCAATCCAAGATTCTTACAATGATGTGTAAGAATCACGTTCTTGTACACACAAACTAATCCCAAATTAATGTTATGCAAGTTAATACACAAAACAAGTTTTTGCTTTTCGAAAAACAAAGAAGTCGACACCCTATGGAGGTGATCGGCCGAATATTGGAACAAAGAAAAAAACACACAAGGTTTTAGGGATTAGAGTGCACAAGAGTACCCACTAATGAACCAAGGCCTTTGTATTTATAGGGAGTAAACTTGTAGGAAAAGTTTGAGTTGGATTAGGGTTTGTATCCCCTAATGCCGATCGGTATACATCCCACAAAGGGTTCCAGATCTTTCTCAATTTTCCTAAATTTCATTCCCTAATTATTTCCTTTTATCGCTTAACGGTCGTAAGTCATTATCCGTTAAATACTTAACGTCCGTTAAATGTTTTGTGCAAATAATAATTATATACAACATTTTATACCTAATTATTAATCATTAATTCTTCATTTGCATAGTGTGCAATCCCGTGATCTCGAGTTCGATCCTAACATACAACTACTATTTTATGTCTATAAAACTAACAGCTCCCACTTAGACATAAATCATAATAGTTGTGATCACATCGGTTAGCGTCTTGCAACACGCCAATGCCTCTAGTACAACTCGAGTAGGTCTCCTGGAAAAACCTTTAATGATTCATCATTATTATTATCCTTTTGTTACTAATACCACATTGAATTAAAGATATGGATATTATCTTAATTCAAAATTCTGTTTCTCGTTGTTTATGATTGAGCAAGATCACCAAATCTTCTGAACATATTCAGGGGAGATCTTGGGCACGGCCATGCAAATATCTTGTCAACCCTCCGAGGGGCCCAGCAGTATTAAACTCCAAAATTTAATTTGGAGGAACAAATTCTATCTTGACTACAAGCATAACCTATGAACTTTGCAACAATTCCGAAAACAATCCTTATGACTACCAGTTACGTATAGCGTTAAATTGTTCCACAGAATGCACTACATTTACAACAGTTATCTGGTATCTCAAGTCTGAGGATAACTATTTCATGATTTACTTAGAAATATCCATAAGTAATATCATGTAGTTGGGATAAGTCCTATATTCAATTCATCGAATATCATGTGAATTTGGTATGACAACGCATCAATATACTTTCAAGTATATTATACCAAAACTCAGATTTGTCTTAACATAATGATACTCCCATATCATTAACTGACAACGAACATTTAGAATAACTAAATTATTCATGGATTAAAACATGCAAAAAATAGGACAACAATATTAAATAATGAATATAAACATAACCACTATTTTATTTCATTAATAAATAATAAATGTTTTACAATCCTTTATCCAAATACTAAACACAGTCATGCATGAAACTACTAGCTAATTTAAGTCCAATTCCATTTGACAATTCAGTAAGCTTTTCTTTTGCTAAAGCCTTAGTGAATGGATCAGCTAAGTTATCATCTGTGTGAACCTTCAAGAGATTTATTTCACCTTCGCGGACTTGTTCCCGAACATAGTGATACTTCCGTAGAAAATGTCTGGTGCCCTTCATGACTCCAGGCTCATGGGAAAATATGATTGCAGTAGAATTGTCGCAATACATATTAATAGGTGATTCAATTGAAGGCATAACACCAAGCCCTGAATTGAATTTCCTAATCCAGACTGCCTCCATTGCAGCTTCCGAAGCAGCTATGTATTCGGCCTCTGTCGCAGACATCGCAACTGTACTCTGCTTCTTGCTCTTCCAGTCTACTGCTCCTCCATTGATAACAAAGACATAGCCCGTCTGAGACTTCGCTTCATCTTTGTCACATTGCCAGGACGCATCACAGAAACCTGTAACATCAAGTTCTGTAGCTGGATTTCCACCATACACAAGAAACATATCTTTCGTATTCCTAAGATACTTCAGAATATGTTTAACAGCAATCCAATGTTTATCACCTGGATTCTGTTGAAATTGACTGACAATATTTTGAGGAAACGCCACATCTGGCCTTGTGCACCTCACCACATACATAATAGATCCTACAGCAGAAGCATAAGGAACCTTACTCATGCGCGCCACCTCTGCAGGTGTTGAAGCACAATCCTCACTACTCAAGCCATGTTTCACTTCCATTGGCAAATATCCCTTCTTGGAATTTTGCATATTGAATCTCTTCAATATCTTGTCAATGTAAGCACTTTGACTTAGTCCGATTAACCGCCTTGATCTATCTCTATAGATCTTGATTCCCAGAATATATGCAGCTTCTCCCAAATCCTTCATAGAAAAGCACTTTCCAAGATATACCTTAACCTTTTGCAAACTTGGAATGTCTTTTCCCATGATCAATATGTCATCAACATATAGAATAAGGAAAATTGCATTACTCCTACTAGCTTTGTGATATACACATGGCTCATCAAGATTTTGAGTAAATCCATACCTTTTGATTTCCTCATCAAATCTTTTATTCCATTGTCGTGATGCTTGCTTCAATCCATAAATGGATCTTTGAAGTTTACATACACGATTTGGAAATTTTGGATTCACAAACCCTTCTGGCTGCGCCATATAGATGTCTTCATCTAGGCAACCGTTTAGGAAGGCAGTTTTGACATCCATTTGCCAAATCTCATAGTCATAGTATGCTGCTATGGCTATGAGAATCCTAATAGCCCTAATGTCAGCTACAGGAGAAAAGGTCTCCTCATAGTCAACACCAAACGTTTGAGTAAAGCCTTTAGCTACCAAACGGGCTTTATAGGTGTGTACATTGCCATCCATGTCAGTTTTCTTCTTGAAGAGCCACTTACTCCCAACTACCTTGGCATTAGGAGGAAGGTCTACTTCAATCCAGACATTATTATCTTTCATGGATTGCATTTCCCCATTCATAGCAACTACCCATTTGTCCTTTTCAGGACTCTCAATGGCAGCCCTATAATTAGGAGGTTCATTAAAATCCCCTAATATAGTTTCCTCAACTTCCATGTTAAGACATAGACGTTCAGGTGCTTTCACATGTCTTGAAGACTTGCGAATGGGAACACTTTCAACTTCAGGTGGAGGACCCAGACTTTCAGGTTCCACAGGAAGTGAGCTAGTATTTTCAGAAGGTAATGTATCTATATGATCATCTTCCAGATCATATACTCTCCCACTGAATTCTTGAGATATAAGTTCCTTTTCTAAAAAGTCTCCATATCTTGCAACAATCACCTTGTTTTCAGGAGGATAGTAAAAGTAGTAACCCATCGTTTCCTTTGGGTATCCTACAAAGATACATTTCACAGATCTCTGTTGGAGTTTATCTGCTGAGTCACGTCTAATATACGCCTCGCAACCCCAGACCTTTAAATAAGACAAATTCGGAACCTTTCCACTCCATATTTCATATGATGTCTTATCTACCTTCTTAGTGGGAACCATATTCAAAATACGAACCGCAAATTCTAAGGCATAATCCCAAAAGGATAATGGAAGAGTTGTAAGATTAAACATTGATCGTACCATATCTAGCCATGTACGATTCCTTCTCTCAGATACACCATTTTGTTGTGGTTTATATGGAGATGTGAGATTCTGGACAATTCCATTCTCAGCTAGGTAATCTTTAAACTCTTGGCTTAAATATTCACCACCCCTATCGGATCGAAGAGCTTTAATCTTCTTTCCTAGTTGCAATTCTACTTCTGCTTTAAAAACCTTAAATGTTTCAAACACCTCATGTTTATGTTTAAGTAAATAAACATAACCATAACGGCTGAAATCATCAGTGAAGGTTAAGAAGTAGCTAGCACCTTTCCTTGACACATGTCTAAGTGGTCCGCACACATCAGTATGTATTAAACCAAGTAGATCTGAAGCTCTTTCCATATTACTATGAAAAGGTTTCTTCGTCATCTTTCCAGAAATACAAGACTCACACTTGTCATATGATTCATCATTGACATGTTTCAAAAGCCTATCGTGTTGCAGCTTTTTCATGCGAGTCTTGCCTATATGAGCAAGTCTACAGTGCCAAAGGTAAGACGAATTCAAGTCAGACTTAATTCTCTTACTAATGCTATACATTGAATTATTATTGGACATATGATCATTCATATCAATTTCAAACACACCATTAACAGCAATTGCATTAAAATAAAACACATCATTTAAAGAAACTGAAATTCCATTGCTACTAATAACGTGATTAAAACCAAGATCCAACAAACATGAAAAGGAAACTACACCCCTAACAATTGAAGGTGCATAATGACAATTGTCTAATAACAGTACTAAGCCCGAAGGCAAAACTAAATTAAACGTTCCTATGGCTTCAACAGCTGCAGGTGCTCCATTTCCCACATGCAGATATTGCTCCCCACAGGCAAGCTTCCTTTCCACTCTAAACCCCTGCAGCGTATTACAAATGTTAATACCGCATCCAGTATCATATACCCAGGAATTAATTTTATGATTTAGAGTAAATAATTCAATCATGAGTAAAGTACCTGAAGTGCTGGCGCCCGAGTGCCCAGTCTTCTTATTCTTACTCTCCCGCAACTCTTGGATGTAAAGAGGACAGTTCCTCTTCCAGTGACCCACTACATGACAGTAGTGGCAAGCCTGGTCCTTCTTGGAGTTATCCTTCTGCTTAGAAGGGTTTTTCTTGGGTGGAGGTGAAGGTTGATAAGCCATAACTTGCTTACCCTTATCAGCCTTAGCCTTACCCTTGCCCTTCTTGCCCGTACTTGACTTGTTAATCCTACCCTTTTGAATAGCTAGTACCTGGGGTGTAGGAGTAGTCCTTGGTGGTAAACCCTTTTCGTAATCAATAAGCAATGCGTGCAATTCAGAAACTGTCTTCCCCACGCAATGCATATTGAAGTTACGAACAAAACCACTAAATTCCTTTGTCAGGGATCTATTGATTAAGTTGATGGCTATATCTTGTTCATAGATTTTGCCTAGTGCTTGTAACTGATCCATGTAACCTTTCATTTTCAGTACATAAGCACCCACGGGTTCACCTTCTGACTGTTTGCAACCATGCAGAGATTCCATTAAATCATAGATCTCAACATTAGTTGGTTTTTCAAACAATTTCCTGAGTTCGTTTAGCATGTCCATGGGAAAGTAACTTTCAAACTGCTTTGTTAGAGCAGGTGACATTGCCCCCAACATCAAACAAGCCACATCATTGTGTGCTTTATACTCAGTTTTCCATGCTGCTTTTACTTCATCAGAAGCAGTTGCAGCTGGTTCATCAGAACAAGGCTTGTACAGATAGTCAAGTTGGTCAAGTACTCGCAGGACAATCCTCAGAGAACGAAACCAATCATTGAAGTTTTGTGTGCCAGTCAATTTTTCCCGTTCAAAGAAAGCTTTGAACGCAGAACTCATATTGGTGTTATTGTTTTGAGCCATTCTACAGATAAAGAAAGTTCAAATTAGTATTTTCGATAATACAAAATTTCAAGAAAATAAAATACCCAAGGAAATATTCATATAACCATAGTACTTTCTTGAAAACTAGGATCCAAATTATCATAGTTTCATTACATCAGTTGATCTGCTAGTAATGAAAGTATATAATAAGGTAATCTGTCGTACAATAATTGGCAAACAATTTTCCAATTCCTAGATCAATGGGATTTATATTGGCAAACAATTTCCAACATAAGCATGTTTTATCCCCATCTTATGCCTTGAGTTCAAGCTCTCACTTAACTCAATTTAAGTCGTCTAAATAAAAACTGCAAATTGCCATAATCCCATCACATCAGTTGATCTGCTAGCAATGAGATTATGCAATTTACCTTTCCATTGAAATTTAGTCCAAGCTCTCACATGACCAAATAACAACTTCAAGTTTTCTTTACCTAGATGGCATAGACTTAATTTTAAAGGGTAATAAATTTTGATGTGATAATCAAAATATGTACGAAGAGGCATGCATACATCTTCGTATCATAAAAATTTTCAAAACCTTTTTATCAATTTTAAGCTAAGAGTTAAATCATCAAAGTTTTAATATGAGGCGTTGAGTAACTTACAACTTTGCCTTAAGATGCTTCGTACATATAATGGTGTACTTGGTAATTCTAATTGACGCACAGGCGAGCGGAGGGGCAAACGTCCGCCGAAGCTAATTAAAAACGCGCCCCTTTCGGATGACAATTTAATGTCAAGCCTCCTTATACCCACTTTATAGTTTGTCAAATTAGGTCCGCCACTTCGACCATTTGTACAGTTACATCAATCAATTAAAATTTATGATTCTAAGTCTTATAAAATTATGTAATAAAGTATAATCTTGCTAGTCTCGCCTGGGAGCAAATTACCGTGCGAAGCGAACCACTATCGGCACATAAGACTTTGCAAGATTCATAATTTATTACTTATGTTTCACCATTATTTAGTCCGTTTTACTTTTATTTAAAAATACACCCTTTTGCTTAAACATTTCTTTACAATTAAACAAACAAGTAATTTTAACATAAAAAAAAAACAAACAACTAAATAATAACACATAACTTAACAATTAATTATGAAAAACATGTAGCCACGTGCAAATTAATTCAATATCCTATTAATAATCAATCTAGGTTTTAATTATGTCTAATTTTAATTAAGGCTCCCATTAGTTTTCGAGCTCATTGTACCCAATGGACCACATACACCAAACTAGTTTGGTTGCGTAAGTCTTAATCAAAATTAAACCACGTTGAACATAATTGATTACTTAATATAATTGGAGTCTTCCCCAATTCGACATCTATTAATTAACTTACATGTGAAAACAAATAATAACAATCATGAATCCATGCCAAACATGCACGTTTGCATGGATTCTACCTAACAATTAGCATATTGCACAGGATCACTTTACTACACATAAACATGTTATAAACCTAGGGTTTCTAATCAAATTAATTATCCAAAACACAAACCCTAAATTAAAAAAAAAACACAATCGATTTTTATTAAAAAAATTAGGGTTTTGAGATGGAAAATAAAAACCCTAATCGAATTAAACATGTATAATCCAAACAAGTTTTGATTTTTATGTGGTTTCGGTAATTAATTACATGTTATAACGGCTCTTGATGCCACTGTTGGAATTATAACATCATGACATTCATATTTTAATAACCAAATCATCAAAGTCATATAGCGGAAGCAATTAAGGATACATACAACACATAATAATTAACCAAAACATAAAGTAAACGTACCTTAGTGATTCTAGCCCGAACAAGAATCAATTGAGCAATATGAATGAAGAACCTTGATTAGGGTTATTAGGATTATAAGAATTGCCCCTTACCAAGTTTTGCAATTCAATCCAAGATTCTTACAATGATGTGTAAGAATCACGTTCTTGTACACACAAACTAATCCCAAATTAATGTTATGCAAGTTAATACACAAAACAAGTTTTTGCTTTTCGAAAAACAAAGAAGTCGACACCCTATGGAGGTGATCGGCCGAATATTGGAACAAAGAAAAAACACACAAGGTTTTAGGGATTAGAGTGCACAAGAGTACCCACTAATGAACCAAGGCCTTTGTATTTATAGGGAGTAAACTTGTAGGACAAGTTTGAGTTGGATTAGGGTTTGTATCCCCTAATGCCGATCGGTATAGATCCCACAAAGGGTTCCAGATCCTTCTCAACTTTCCTAAATTTCATTCCCTAATTATTTCCTTTTATCGCTTAACGGTCGTTAGTCATTATCCGTTAAATACTTAACGTCCGTTAAATGTTTTGTGCAAATAATAATTATATACAACATTTTATACATAATTATTAATCATTAATTCTTCATTTGCAAAGTGTGCAATCCCGTGATCTCGAGTTCGATCCTAACACACATAACTACTATTTTATGTCTATAAAACTAACATATACTATTTACAAGTGAAGGCTTTGTTACCTCCTTGAAAAATCCAGCTTGGTTGTAATCTACTGTTCTTGCGACACGTATATAAATGTGATGTTATTATCAAAAGGCCTTTGGCGTAGTGATACGTGAGTACGTGTAATGCAAAAGGTTGTGAATTAAGTCTCAAGTGTGGTATTATTTAATATCCGAAACATACTAATAAAACTAGTATGGTGGGTGTAGATGAGGTCAGGGATGGAAAAAAAAATCAAAATCCGACGAGAAAATCCGAAACCCGAACTAATTGGGGTGGGGCGGGTCATGCTAATCGAGTTAAAGGGCGGATTTGAAGATTAAACGGCGATTTTAATCGGGTTTGGGGCGGGGAGCGGGTAATCCTCGCCCCGCCAGAATAATATATATATATATAATTATTAATCATTAATTCTTCATTTGCAAAGTGTGCAATCCCGTGATCTCGAGTTCGATCCTAACACACATAACTACTATTTTATGTCTATAAAACTAACATATACTATTTACAAGTGAAGGCTTTGTTACCTCCTTGAAAATTCCAGCTTGGTTGTAATCTACTGTTCTTGCGACACGTATATAAATGTGATGTTATTATCAAAAGGCCTTTGGCGTAGTGATATATATATATATATATATATATATATATATATATATATATATATATATATATATATATATATATATATATATATATATATATATATATATATATATAGGGTCCGGTTCTAGAGAAAAATATAATTAGATAGAAAAGTGAGAAAAAAAGTTACAGGGTAGAATTTGATAACCATCAAAAGTTTAGGGTAAAAAATAGAAAACACTAACACACACAACAAAACACGCACTCTCTCACTCTCCGATCAGATACAACACACACACACACAGCTATATCGCCATCTACATCGCCACCACCATCATCTACATCGCAACCACCACACCGCCACCGCACGCGCCGCCAATCACCAACGTACCACAACAGCATCAATAATCGTCATCATTGCCGTCATCATCTCCACTATACAAAATCCTAACTATACTCATTTCCGTCATCATCTCCACCATCACCGGAGTAGCTTAAACCACCCACACCGCACACCAGACAATCACTCGTACATCTGTCGTTTTTAATCACAGGTTTTTGTAGTTTTTAATAATAGGTTTTTTAATTTTTATGTTATTTTAGTGCATCTGATGAAGCGAAAAGTGTACCGCTTTTAAGGGGTCATTTAAGCCCTAAATCGTATTTATTTGATCAAATATTGCCCTAAATCGTTCCTTTTGTCATTTTAGGTACTTTTGAGAAGAAATCTGGAAAAGGAGGCATTTTGGACATTTTTGGAGCATAAAAGTGAAGAAAACGACCAAGTCTCAAAATTGTGCTGGAAATTACCTTTGACGGCGTCAGGATTATCCCTGGATGGCGTCATGGCTTGGCAAGAAAAGGTGGATGTGAAAATTACTCATGATAAGCCAGGGAAATTTGCATGGGAATTCTGACGGCGTCACCCTTTAATCTGATCAAGGTCGTCACGGCTTAATTTAAAGAGGGACGGCGTCACGACTAAATCTGACGGCGTCAAGCCTTGATAAGCCAGAACGGATTTTGGAGAGCTAAAGAGGGACGGCGTCAAGAAGGTCATCCGGGAACCCTAAAAGCGGCGAGGTGACGGCGTCACACTCCATAACGTGACGCCGTCAGATCTGAAAGTCTATATATAGTTTTGCAATTTTTTGTCATTAAGGTGGAACTTATTGAGGAACTTTGTGTGTGAAAACCCTAAGACGAATTTGGCAGCTTTTTCAAGCCTTTTTGCCTTGAGATCTTCCATGTTACATTGAAGATAAGTTATCAATTAATCATTCAATATGTCTATGTGTTGTTTGATTCTATCTTGTTCTTGTCTTTTGTTTAACATGCTAGGCTAGATTTATCTTGTGTTTGCTTAGATCTAATGAAACCTAGCTATTGATTATTGGTTATTAGTGTGTTGTTAGTTGTATTGGATGATTGTTCATCTATGTTAGGCTTAAGAAAACTGGCTAACTTCCTATTCGGTAACTTGCTTGAACGTCTTAAGAAACATGAACCAATGCGTACTAAAGGTTTTTATGGTTGTATTTAATGCACAAGCGAATTCTTGTGATCCCATGTTAGGAGCTTCCTAGCCGGCTCGACATAGGAGTGAAGTAGAAGCTTGTAGAGTTGGGGAAGTACGTACGCCACCCCACAAATGGTATTAAGGAATACACCCGTCATCCACGCAACTAATACACACTAATCAACCGGTAAAAGATAGTTAGGGAGTAAGGAAATCTAAGTAAACACATTTCTCTCCACATAAGTTTTACCACCTTTTCATTTTCAGTTATTTTATTTTATTTGCATTCGTAGTTATTTGGGTTAGTTGATTAGCAACTAATTCCGCCCACTCTTTCAAACCCGAGATTTTACTTGCTTTCATAAAATTATAAAAAACATAAAAAGAATCTTCTCTCACCCTTAGACCTATTAGAGTAGTTTTTCATACCTAACGAACACTATTCCCTGTGGAGAACGATCAATCCCCCGTACTTACCACTACACTATACTACATCGGTCAGGTACACTGCCTGGTGGGGTTGTAAGCCTCTTGAGATCCCTCGAGAGGTAAAACCTGTTGTAAGGTTGCAAAACCACGCATCAAGTTTTTGGCGCCGCTGCCGGGGAATAGTTATTGTTTAGGTTGAATTTTTATTTTATAGGTCTACTCACTAGATTCCCTTCTAGTGAGATTTTTATTTTCTTTTTCTAGGTTTTCTTTAGTCTATCTATTTTCTTCGTGCTTTTGTTCGTATAAGATTTTCATTGACTATTCAGTTTGCCATTATGGAAAACGCGAATCCGCCCCTTACACCTGGCGAAGTAGCTTTGTTGCGTAGCCAACTTGAGAATGAGATTAGTGAACTCAGAGAGCTCAGTAGAATGATTGACATAGAGCTTGATTATGCCTTGAACAACTTAGAGACCGCCATATACTCAGATAATTACTTAGAACGTAATAATCTTACGATTGAGAAGTTGACTGAGAAAATTGATGAAGTAAAGGTAGATCCTAGGTTGGATGATTATTTCAATGAATACCCCACTAAGGAGGAGATTGCTTACTATAACAACCTAGTTGATAACCCTCGACCACCTTTTGTTAGAATTGACCCAAAGATTAAGAGGGGTGATCCCGGGAATGTGAAGATACCATGTATGATTGGGTACCAATACGTTGAGCATGCTTACATTGACTGTGAATCCCCAATCAACGTGATGTCCTCAGGCCTTTATAGCCAGATCATAAACACACCACTTGAGCCTAGGATGGACCCCAAGTGCCCAGGCGGAGTTTGTAACTTCGTTGGAAGGATTAAGGATATGCATATCCTTGTTGGGAATTTTACCTTTGTCACCAACTTCATGATCTTAGAAGATTTGGCAAGTGTTGTTGACTGCCGCCTATCTCGCGTGGTGTTAGGTAAGCCATTTATTGAAGCATCCAATTTAAAGTATGATCGTTTGAGAGGCATGGTTCAGTTTTCTAATCACATAGATAGGATCGCCTATAGGATGCCTTATTGGGTAAATGAATTTCGTTTTGTGCCTCGATTTGACAAGGACAACATTGGTGCGATTGAGGACATCAATGATGAGGATAAAGAAAAAGGCATGGACTATGTTTGGAATAAGAGAAGCCTTTATTATAAAGATTGCTTGAACCTAGGACCTAAATACAAAATTGATATGGAGGTTGTTAGGATGATTAGAGGGGCAATTGAGAAGCAAAACGGAAAAACGTAGAACCCGTGACTTTGAGTCTAGCTACAAGACTCGTTAATAAAGAAAAGCGCTTCTTGGAAGGCAACCCAAGTTTTATTTGCTTTGTGTGTTTATTTATTTGTTTGTTTGATTTTATTTGTTTCCGTATGTATGTTTAAATTTTATTATTATTGATTCATGTTAAAAACTAATTTGTGAAAATGCTTTATCTTGTTTTTAACTTCGTCTTAACTACATATAAAGGTATTTTGCAAAAGTTAAGTGTAAGGGAAATCTAAATCGGTTTATTAGAGAACAAATGAACATGAATCATAATAATAATAAATTAACATACATATTAGTATTTGTTTGAGTCAAATGCTTGTATCGAGTAATAATGATGTTTTGCAGGATTTCCAGGAAGTAAGGTATAGGTTTTTCCAAAAATTTTTCCGGAAACTTAACATGAGAATTCTGTCAGATTGTTTCTGACGGCGTCAGGATTTACAACCTGACGGCGTCAGGTTTAATTTTCTGAAAATTTTTGAAAGTTTTGTTTTCATAAAAAGTTTTTATTAAATCTCTAACTTATAATCTCCAGGAATCTGCAAAATTATCATTCCACAAGCATTATATCCTTATATATAGAGTTTATCCCGCCGATGTTATGCAGGTTTTCGTGTTTGTTTTCTCAGGTTTAACAGGTTATTTTGGACAAGGAAATGTTTTGGATCAAGCTTTTGGCGATGCATTAGTCATGAAGCTTTTACATTCTCTTTGGAAGAAGATCTAACCGTGTTACTTCATTATCCACCGAGCGAATCAGGGGAGTATTTGATTTCATTCTTTTACTTTATGCTTTTACATCTTGTTATTTGAACATTGGGGACAATGTTCATCTTAAGTGTAAGGGGGGTAAAAGTACGATTAGAGAATGCTATTACGCTTGATTTTTGTTTGTTTAATAATAGATGTGTAATAAAACTGAGATAAATACCTGTTAGGGCAATTTTAGTGCCAAATTTAAAATTTTTTACAACATATAGGAGTGAAACTTTGATCTTAATGAGCGTCTCACGGATAGGAGTTATATGACTAGCACAAAAACTGTACCACTAAAAAATTTTCCACCCCAAATATGTGAGATTCGCCCCTAGAATTGGTAGGAAAAGCATTTATGCTATGATGTGTGTACCGGTAGCACTTAGATTCTAGAACTTGCGTTAGGACCATTCCGAGGCCACAAGTGAGACTACATTCGTGTAGTTAGATTTACTACATGATAAGAGGCATTAGGATTAACCCATTGTTTTACACCTGTGTTTTTGTTATAATTACTTTGGCTACATTGGTCAAGTAATTCTCCCACACCCTTTGCGTTGTACTCATTTTTAGTACACGATACCCCTAGTACACCCCTCAGAGCCTATCTTTTCGTTTCGACCTTTAAGCATTTTACTTGAAGGAAGAATTTGTTACACCCCACTAAAATGTACACCCAAATCGCCTTAGCCTACCTTGTATGCACTCATTTTTAGTGCATTATTGTGTCAACATTTGTTTAAACCCAAGTTAATTATCTAATTGATTACATGGTTGCTAAGTCGAGTCATATCCTTGTACATATTGTTTTGGGACGATTGGGACTCATGGGTAAAGTACTAGTGTAATGGAGTAATGGGGAAGAACATCATTTATTACCCCCATATGTGCTAAATATTTTAAAAGTACTCCAAGTTTTTCAATTATCTTAATTCGAGTCATTAGATTAGTTAATTGTAAAGTTATGTAAAAGTTCAAGTGTAAGGGGAATGAAACGCCCCTTTGATGTATTATTTTGGATGGTAGGGCAAAAGTGTATGCAAAAAAAAAAAAAAAAAAAAAAAAAAAAAAAAAAAAAAAAAATCAAGAAAAATACAAAAAAATGAGAAAAAGAAAAGTAGAAAAAACATACGGACTACCATCCCGTTTTATTTTATGTTTATTTTTTGTTTTTGTTATTTTCTTTCATTAGCTTAAATCGAGTCTAGTCTTGGCTTAGCAACATTGTATAGTACATGTAATTAATCAAGATCTTTAACTCGCCACCAGTAAAATATCCCTTATCCAACAAAACCGTGTTTTCCTTTTCCCTATACCTAACGTTATAACCTATGTAAAAGCCCTCTTTGATAGTTTATCTTAGGTGCTTACGCCTAGTGGAGGAGGTTTTTGATCCTTTCCCAAGCCTATGGTAATCTATTTGCTATGACAGGTAGTGAGAGATATTATCCGTTTTCATTTATGAGATTTATTTTGATGACACTTGAGAGATGTGAGTATCTAAACACTACTTGTGAGGTGCTAGTTTGTAATCTCCGTGCTTATTATGATTAAAGTGGAACGATTATTTGTTGTAATTACTTTTATGTTAGCATTAAATGACCCCTAACTTGTATTTTGATTAGAATAAAAGCGCATTTGCTTGAGGACAAGCAAATCTCAAGTGTAAGGGTATTTGATGAAGCGAAAAGTGTACCGCTTTTAAGGGGTCATTTAAGCCCTAAATCGTATTTATTTGATCAAATATTGCCCTAAATCGTTCCTTTTGTCATTTTAGGTACTTTTGAGAAGAAATCTGGAAAAGGAGGCATTTTGGACGTTTTTGGAGCATAAAAGTGAAGAAAACGACCAAGTCTCAAAATTGTGCTGGAAATTACCTTTGACGGCGTCAGGATTATCCCTGGACGGCGTCATGGCTTGGCAAGAAAAGGTGGATGTGAAAATTACTCATGATAAGCCAGGGAAATTTGCATGGGAATTCTGACGGCGTCACCCTGTAATCTGATCAAGGTCGTCACGGCTTAATTTAAAGAGGAACGGCGTCATGACTAAATCTGACGGCGTCAAGCCTTGATAAGCCAGAACGGATTTTGGAGAGCTAAAGAGGGACGGCGTCAAGAAGGTCATCCGGGAACCCTAAAAGCGGCGAGGTGACGGCGTCACACTCCATAACGTGACGCCGTCAGATCTGAAAGTCTATATATAGTTTTGCAACATCAAAGAGTTACTCATGGAAGAAGCTCATAAGTCGAAGTATTCTATTCATCCGGGAGTTACGAAAATGTACCTTGATCTGAAAAGAAACTATTGGTGGCCGGGTATGAAAAGAGATTGCGTGAAGTATGTGGATAGATGTTTAACTTGTCTGAAAGTGAAAGCCGAACACCAAAAGCCATATGGAAAAGTCCAACCCTTAGACATTCCAGTTTGGAAGTGGGAGAAGATTACTATGGATTTTATCACGAAATTGCCAATGACGAAAAAGAAGAATGACACCATTTGGGTTGTAGTTGATCGTTTGACTAAGAGTGCACATTTTATTCCAATTAGGGAAAATATGCCTGTTCATAAGTTAGCGAAGGTCTATGTAAATGAGATAGTTGCGCGTCATGGGGTACCTATTTCTATAGTTTCTGATAGAGATGGGCGGTTCACTTCAAATTTTTGGCAAGATTTCCAAGAAGAGTTAGGTACGAAACTTCATATGAGCACGGCTTTTCATCCTCAAACCGATGGGCAGAGCGAGAGGACGATTCAAACTTTAGAAGATATGCTTCGAGCTTGCATGATTGATTTTGGAGGAAATTGGGACGACCATTTACCCCTAGTTGAGTTTGCCTACAATAATAGTTATCACGCTAGTATAGGTATGCCCCCCTATGAGATGCTATATGGAAGAAAGTGTAGGACGCCAGTATGTTGGGAAGAAGTGGGAAGGAGAGAATTGGCTAGCACGGATATAGTGTTGGCGACGACGGAAAAGGTTGAGATGATTCGAGCAAGACTTAAGGCGGCACAAGATAGATGGAAAAGTTATGCTGATAATCGAAGAAGGCCAATAGAATTCGAGGTAGGTGATATGGTTATGCTAAAAGTTTCTCCGTGGAAGGGCGTTTTTAGGTTTAAAAACAAAGGGAAATTAAGTCCACGGTTTATAGGGCCATTTAAAATCTTGAAACGTGTTGGTGAGGTAGCCTATGTGTTAGAATTGCCTGAAGAAATGAGAGGTATTCATAATACCTTCCATGTGTCGTACTTGAGAAAGTGCTTAGCGGATGAGGCTAGTGTGGTCACTTTAGATGATATCGAAATTGATCCGGAGTTGATTTCACAAAAGGATGAGCCGGAAGCGATTCTAGGAAGGAAAGTGAGACAACTTCGAAACAAAGAAATTCCATTAGTAAAAGTGCAATGGAGACATCGTAAAGGTACGAGCATTAGATGGGAGTTGGAGGAGAAGATGAGAAATGAGTATCCTCATTTATTTCAAGCGTAGATTTCGAGGACGAAATCTTATTTTAAGGAGGGGAGAATTGTTACACCCGTATCCCGATAAGGTACTAGTTATGTAAATGTTAAATGTTGTATATTAAGTCTTGTGATATTAGTTAGTTAAATAATAAATATGAGAGCATATTAGAAAGAATAGAACTAGAAGGGCTAAGATTGCCATTTGGGCAAAGTTTAATTATTATATACATATGCCTAGACAAATTTAGAAATGTCCAGGTTCTTCTTTTATTGGTCCCTTGTGGTGAAGATCGGCTATTAGAGAAAGAAGGGAGGGAAGCTCCATCTTATTTATCTCAAGTCATTTCAATCATCCTCTAGTATTGCTAAGTATCCAAGAAGCCTTAATTTACATATCCCATCAAGTAAGTGTTCTTCCCCAAATTGTGAATTAGGGTTCATGTTTGATCATGATGATCAAGTGTTGATAATTTTATGATTAGTTAGTTAATTAGACTCTAAATTGAGATGATTGTGTTGTAGGAAGCAAGTAAAAAGTAGGGAAGCCATTGTTAGTGTGATTGAGCCTAAGGATTGAGGTAAGTACATTGGTTATAGCATGTCTTGTTTAGCTTTATCATATTTTGTATGATAATGGTTTATGTGTTAGCTTTATCATGTTTGTTTACATGATAATGGTGAAGGATAGGGTATAGGGTGCGTTAGCTAGTATGGATCCATTCTAGATGTAGCTTAGTTAGTCGTTGGGCTAACTATGGGATGAGGTTCAACCTTATGGGTTGATCGTGTTTAGGTCGACTATGTCGATGCGAGGTAAGTGCCCCTATATCGCTAGCTTAACTAGTGGTTATACTAGTTATGGTTATATATGATGTTTAGCTTGTTATGCCATGTACTTACTAAGCGTTTCGCTTACGTGTTTAGTTGTGATGTTTTCTTGATAGGTATTGAAGAATCGAGCAAAGGTAAGGCGAAGGTGTAGTGCGATTATATAGTAGAAGACCATTCTCTTTTGGACCAAGCATATTGAAGTTGGAAGCCCAAGTGTCTTTTGTGTTGTGGGTACACTTCTTTTTATATGGTCATTTTGTTAGTTCATGGTCTTGTGTTCATATGGTTTCCAAGTTAGAACTTGTAGTGTAAAGGTATGCATTAAAGGGTGTTTGGTAAAAGCACGTTTCTACCCATTTTGAGAAGTTAACGGGTCATGTATGCTTGAAACATTCTTGATATGTTAAATTAATGGTTATGGTCAAGTTATTTGTGATTCGGAAGTAGTATAGATGGTTGTGTAGTGCAATGGGTCATTTCGGGTATTATGCATAACCCGTCCGATTTTGAGGTACTATTTCGGGTAGTTAAACGGATGACGTTTTTGCATGAAATTAAACTTATGGACATACTAAAGTATTCTGGAAAGTTTCGTCAAGTTTCGAGTCCGGGAGGTCGGGTTTCCAGCCGGGGCTGTTGACATTGCATTTTTGAGACAGTAGGGTCTGTCCAGAATTCTGTGGTGCAGGGCTGATACGGCGCATCTCCTCTGAGATACGGCGTATCAAGTGATGCGGCGCATCTCTGGTAGGAATGCGGCGCATCGAAGCCATTTTCTTGTAATTCCAGCCTCAGCGGGTCGATGCGGCGTATCTAATTCAATAGATGCGGCGTATCTGAGTTTAGAACAATACGGCGTATCACTTTATATTGATACGGCGCATTGTCTCTCAGCCAGTGATGCGGCGTATCCCTAAAAATGGATGCGGCGTATCTTGGTCTCAGAAGGTTGTCTGTTTGTTTTATAAAAAAAAATTGTGTGAAAGGTTTTGAAGGGTCTTTGTGTAGGTGTTCTTGCAAGTGTGTTTAAAATATTAAATGACATATGTTATAGTCATTTCATGAAGAAATTTTATGAGTCCCTTTTCAGTCATTCGTTTCCGCGTATAAAGTCAATATTTCTGGTAATAGTGGTCACGGGGCGTTACAACTTGGTATCAGAGCTTCGGTCTAAGAGATTTAGGATTTCCCCATAGGATTTCCTAGACTTAGGCCTTGTGTAGACGCGGTTAGTATCGGTGTTTATTATTTGTGTATTGCTTGAGTGATTTCGGGAACACATATGTTAAGTATTTCTATGACTACGCCTGGCCACCGTAGTGATAAAAATATGATACATATGTGAGATTGGAATCATTTAGGCTATACATGGATGATAAACTCTAGGGTGTTTAGTGTAAGATAGATATGTTATTCATGCATCGATTATGTATATGATTTTGTTTAATAGTGTGAATTGTTAAATTTCAGTTAGTAGAAAAGATGGCGAGTATCCGAAATAAGGAGGTGTTAAGGACGACCTCCTCTCGCCATAATGATGATGATAGTGATTCAATTGATGAAGGGAATTCTAGTAGCGTCAAGACAATACCTCTACCGGAAAATTTTAACCCTAAAAGTTTCACGAAAGATGAGTTGAAAGAATTGGATGTTCTGGTGACCGATAGGGTAGGAAGGGCTATTGAGAAGACCATGCCCTATTATGTTAAACAAACCACCGAGAATGTGCAAAAGATGTTTAAAGAGGAGATAGAAAAGCTTAAGAAGAGTGGAGAGTTATTGAATGATCCGAATGCTAGACCCGGAGTAGGGAAAGAGAAGTCTACTTATCGTGATTTCACTGCTTGTGCTCCGTCCACATTTACGGGGACTCTCGATCCGTTAAAGAGTTCTCGATGGATTACCGATATAAAAGGGGCTTTTCGTATAATTCGTTGTGTAGAAGAGGATAAGGTGAACTTTGCTACTAATTACCTTCGTGAACGGGCTAAAGTATGGTGGGAAGGCAAGGCGAATGAGAAAGGTAGTGCTTGGAGAGAATCGTGCACGTGGGATCAATTTAAAGAAGTGTTCATGAAAGAGTATGCTCCTTGCGGAGGAAATTGATAAGATAAGAGAAGCTTTCCATTCTCTAGTGCAAACGGATGAAACGGTAAATGAGTTATGGGGAAAGTTTTGTGACGTGGTACAATATTGCCCGGAGTATCTTAACAATGAAAAGCTTAAAGTTGACAAATTCCAAAGAATGCTCAAGGACGAAATTCGTACGATAGTGTCACCGTTCAAGTGCACCGACATGGAGGATCTTCTAAGTAGGGCACGTACTCGTGAAGCGGACTTGGATAGAATGAAAAGCAAAGAGAAGAAGGACTTAAAAAGGAAGCATAATCATCCATCAATATTTAGTAAGCGAGGCAGGTTCGATTTTACAAGGAAGGACAACACGGGAAAGCTACCTCCTAAGTGTAATAGGTGCGGTAAGAATCATGTGGGAGAATGTAAGTCCGAGATGAAAGGATGTTATAAGTGTGGGGATACTGGTCATATTAGCAAGGATTGCACCAAGCCTTTGGTAATATGTTACGGGTGCAATGAAGAGGGACATAAGGTAAGTGAATGTCCTAAATCTAAGCAAGCGAAGTCGTTCAAGCCGATTAAAGGAGAAAAGATTGAAGTGCCAAGGCCTACAGCTCGTGTTTATCAGATGAGTACCGAAGAGGCAAAGTCGAGTCCAGATGTTGTCACAGGTATAATTCTCGTTAATTCTAAACCCGCTCGTGTTTTGTACGACTCTGGTGCAAGCGTGTCCTTTGTATCTTATAACTTCAGTAAAGAATTGTCAACCCCGTCAGATAAGCTTCCAATACCTATAGAAGTTGAAATCGCCGATAGTAAAGTTGTGGTAGTGTCAAATGTGTATCGTGATGTAGAAATAGAGATCGATGAGAATGTTTTTAGGATCGACTTAATCCCCATAATGCTCGGAGAGTTTGATATTATTGTGGGCATGGATTGGCTTAGCAACCGCAATGCCGCCATTCTATGCAAACAAAAGATCGTTAGAGTTGTGAACCAAAATGGTCAAGAAATGATGATTTACGGTGATAAAAGGAAAGGCGAGTTAAAACTTTGTTCCGTGATGAAAGCTAGAAAATATCTATCACGTGGTTGTCTAGCCTTTATGGCACATGTAGTAGATACGAGTTTTGAAAAGAAAAGTATCGACGATGTTCCGATTGTAAATGAATTCCGTGATGTATTCCCGGAAGATTTGCCGGGTATTCCTCCCGATAGACAAGTTGAGTTCCGTATTGATCTTGTTCCGGGTGCTACTCCTATTGCCAAAACTCCTTATCGTCTTGCTCCGTCCGAAATGAAGGAGTTAATGAGTCAACTCCAAGAGTTACTTGATAAGGGCTTTATTCGCCCAAGTAGCTCACCATGGGGAGCTCCGATCTTGTTCGTTAAAAAGAAAGACGGTAGTATGCGGATGTGCATTGATTACCGTGAATTGAATAAAGTCATGGTGAAAAATGTATACCCATTACCAAGAATCGATGATCTCTTTGGTCAACTTCAAGGTGCTCGATGGTTTTCAAAGATCGATCTCCGTTCGGGTTATCACCAATTAAAGGTTAGGAAGGAAGATATTCCTAAGACGGCCTTTAGGACCCGATATGGACATTACGAGTTTACGGTTATGCCTTTTGGTCTCACGAACGCGCCTGCGGTTTTCATGGATCTCATGAACCGTGTATGTAGACCGATGCTGGATAAATTCGTTATAGTGTTCATTGATGATATCCTTATCTATTCTAAGAGTAAGGAAGAGCATGAAGTGCATCTTCGAGAAATCCTGGAAACGTTGAGAAAAGAAAGGTTGTATGCTAAATTTTCGAAATGTGAATTTTGGTTGCAAGAAGTTCAGTTCCTTGGTCATGTTATTAATCCCGATGGTATTAAAGTTGATCCGTCAAAAGTTGAAGCCGTGATGAATTGGCAAGCGCCGAAGAACGTTGGTGAAATTCGAAGCTTTCTAGGACTCGCAGGTTATTACCGTCGGTTTATCCAAGACTTCTCCAAAATTTCATCTTCGTTAACTGAACTCACCAAGAAGAATGTTCCTTTTGTGTGGGGTGAGAAACAAGAAGAAGCCTTTCGTACTTTGCGAAAGAGGTTGTGTGAAGCACCAATCTTAGTGTTACCAGAGGGAACTGAAGACATGGTGGTATATAGTGATGCATCTTATTCCGGTCTTGGATGTGTTCTTATGCAAAGGGGTAAAGTGATTGCTTACGCGTCAAGACAACTAAAGAAGCACGAAGAGAAATATCCGACTCATGATCTTGAATTTGCGGCCGTAGTCTTTGCATTGAAGATTTGGAGGCATTATTTATATGGTGTGAAGTTCATAATTTACACCGACCATAGAAGTCTTCAGTATTTCCTTGATAAGAAAGATCCAAATATGAGACAACGTAGGTGGCTAGACCTGCTAAAGGATTATGATTGTGAAATTCGCTACCATCCAGGTAAAGCGAATGTCGTAGCAGATGCGCTAAGTCGTCAGGGCCGAAGTGATATTACACGGATTCACTCTTTGAGAATGATTATTACATCCGATCTTTTTGACAGAATTAAGTTAGCTCAGGAGGAAGCGCTAAAATAAGAGAATCAAGAGAAAGAACGTATCACCTCTCACATTCCTCATTTTGATGAAGACAGTCGAGGGATTAAGACACGGTATGGAAGAGTTTACGTTCCTTTTCGAAGCAACATCAAAGAGTTACTCATGGAAGAAGCTCATAAGTCGAAGTATTCTATTCATCCGGGAGTTACGAAAATGTACCTTGATCTGAAAAGAAACTATTGGTGGCCGGGTATGAAAAGAGATTGCGTGAAGTATGTGGATAGATGTTTAACTTGTCTGAAAGTGAAAGCCGAACACCAAAAGCCATATGGAAAAGTCCAACCCTTAGACATTCCAGTTTGGAAGTGGGAGAAGATTACTATGGATTTTATCACGAAATTGCCAAAGACGAAAAAGAAGAATGACACCATTTGGGTTGTAGTTGATCGTTTGACTAAGAGTGCACATTTTATTCCAATTAGGGAAAATATGCCTGTTCATAAGTTAGCGAAGGTCTATGTAAATGAGATAGTTGCGCGTCATGGGGTACCTATTTCTATAGTTTCTGATAGAGATGGGCGGTTCACTTCAAATTTTTGGCAAGATTTCCAAGAAGAGTTAGGTATGAAACTTCATATGAGCACGGCTTTTCATCCTCAAACCGATGGGCAGAGCGAGAGGACAATTCAAACTTTAGAAGATATGCTTCGAGCTTGCATGATTGATTTTGGAGGAAATTGGGACGACCATTTACCCCTAGTTGAGTTTGCCTACAATAATAGTTATCACGCTAGTATAGGTATTCCCCCCTATGAGATGCTATATGGAAGAAAGTGTAGGACGCCAGTATGTTGGGAAGAAGTGGGAAGGAGAGAATTGGCTAGCACGGATATAGTGTTGGCGACGACGGAAAAGGTTGAGATGATTCGAGCAAGACTTAAGGCGGCACAAGATAGATGGAAAAGTTATGCTGATAATCGAAGAAGGCCAATAGAATTCGAGGTAGGTGATATGGTTATGTTAAAAGTTTCTCCGTGGAAGGGCGTTTTTAGGTTTAAAAACAAAGGGAAATTAAGTCCACGGTTTATAGGGCCATTTAAAATCTTGAAACGTGTTGGTGAGGTAGCCTATGTGTTAGAATTGCCTGAAGAAATGAGAGGTATTCATAATACCTTCCATGTGTCGTACTTGAGGAAGTGCTTAGCGGATGAGGCTAGTGTGGTCACTTTAGATGATATCGAAATTGATCCGGAGTTGATTTCACAAAAGGATGAGCCGGAAGCGATTCTAGGAAGGAAAGTGAGACAACTTCGAAACAAAGAAATTCCATTATATACATATGCCTAGACAAATTTAGAAATGTCCAGGTTCTTCTTTTATTGGTCCCTTGTGGTGAAGATCGGCTATTAGAGAAAGAAGGGAGGGAAGCTCCATCTTATTTATCTCAAGTCATTTCAATCATCCTCTAGTATTGCTAAGTATCCAAGAAGCCTTAATTTACATATCCCATCAAGTAAGTGTTCTTCCCCAAATTGTGAATTAGGGTTCATGTTTGATCATGATGATCAAGTGTTGATAATTTTATGATTAGCTAGTTAATTAGACTCTAAATTGAGATGATTGTGTTATAGGAAGCAAGTAAGAAGTGGGGAAGCCATTGTTAGTGTGATTGAGCCTAAGGATTGAGGTAAGTACATTGGTTATAGCATGTCTTGTTTAGCTTTATCATATTTTGTATGATAATGGTTTATGTGTTAGCTTTATCATGTTTGTTTACATGATAATGGTGAAGGATAGGGTATAGGGTGCGTTAGCTAGTATGGATCCATTCTAGATGTAGCTTAGTTAGTCGTTGGGCTAACTATGGGATGAGGTTCAACCTTATGGGTTGATCGTGTTTAGGTCGACTATGTCGATGCGAGGTAAGTGCCCCTATATCGCTAGCTTAACTAGTGGTTAGACTAGTTATGGTTATATATGATGTTTAGCTTGTTATGCCATGTACTTACTAAGCGTTTCGCTTACGTGTTTAGTTGTGATGTTTTCTTGATAGGTATTGAAGAATCGAGCAAAGGTAAGGCGAAGGTGTAGTGCGATTATGTAGTAGAAGACCATTCTCTTTTGGACCAAGCATATTGAAGTTGGAAGCCCAAGTGTCTTTTGTGTTGTGGGTACACTTCTTTTTATATGGTCATTTTGTTAGTTCATGGTCTTGTGTTCATATGGTTTCTAAGTTAGAACTTGTAGTGTAAAGGTATGCATTAAAGGGTGTTTGGTAAAAGCACGTTTCTACCCATTTTGAGAAGTTAACGGGTCATGTATGCTTGAAACATTCTTGATATGTTAAATTAATGGTTATGGTCAAGTTATTTGTGATTCGGAAGTAGTATAGATGGTTGTGTAGTGCAATGGGTCATTTCGGGTATTATGCATAACCCGTCCGATTTTGAGGTACTATTTCGGGTAGTTAAACGGATGACGTTTTTGCATGAAATTAAACTTATGGACATACTAAAGTATTCTGGAAAGTTTCGTCAAGTTTTGAGTCCGGGAGGTCGGGTTTCCAGCCGGGGCTGTTGACATTGCATTTTTGAGACAGTAGGGTCTGTCCAGAATTCTGTGGTGCAGGGCTGATACGGCGCATCTCCTCTGAGATACGGCGTATCAAGTGATGCGGCGCATCTCTGGTAGGAATGCGGCGCATCGAAGCCATTTTCTTGTAATTCCAGCCTCAGCGGGTCGATGCGGCGTATCTAATTCAATAGATGCGGCGTATCTGAGTTTAGAACAATACGGCGTATCACTTTATATTGATACGGCGCATTGTCTCTCAGCCAGTGATGCGGCGTATCCCTAAAAATGGATGCGGCGTATCTTGGTCTCAGAAGGTTATCTGTTTGTTTTATAAAAAAAAATTGTGTGAAAGGTTTTGAAGGGTCTTTGTGTAGGTGTTCTTGCAAGTGTGTTTAAAATATTAAATGACATATGTTATAGTCATTTCATGAAGAAATTTTATGAGTCCCTTTTCAGTCATTCGTTTCCGCATATAAAGTCAATATTTCTGGTAATAGTGGTCACGGGGCGTTACAGCAGGGATTTTGGAAGATAAGGAGGATGTGGGGAGTTTGGTTAAGGAGATTGATGTGAAAGGGGTTAGGAAAATGATGGATGATGGGAAGATTGCCGGTGGGATGATTCCGAAAATGAATTGTTGTGTGAAAGCATTGGCGAATGGGGTTAAGACTGCGAGTATTATTGATGGGCGGTTGGAACATTCGTTGCTTTTGGAGGTGCTTACAGATGGAGGTGCTGGAACTATGATTACTGGGTAAGAATTTTTGTTCTGTTATGAAGTGTTTGATGTGATGTCTCGTTTGAGTACTTTGTGTTATGAGTTTGTTTTTCTTGATACTAATTGTTAAAGAACAAGAGGAAGTGGTATTAAGTGGTAGTTTGGAGTAAAAACCGCCGTTGATGTAGCTAAAAAATCCCTTGCAAAGGGTTCGGATAGTTAATTAAGTTACTATTTCTGCAATAAATGTTACTGCTTTGTGCATTTTGTATTTGTCTGCAACATTTACTCTTTGCACATCAGAGTTCAAATTTTGTAAAGCTCGTTTGATCATAGATTCATTGGTAGTATTAGTACTTAGCATAAGACAAATCATAATCTGTTGCATTCTTGTGAAATGCCGATGTGCATTGACCTTGTGTATAATGTTATGATGTGCATCATATGAATCATGCTTACTAATTATAGGCTAAGGTTAGAACCCGTTGGGATTATGGTTATGTCAACTTTAAAAAGTCATGTATATGCTGATATATGTACAAGCTACCAACAAGTTTAAATTGTCTTGATGTAAGAGGCTTATTAAGTTAAATTTTGTTATTAGCTATGGCCTTGCATTTCTGTATATTGCACTCAGCTGTTTCTTGCCTTTTGAGACCAGTGAGTATGATTAGTGCATCAGTGAGTAATGATTAGGGCATCTATGAGTATGATTAGTGCATCGTAAAGGTAGATATTAGGGCATCTATGAGTATGATTAGTGCATCGAAAAGGTAGATGTTTGAATGGTTGAGCTTTGGTCCGGGTATATATCATGACCCAATTTTACACAAATGTGTTGAACAGGTCATGGCATCTATCCATCTGATTCAACTGCATCTGATTCAATATTTTAGGTACCTGATTTTTTTATTAATATTATTTATTTATTATTTATTTATTTATTTATTTATTTATTTATTATTTTTTTTATTTTATTTTTTTTGTAATTTGTATATACTATATAGGTTATGATGGCTAATTGTGCCAATCAAATAGGCTGCACTTGGAAACCTTCGCACCATTTCTTTCTGTGAATTTAACAGGAAGATGGTTAAGAGAATTGCTTATGGTTTGATTAGGCTTGCTACTGCTGTTTCAATGCTATGGCCGAGTCTACGACTATAGCATTTTCGGCTTGTCGGACTCATGAGGTGCTGCTCTGATCATCTTTTTTCTATTCCTTAAATAGCTTATAGAAAATAACTTGTTTCAGTCAAGGGTAAAGTTTGTTACTTTGAAAATAACTGGTTTTGGGTAAAGGGTTCAAACAGATTTGATCCAAATGAAACAGGGTCAAAAGGGGCAAATTTAAAATCCAGGTCCATATAGTTACTTTTAAATTCTTTATCCCTTAATCATATCATCTGATCCATGAACTATATTATCGCTACATATCATATGATTACTCAGTAGCTAATAATGAAACGGCTCAAATGGGTCAAAAATCTGTCCGAAGTGTTTTCTTTTGCATAAACCTCTTAAATACTTTTAGAAAAAAAGTTGCTTTTATATATTAGTACTACAACCATGTTTGATACAATCTATTTAAAAAAACTTGTTTCAGTTTAGAAATCTTCCTTACAGGTTTCAAGCAAACACTTGGGTCGTACCTTCAGTTGTTGCCGACAACCCATCTGTTTTCCCGCCACTTCCCGTAGAAGATGAAAGTTGTGGAGGAAATGGTGGTGGACAAGGAAGGGATGGTAAACATGATCGTAGGAAGTGGGCAAAAGAATTCTCAATTTTGGCAGCAATGCTTGTAAAACAGCATAATAGAGGCAAGTTCGAGATAGAAAAGCTTTTTTGCTTCACAGCCTAATATACAAGTTATGATAAAGATGCCTCTCAATTTACATCGTTGCAAGGTAGTTGACCCACGATTTGTCAAATTTGTGTGATCTAAGCACTGTTCCATGGGATTTGCGAAACTCAAGAATCTGAAGTTATAATGAAAGCACAGTTCTTGTATATTATAATGAGATTTTGTTCACGGGATTTGCATAAATAATTATGAGACTATTGTTTAAATTTTTATATGAATGGGTTGAAATAAAATCAACTCTAAGTGGTATTTCATTAAGATATCCTCAATATTACATATTATGCTATGGCAATAATAAATCTCTACCATAGTCCACAAATGAGTCAAATTTGTTGTGCACCAAATGAAAACATGATTGCTGACGCACGACTTTCTTTGGTATATACAAAAAAATAAGAGAAATTAGTGAACTAAGGAAAACACAAGAAGAAACCATGTTTGCCCCCTAAAAAATGAAAAAAATAACAAAAAGGCCCCTGGACTTGGTAGGGAAAAAAAGAAGAAGGAGGGAGGGGAGATTTAAAGGCTTTTCTCACTTTTCCACCAAATGGTACTTTTCTCATGAACCAATATATATATATATATATATATATATATATATATATATATATATATATATATATATATATATATATATATATATATATATATATATATACTAGACTTGATGGCCCGCCCGATGGGCGGGCATGACTTATAAGCTCTCCCGGGCGAGGTTTTAGACTTCAAAGCCCGCCCAAAGGGCGGGCATGACTTATAATTATCGTTTATATTTTTTTTGTTTAGCTAAATATTGGTGTTAAAAATTTGTTTATTATACAAATATTTTTAAAAGAATAATACCATTGTTTGTCAAATTGTTTGTGTTTGTTACAATGTTCTTTTCAACGCCATAGTATATGATTTAAACTCAAATGCGGAATAACGCTTCTTTATAAACAACATTTGTAGTAGCATAGCCCGTCCGACAGGTGAGCGAGCCTTATGAATATCGTTGGAAAACTTAAGTTAATGAAAATAAGTTATAAACATACCAAAGTATTTATTGAATGCATTAAGAATGAAAAGAAAACAATAACTCATCATTGAAGAGCAGGCATACATGTGGAGATTTTTGTGTTTACTTTTATTAAAAGTTGTTGTTGAGCACACCGCAGCAAGCAATTGTATACTGTTTGGGAAGCCCGACCGATGGGCGAGAATCAGTTATAAATATCGCTTGAAGGTATTAGTTAACGAATAATAAGATATAAATGTACAAATTAGATTTCTACATATTTTTGCCAAAATTCCGAAGTCCAAACACACCAATAATCATTTTCTAAGAAAATAATACACCAACGATCATAAGATCACTCTTTAGTCCCAACACTTTAATGGGGAGGAGTGCACCGTCAGCATCACTAAAATGACTTGCAAATTTTATGACAATTTATACATTACTAAAAGAAACTATAGTTTAGCTTTTTAAAGGTCAAAAGAGGATTACACAAATCCCTTATCAAATTAGACAAAATCCCATGTCAAGCTCCATTTCCGCATTCACATCCCTCTGCGTCACTTAATATAATAACAATAGTAAATTCTTACACAAACCCCTTATCAAATTAGAAGAAAAAAACCGAGAACCAAATATCCAGAGCCAATTAATTCAACAATGACACATACATACCTATACCTGTACAATTAATTCAAAACTGATTATTTATCTTACATTCTTACCCACTATCTTCAACTCACAATAATTGATTTCTATATTTTCGGCAACCTATATTTTAAGAGCCTCATAAAAAAGTTTGAATAAGCTAAAAATGACTTTTTGGAGGAAGCGTTTTCGAAAAACTAACTCAAATTATTATTTAGTATTACATAAGCGTTTTCGAAAACGTACAGAGATGATTGAAGAAACAAACGACAATTATCAAAACAATCAAGCATCTCACCTTCCCACATCCTAGAAACACCACCACCTGAAGTCACCATCTTCGTCGCCGTAATCTTCAGATATTTCTTGCAATGTATTCCATTTCCCATTTTTCAAATTAATCGTAACTTGGTAACCTTTGAACATAACATATCATAATCAACCAACCTCTTTTTTTCCTCCTCCGCCACCTCAACCACCATTTCCACACTTTGCTGGGACCCCCCATCAATCTCTCTCTCTTTCTTTTATCTTTCTGTATATAGAAAGTTTTATCCTCTTTAATCTAGCAGATGTGACTCGAATATGCGAGGCTATGGAGGAGATAACTATAATAAGAATCGTAGCAGGTTAAACCCATTAGCAATTGTTTCTCCATCATTTGGTATCTACTATTTCAAATTTGTTTCACCTTTGCATTAATACATAGCTGGTTGGGCATGGTGGCAACTTGTGTCGTTGGCACTGAGTTTCTTGAGATGTTGTGCCAATAGCCTTTTCCATGCTTCTCCAACCACTATAGGAACCTCCTGTGAGCATATTAGATTTGAAAGCCGATTAATAACGTGGAACATATCGGGTAATCTTTTGGTGCGGGTTATAAAGGGTGGGGTCGAGTTGTCCCAAAAAGACTGTCTCTAAGTTTTAACTACGTGTTTTCAAAAAGCCCCGGTCTGGGTGCTTATGCTTATTAGCTTTTTTACTTACTGAAAATAGCAATAATCCTTTTGAAATAAGCTCACCCAAACACTCTTAAACTGCCATAAAGTTCAATAATTGTAGCAGGTGACTCTTTTAATCTGTTTGATTATTAGTTAACTCTTTAACTTAATACAAACTCATTAGACATAAAACATCGCCCAATTTAACCCGTTTATCTTTAAATGGATCAAAATGCCATCTCTAAATTGTTACTTATGTAATCCAAAGAAGGAAACACTAACCATTTGCCACTTGTTTATACTCTTCCTGGAGCTTTCTCTTTGCTGCTTCAAATTTGTCTTGACCCGATGCCTCGCTTGATACCCGTTAAGCTTATGATTTTGTTTTCCTTAAACGAAAAACATACCTTTGATTAATCAAAGCGAGAAGTTGATTTAGAGTTTGAGAGGAAAGGTTGGAGGCCAAACTGTGGAAAACTTGTTACTCTTATAGAAACTTACATCAGATAAACAACTTTGGTTGTTTGGATTAACTCCCTATTTAATTTTCTTATTTAAACTGCAATAAGCACTTAAAAATAAGTAATGCCAAACACCCCTTTCACCATAGTCAACTTGAATATAAAAGTTTCATGTTCAGCAATGTAAGGTCCTATGCAAGTTTTCAGAGGGAAAGCATATACTGGTGCTCCGTTCAAGAAAAAAAAAGAAAAAAAAGAAGCATATACTGGTGGTGCAGTTGCACAAAACTAACAACTAACTGTTAGGTCATCAAATTATACATTCACCTCATATTGTGCTAATGCAGATATGGACAGTCCTTTTTAGCGAAGTCAATACCTCTGAATGTTGTTGCCACTTTTTCCTGGTAATTGTTGTTGACCATCTGTCAAATATCATACAAAGTTTTATTAACATAATTGAAACAATTTGCATATAAATTAAAGTAAACAAAAATCATGTGGTTAAAAGCAAAACGGGTCAAACGGGTTATGAATAGCCCAAAGTGTATTTTAAATGCACCATCACAAAGCAACCATTGTATAGGTTATGTGATTACCTGGTACCATGAGGTGTAACGAAAACCCGATAGGAGATTTGTGGCACAACAAAATGCACAATCGTATCTAAGCTAATTTTATGGCTGACGGCATCATATTGTAAAACTACTTTTGTTTATGACGAAACCTGTTCAGAAACAGCATTGCGGATAACTTAAACAGCCGTTAAACTGCAGTTTTTTAGCAAATCCAAAGACACCTTAAAACGACCCAATCTCCCTTTTAAAATTGTTGTTTGGAATCAGGCCCAAACACCCCTTAAAATTCAGTGGGTGGCCTATTTATGTTCAATGAAGGCCTTTTACATGTAAAAAAAAAAGAAAGAAAAAGGCTGATTGCGTGGTTTTGTAACCTTACAACAGGTTTTACCTCTCGAGGGATCTCAAGAGGCTTACAACCCCACCAGGCAGTGTACCTGACCGATGTAGTATAGTGTAGTGGTAAGTACGGGGGATTGATCGTTCTCCACAGGGAATAGTGTTCGTTAGGTATGAAAGACTACTCTAATTAGGTCTAAGGGTTGAGGAAGATTCTTTTTATGTTTTTATATTTTTATGAAAGCAAGTAAAATCTCAGTTTTGATAGAGTGGGCGGAATTAGTTGCTAGTCAACTAACCCAAATTACTACGAATGCAAATAAAATAAATAACTGAAAATAAAATGTGGTGAGAAACTTATGTGTAGAGAAATGTGTTTACTTAGATTTCCTTACTCCCTAACTATCTTTTACCGGTTAATTAGTGTGTATTAGTCGCGTGGATGACGGGTGTATTCCTTAATACCATTCGTGGGGTGGCGTACTTACTTCCCCAACTCTACAAGCTCCTACTTCACTCCTATGTCGAGCCGGCTAGGAAGCTCCTAACATGGGATCACTAGAATTCGCTTGTGCATTAAATACAACCATAAAAACCTTTAGTACGCATTTGGTTCATGTTTCTTAAGACGTTCAAGCAAGTTACCGAATAGGAAGTTAGCCAGTTTTCTTAAGCCTAACATAGATAAACAATCATCCAATACAACTAAAAACACACTAACAACCAATAATCAATAGCTAGGTTTCATTAGATCTAAGCAAACACAAGATAAATTTAGCCTAACATGTTAAACAAAAGACAAGAATAAGATAGAATCAAACAACACATAGACATATTGAATGATTAATTGATAACTTATCTTTCAATGAAACATGGAAGATCTCAAGGCAAAAAGCCTTGAAAAAGAAGCTGAATTCGTCCTAGGGTTTTCTCCCAAAATTCCACACACTAAGCTCTCTCTAATGACAAAAAATTAGAAAACTATATATAGATTTTTGGATCTGACGGCGTCACCTTATGGAGTGTGACGCCGTCACCTCGCCGCTTTTAGGGTTCCCGGATGACCTTCTTGACGCCGTCCCTCTTTAGCTCTTCAAAAATCCATTCTGGCTTATCAAGGCTTGACACCGTCAGCTCGTGAACGTGACGCCGTCCCCTTATGATTTAAGCCGTGACGCCCTTGATCAAGTTAAAGCGTGACGCCGTCAGAATTCACATGCTATTTTCACTGGCCTATCATGAGTAAATTTCACGTCCAACTTTTCTTGCCAAGGCATGACGCCGTCTAGAGTAAATCTTGACGCCGTCAAGAGTAACTTTTAGCCGATTTTTGAGACTTTGCCGTTTTCTTCACTTTAATGCTCCAAAAACGTCCAAAATGCCTCCTTTTCCAGATTTCTCCTCAAAAGTACCTAAAATGACAAAAGGAACGATTTAGGGCGATATTTGATCAAATAAATACGATTTAGGGCTTAAATGACCCCTTAAAAGCGGTACACTTTTCGCCTCATCAAATACCCTTACACTTGAGATTTGCTTGTCCTCAAGCAAATGCGCTTTTATTCTAATCAAAATACAAGTTAGGGGTCATTTAATGCTAACATAAAAGTAATTACAACAAATAATCGTTCCACTTCAATCATAATAAGCACGGAGATTACAAACTAGCACCTCACAAGTAGTGTTTAGATACTCACATCTCTCAAGTGTCATCAAAATAAATCTCATAAATGAAAACGGAAAATATCTCTCACTACCCGTCATAGCAAATAGATTACCATAGGCTTGGGAAAGGATCGAAAACCTCCTCCACTAGGCGTAAGCACCTAAGATAAACTATCAAAGAGGGCTTTTAAATGGGTTATAACGTTAGGTGTAGGGAAAAGGAAAACACGGTTTTGTTGGATAAAGGATATTTTACTGGTGGCGAGTTAAAGATCTTGATCAATTACATGTACTATACAATGTTGCTAAGCCAAGACTAGACTCGATCTTAAACTAAAAATAGAATAACAAAAACATAAAATAAACATAAAATGAAACGGGATGGTAGTCCGTATGTTTTTTTTATTTTTATTTTTTATTTTTTTTTCTCAATTTTTTGTATTTTTCTTGATTTTTTCGATTTTTTTTTTTTTTTTTTTTTTTTTTTTTTTTTTTTTTTGCATACACTTTTGCCCTACCATCCAAAATAATACATCATAGGGGCATTGCATTCCCCTTACACTTGAACTTTTACATAACTTTACAAATTACTATTCTAATGACTCGAATTAAGATAATTGAAAAACTTGGAGTACTTTTAAAATATTTAGCACATATGGGGGTAATAAATGATGTTCTTCCCCATTACTCCATTACACTAGTACTTCACCCATGAGTCCCAATCGTCCCAAAACAATATGTACAAGGATATGACTCGACTTAGCAACCATGTAATCAACTAGATAATTAACTTGGGTTTAAACAAATGTTGTCACAATAATGCACTAAAAATGAGTGCATACAAGGTAGGCTAAGGCGATTTGGGTGTACATTTAAGTGGGGTGTAACAAATTCTTCCTTCAAGTAAAATGCTTAAAGGTCGAAACGAAAAGATAGGCTCTGAGGGGTGTACTAGGGGTATCGTGTACTAAAAATGAGTACAACGCAAAGGGTGTGGGAGAATTACTTGACCAATGTAGCCAATGTAATTATAACAAAAACACAGGTGTAAAACAATGGGTTAATCCTAATGCCTCTTATCATGTAGTAAATCTAACTACACGAATGTAGTCTCACTTGTGGCCTTGGAATGGTCCTAACGCAAGTTCTAGAATCTAAGTGCTACCGGTACACACATCATAGCATAAATGCTTTTCCTACCAATTCTAGGGGCGAACCTCACATATTTGGGGTGGAAATTTTTTTAGTGGTACGGTTTCGTGCTAGTCATATAACTCCTATCCGTGAGACGCTCATTAAGATCAAAGTTTCACTCCTAAGTGTTGTAAAAAATTTTAAATTTGGCACTAAAATTGCCCTAACAGGTATTTCTCTCAGTTTTATTACACATCTACCATTAAACAAACAAAAATCAAGCGTAATTGTATTCTCTAAAGTATCGTACTTTTACCCCCCCTTACACTTAAGATGAACATTGTCCCCAATGTTCAAATAACAAGATGTAAAAGCATAAAGTAAAAGAATGAAATCAAATACTCCCCTGATTCGCTCGGTGGATAATGAAATTACACGGTTAAATCTTCCTCCAAAGAGAATGTTGAAGCTCCATGACTAATGCATCGCCATAAGCTTGATTCCAAAAACATTTCCTTGTCCAAAATAACCTGTTAAACCTGAGAAAACAAACACGAAAACCTGCATAACATCGGCGGGAAAAAATCTATATATAAGGATATAATGCTTGTGGACTGATAATTTTGCAGATTCCTGGAGATTATAAGTTGGAGATTTTAATAAAAACTTTCTAAAAACAAAACTTTCAAAAATTTCTGGAAATTAAATCTGACGCCGTCAGGTTATAACCCCTGACGCCGTCAGAAATGACCTGACAAAAATTTTCATTTTAAGTTTCCGGAAAATTTCTGGAAAAACCTTTACCTTACTTCCTGGAAATCCTGCAAAACATCATTATGACTCGATACAAGCATTTGACTCAAACACACACTAATATGTATGCTAATTTATTATTATTACGATTCATGTTAATTTGTGTTCTAATAAACCGATTTAGATTTCCCTTACACTTATCTTTTGCAAAATACCTTTATATGTAGTTAAGACGAAGTTAAAAACAACATAAAGCATTTTCACAAATTAGTTTTTAACATGAATCAATAATAATAAAAATTAAACACACATACGGAAACTAAAATCAAACAAGCAAATAAATAAACACACAAAGCAAATAAAACAAATAAAGCTTGGGTTGCCTCCCAAGAAGCGCTTTTCTTTATTAACGAGTCTTGTAGCTAGACTCAAAGTAAGGCTCATCTAGTGTCGCTTATGCTCACGTATCCGAGTGTGAGCCATCTAATTGTTGCCTCATCTCTCTTGTATTCATCATTCAGCTCCAAACATCCATGATAATATCTCTTATTTTTCTCATGTGGATATTTGAGCCCCTTCCTCTTATCATTCTCACTTAACAAGTCGATAGGCATAATTCTATTGCAAGATTCAATGGGGTAGTTCTTAAACCTAGGATGTGCTCGGGGCATTTGATAGACAAAATCTTCATCCCCATCCGAGAATGTAATTAACCCGTCCACAAGTTTTTCGTCAAGGTTGGTCAACCTTTTGAAGGGTTCTCCAAAAATGACTTGGGTTAATTTGTCATCGATAAATTCTCCTAAGTTCTCCATAACCATAAAATCCACCAAATACACAAAACTTCCTACGAACACGTGTAGTGGCTTAATCCTAGCAACAATGTTATCTCCTTGATATTCAAGCTCATCTACCATGATTTTATTATAATTAGCGCGAGAGATAATGTTCATAGGCAAAGATGAGTTAAGATAAGCATAAAAATCATGATAACCAATTTTACACGGGAATTGCATGTTAAAGAGGCTATCCTTTTCGATCTTAGTCCTAGGGTCAACATACTTAAAGGGATCAATTTCCTCTTTTCCCCATTCCTCGTTAACTACTTCTCCATTACCGATATCCTCATCGGAGTCTGAGTAGTAAAATGGACTAACATAGTCATTCTCATGGTCAGACTCCTCCATCTCAGAATTGTTACCAAAGTGGTGGTCGGGTGAAAGGTTGTTGTTTGCTACTATGGGGGCGGGAACGGGTAGTTGAAAATTTGCACGGCGAAAAACACGAATAACAGGGATCAAATGACCAATGTTACTCATGCGGTAAGTGGAAGGTATCACAAACAAAAGTACAAAGAAATAAGATAGACTAAAGAAAACCTAGAAAAATAAAATAAAAATCTCACTAGAAAGGAATCTAGTGAGTAGACCTAATAGAAATAAAAATTCAACCTAAACAATAACTATTCCCCGGCAGCGGCGCCAAAAACTTGATTGCGTGGTTTTGTAACCTTACAACAGGTTTTACCTCTCGAGGGATCTCAAGAGGCTTACAACCCCACCAGGCAGTGTACCTGACCGATGTAGTATAGTGTAGTGGTAAGTACGGGGGATTGATCGTTCTCCACAGGGAATAGTGTTCGTTAGGTATGAAAGACTACTCTAATTAGGTCTAAGGGTTGAGGAAGATTCTTTTTATGTTTTTATATTTTTATGAAAGCAAGTAAAATCTCAGTTTTGATAGAGTGGGCGGAATTAGTTGCTAGTCAACTAACCCAAATTACTACGAATGCAAATAAAATAAATAACTGAAAATAAAATGTGGTGAGAAACTTATGTGTAGAGAAATGTGTTTACTTAGATTTCCTTACTCCCTAACTATCTTTTACCGGTTAATTAGTGTGTATTAGTCGCGTGGATGACGGGTGTATTCCTTAATACCATTCGTGGGGTGGCGTACTTACTTCCCCAACTCTACAAGCTCCTACTTCACTCCTATGTCGAGCCGGCTAGGAAGCTCCTAACATGGGATCACTAGAATTCGCTTGTGCATTAAATACAACCATAAAAACCTTTAGTACGCATTTGGTTCATGTTTCTTAAGACGTTCAAGCAAGTTACCGAATAGGAAGTTAGCCAGTTTTCTTAAGCCTAACATAGATAAACAATCATCCAATACAACTAACAACACACTAACAACCAATAATCAATAGCTAGGTTTCATTAGATCTAAGCAAACACAAGATAAATTTAGCCTAACATGTTAAACAAAAGACAAGAATAAGATAGAATCAAACAACACATAGACATATTGAATGATTAATTGATAACTTATCTTTCAATGAAACATGGAAGATCTCAAGGCAAAAAGCCTTGAAAAAGAAGCTGAATTCGTCCTAGGGTTTTCTCCCAAAATTCCACACACTAAGCTCTCTCTAATGACAAAAAATTAGAAAACTATATATAGATTTTTGGATCTGAAGGCGTCACCTTATGGAGTGTGACGCCGTCACCTCGCCGCTTTTAGGGTTCCCGGATGACCTTCTTGACGCCGTCCCTCTTTAGCTCTTCAAAAATCCATTCTGGCTTATCAAGGCTTGACGCCGTCAGCTCGTGAACGTGACGCCGTCCCCTTATGATTTAAGCCGTGACGCCCTTGATCAAGTTAAAGCGTGACGCCGTCAGAATTCACATGCTATTTTCACTGGCCTATCATGAGTAAATTTCACGTCCAACTTTTCTTGCCAAGGCATGACGCCGTCTAGAGTAAATCTTGACGCCGTCAAGAGTAACTTTTAGCCGATTTTTGAGACTTTGCCGTTTTCTTCACTTTAATGCTCCAAAAACGTCCAAAATGCCTCCTTTTCCAGATTTCTCCTCAAAAGTACCTAAAATGACAAAAGGAACGATTTAGGGCGATATTTGATCAAATAAATACGATTTAGGGCTTAAATGACCCCTTAAAAGCGGTACACTTTTCGCCTCATCAAATACCCTTACACTTGAGATTTGCTTGTCCTCAAGCAAATGCGCTTTTATTCTAATCAAAATACAAGTTAGGGGTCATTTAATGCTAACATAAAAGTAATTACAACAAATAATCGTTCCACTTCAATCATAATAAGCACGGAGATTACAAACTAGCACCTCACAAGTAGTGTTGGTACCATGTGCAGTGAAACTGTTTGGTAGCACTCGACTGTTCCCACCTAAAATGGTAACACCAAATAAAACCATCAAAAACATTTGACCAGCTGAACTATAAACTCAAAATTTATCAGAAAAACTACTCCTTTAATGATGTATCTAAAGATTTTGTGATCAAGTCCAAGAACAAAATAAGTTAAAAACTCCTGACATATTCACATCACATGCCCCTTAGGTTCTGTTATTTCTAGGTCCATACCGACTGATGCCTAAATCAGATGTCGTTAGCAGTTGTGGCATCGACATGCCCCCCGACACTACAATTTCTGCACCAACAAAAAAAAACACACATAATCATGAATCCACTGATTGTGATCACAAAAAAAAACAGGTCAGACTGACCCACTATTGCATTTTTCTCCATTTACTATTTTTATTTTCAAATAATCATGAATCCACTGATTGTGATCACAAACAAATGACTACGAATTATTTTAAATCTTTTATTTAAAAGAGTTCAACTCATTCGACCTTTTCCCCCTTTGGATACAATGTTTTATTTGGCCCGTTTGAGATAAAGCATAATCCAAACCGACTCATATAGAAATCAAAACTGGCACTTCTAATAAAAGGGATGAAAACTTGCCTATTCCTTCACGAACGGATAAATTTGGTCTGATAACTTCTTTAGAGTTCACCAAAAATATATCACCAATATAAAGATGGTTTGTCGGAACATATACCGAATACAGCTCTTCATCCCCTGTGTAACTCTGTTTCACATAATTGTGTATGAAAAAGTTAAACAAATACATCAACGGTTCTACGGAAACACACACGAAAGAACACATTACTAACCAACAAATAAAGTTTTAGAAGATGCACCTGAAGAATGAAGGATGAAGTGATGAACCCAAATGCTTATTCACCAGCACGAGGATGCTTAATAATGAGAACTTCCTGAAAGGCTCGTGAGTTTTGATCTGCATCAAAGATGACTAACTGAGTTGTGGGTCCCATTGATTATTTAATTATTAAACGGGAAAAGTTACACTAACTGACCTGGAGATATGGCAGTGCTAATCTGCTTAGAGGCATCATAGATATGACGAACAAATGGCATACGTTTAATGAACCATTCACCAAGGCTTAAGACAGATGCACCCAACCATGATGACATGAAGATTCCCACCACAAATATGAATGTGACGGAAGTTACAAACCCGAGGCCTAAACAAAGAAGTTGGTTGTTATGATTTAGGGGGTGTTTGGATATGCGTTTTAAAAGTGATTGCAGAAGATTGTTTTAAATGTATTTCTACAGTGTTATAATCAGATAATCAGATAATTACTTTAACCGGTGAGAATATTAAACCTGCATATAAGGGTGAAGCATATGGGGGTGAAAAAGAGGCGTTGTGTACACTACCAGCCAGAATACCGTATACTTCAAATGCCATCTGTGGAAGCGAAAAGAAAAAGAAAAAAAAAGAAAACAGAACAGTTACAACACACAAATGAGCATAAAAAAATGATTAAACATAATAGGAAGAAAAAGAGATGTATTACGTAATTATGCTATGTTGATGCCTGTAATTAGAGCATCAATCGTAAACTATCTATGTTACCGGAATATGAATGTAATTAATGACTTGGTATTCAAGATCATCAGCTGCAAATAGTGGAGATACTGTTCTTTGACAGATTCAAAATACGCAGCCCTCGAGGAAGTGCACCAGCAGTTATTCTCACTAATACCCCCCTCTTCCACGTTCACCAACAGACTCGTTGCTATCATCTCCTTCATTTGATTCTTCCATGTTTTGTTGACTTTGTTCATTTCCATTATTACTTCTACCCCATCCTCTCCCTTATCCTCTAGAACAAATAATAACATCAGTAAACGAAACTGCATACGATTTTTATGTTAAACTCAAAGGATCAAATGAGGTAGGTCCTAGAAAGAACCGCCTGGGAAAATGTTGTTTAAGGTCTGGTCCTTGCAGCTAAGGAACAAAATCTGCAAGAATAGCACACAAATTATCCAATTAAATCTTGATCATCTGATTGATACAATATTGATAAAAAAATCCCAGGCCACAGTACTTTAACAAACTGACTTTCTCTTCCCACAAGGCAAGGGTTATTATTCTTTGTTCTCCTGCTGACATATATGCTATGAGTGCAGGCCCTGCATCTGGATTGATCTTGTCAATGTCTATGAACCCGGAACATTGTTGAAGGATCTGCAACATAATGAAATATTATTAATTAATGATAAATCCATAAGAAATTGGACTAAATTAAAGTTGTACAACCATTGTGTCAGCTACAGGAAGCACTCTTTTCTCCAGTGACATTTTCCAGCTCACAAGATCATGTCGAGACAAAGGGCTGCTCGGTACAAGTAAAATAACATGTATCAATACCAGCTTATATATGTGAAAATGATTCAAATTTGGCTATAACTAATTGCTAATGGGAGACGAATAAGATAATTGGTTGAGCTAAAAAGAAACATGTAAGATAGTTCAACAGGGTACTCCTCTCTGATGCACTTTAACCTAATAGTGATGGAAATTCACCTGGAGGTCAGAAGTTCATTGAACTCTCATCCTGATCCAAAGGATTCATGTCGTATCTTGAAAGCTTGCTTCCAATAAGTCCACCTTCTGCCAAAGCTGAAGATCCAGATCCATTAGAGACATTAAATACCCAAATAATTCATCCCAAAACATGCAACAACATACCTCAAAATATCAAAATCAAGAAATTTAAAATTTCTCATTTCACCTTGAATGGATGAAAAATAAGGATCTTCAGGTGTAATGTCATCAAATGCAAGTTAAGTAACATTCTGAATATACATTGCAGGGTACACTTTTGACATGGATGCTCCTACATGTATCTCATCTTCAGCTTTTTGCCTCGCCTGATCCTGGGATTGTTCCCACTCGAGCCTATTATCACAAACTTAGGGTAGAAATCCTAATTAATTAACAATCAATTTATAAAATAAACTAACCTTAGAAGCAACCACTAACATGTATATTGTCAAAAAAATAAACAACCAACATAATTCATTACATGCAAAAACGTATACAATTATTGCGGTGTGTACAGATTACCTGATCAATCCTATTATCACAAACAATCATATTACATATTCACATAACCAATCAAGCAATCTCAAACAACATCAAATAAGCAGTAAATAATCAAAGTAACCTTTTTGTTGACGCCTCTTCGAGTTGGGTAGATTTAGGGTTTTGTGGAGAGGTAAAAAACTGCAGAGATTCAGTTATGAGATTAATATTGAATGCCGACTATAAGAAAAATATAGCAAACCTGGATCTTCCTTCGTTTCTTTTCAGCTGCAGCCCAGTGACAATCATTGATAGCACTGGCTTTATAATCTTCATAAAAGGCTGCAAGCCTGAAACACAAACGAACAAAATTAAGAAAATAACACATAAAAAAAATGATATTAGGGTTTTAAGAAAAAGTATATTATGAATGAACCGATATTTTTTTAGGTAGGTTTATATGTTATTAGGGTTACCTAACTTGTAGGGATTCTCATATTTATCTCATTAAAATGGTCAATAATTGGTTGTGTAGGCTTATAGATTTGGTTTTGTAAGATATAATCCAAAAAATGTGTTGGTCTAGTGGTAATCATGTTTGACTGTAGACTAACAGACCCGGGTTCAAATCCAGCTCCATGATTTTTTGAAGAAAAAAAAAACCGAAATTTTAATAATTAAAAAAATGAAATTTTAATCAAATCTTGCTTAGGTGGCATTATGACATGGCATTACATGGCATTACTGGGCAATCCTGCATTTGATGACGTCATGCGCATCTTGTTACATATAAATATATATATAAATATATATATATATAAAACAAGATGCGCATGACGTCATCAAATGCTTAAATGCCATGTCATAATACCAAATAAGCGCAATAATGCCACCTAAGCAATGTTTGACCAAATAAAATTCTCATGTTTGACCTTTAAATCCGAAATTTTAAAAAATGACACTAGAGGATTCGAACTTGGGTTGTTTATAAGGTTTACATGTATTGATTAGTACTAGACCAACACATTTTTTTATTATAACTTGCAAGCCCAAATCTATAAACCTATGCAAACAATTATATGAGATAATTAGGAGAATCCCTACAAGTTAGGCAACCCTAATCAAAACATATACGTAAAAAAAATCACACCTCATTCATAATATACTTTTTCTCAAAAACCCTAATGTTCTTTTTCCTCATAATCTCCTCTAATGATCGGTTTATGGTTTTTTGTATTTTCTTCATCACAGGTTTGTAAGTAAACATTGATGTTCAAAATTTTTTCCCTCAGTTTTTAAATGGCTCATTCGTATGTTGTTTATAATATTTGTCCATTCATTATGGGGAGTATTTTTTTCCCAAAACCCTAATATCACTCATTCATCTCATTATCACACACACGATATTCTTTTTTCTTCTCTGATTTCATGTGCAGGTTGTTATCCAGGCGTCTGATGTGGAAGCAATGAAGTTATAAATTTTTGGTTATAGAGGTCAGTTACATTCTTATTTATTTTATAAACATTTTTTTTATATGCTTTATAGTTTATTCATAATAACTTTTGCTCAAAACCCTCATAAAAATTCATTTTCTTACAGAGTAGAATGGGGGATTTTAACAAGAAAAGAAGCACAATCGATTTTGTGTTGCTATTCTCAAAAATTCGCTCTCTGTACCTAAATCAATTTCATTGGTGACCAGCTGACTTTATTTTCCATTTTATCAATTCCACTGAAATCCAGGTAATAAAAGATGCTACTCAAGCCATTGGTGTCGTTTTGGTTTGGTGGATTGAAAGTATTATTATATTCATTCTTAGACATAGCAAAAGTTAAGAAACCATTGTTAATCACTAGCCACATCAAACTCAAATAAAGAGGTATTTATTCTTATGCTATTTTATAGTTTGAAGTGATATGATAATGTGTAAGGGGCATTCTATTATTTTTTTTAACTTCATTGGTGCTATGTTTCTGGATACATGAATCTATCGTCTTTTGGATGACCTTCAAGGTGTAACTCATGTTCAGCATCTATGTTTTTAGTTATGTTTTTAGTAATACATATTACAGAACTGCTTATCATATTATTGTTTATTCTATAACATGAATGTATTTAATGATTTATGTTTTGAAGAAACTCCACAAGTCTGACGACATTGTCTCTATCACACTTGATTCGAATAATTGGTTCATATTGATATATTGTATAATAGGGTATTTGATGATCTTTGCATTTATGTGGCCAATAATCCCATCAGGTACACACATTCAATTTAATGCATAATGTTATTGTTTGATTGTTGTTTATTTGTATAATTATGCAGCTATACTCAATCAGAGGTATGATATGTTCATTTTATGTTGTGTTCTTCATCAGAATATTTATGCAAATATAAGTATAAAGAGATCAAGCGTTGTCATCTGCAATGTGTGTGTGCGTCACTTCTGGAAACTTTTTGCCTAAAAGGGTAGCAAGAGACTGAGGTTTCATTATATTTCTTTTTTTATATTGTAGCAATGGCGTGACCAACAGATTGCAACCGAGGATGCCAAAGACGACAGCTTTCGGCCTCTCGGTGGTGATTGGTAAGCAACCCAATCTCACAAATCTCGTGTCCTAATTTCGATAACCCAAGCTCAAACCTTAACTCACTAAACTTGGCACGACATATAAATCTGATGACGCGTTTTAAAAGAATTTGGTGAACAATTTCAGATGGTATGAAACTCATTATTTGAGCACTAAAATTAAATTTGAGTGATTAGCATTTACATCATAAGTAGTCTTAATCTGTAACATTTTAAGAAGTATGGTGTTGATATTATTCTATTCGTATGGTAGGAAGTAATGAAGCCTGAAGTTGGTGCAAAAGCTGCTCCTAAGAACCCAAGAGAGTTAAAGGACGATAACAATGCTTCACGAAAAGAAAAACTGGTAACAGTTATCTAATTATCGAAAGTGGTATCGCATCCAAACATCTCCTGTAGTGTGTTTTGTTACAGCTGATTATTTACAAAACACGTTATAACTTTTCAAATGTAATGCTCAACAAATTTTGTAGATCATAACACGAGCACTATTAGGTCTAACCTTCAGAAAATACGATGTATGGTGGTCTGTTTCTGATTCAAAGTATGCTGGAATCACTTTGTTTGTAAAGAAGTGTTTTCCACGAAAGAAGGTTTCATTTAATCGAGATGGCTCAGGTAACTTAAATTCACATAGATATAAAACCTTTTGTTTTCTGATTGTTGTGACTCATGAGAAATAACATCATGAAAGGATTGGGTTGCTTTATGCGAATTTCTAAATGACAATTTGGTGTTTTGTTTTATTCGTAGTTTCCAAGCACAAAGCAGATGGCAGAGTTATTATAGCTGAATTTGAATCATTCCGTATAATGAATACGTGTGTGCCAACAATGGCTGGAAAGATGAAAAAACCGCGTTTCAAAGGAGAAGAAAATGGGATAAAAGAATGAAAGAATTCATCTTGCAATCTACTGATAAACCACTTACCTGGTGCGGTGATCTGAATGTTAGGTACCTCTTCTTGGCCAAAACTTTTTTAAAGTGCTTATGTAGTAAAGGGAAGAGGAAAGGGTTTCCTGCTAAGAATTTAGTAGTAAATGGAAGAGGAAAGGGTTGCCTGCTAATAATTTAATGGCAGAAAGGGGAAGGAGGAAGAAGTTGAATGATAGGTTGTATATGCTTAGATCTGTTGTGCCTAAAATCAGCAAGGTAGTAATATAATTGATTATCTGATTATTGCGTTTTTAAAGTTTGAAATGTTTTTTATGCTGTTGAAATGTTTAAATTGTTGTTGTTTAGATGGATAGGGCGTCGATACTTGGTGATGCTATTGATTACTTGAAGGAGTTGTTGCAAAGGATTAATGATTTGCATAATGAACTTTAGGCAACACCACAAGGTTCTTTGATGCAAGCTTCATCGAGTATCCATCCATTGACGCCTACACCACCAACGCTTCCGCAACATGTTAAGGAAGAGTTGTGTCCGAGTACTCTTCCTAGCCCAAAAAACCATCCTTCAAAGGTGATGATCGTTAACGCTTCCGCAACATGTTAAGGAAGAGTTGTGTCCGAGTACTCTTCCTAGCCCAAAAAACCATCCTTCAAAGGTGATGATCGTTTAGTTATTGGTACCATAAATGTGTTATCTGTTCTTATCGTATGTTTCTTGCAAATGTCACTTTGATTAGAGGTTGTATGATGGGCCAGTTGGAAAACATTTCAAAACAAGTACGTTTTGTATGGGTCGCGTAGGATTGGCCTACAAACACTTCTTAGTCCAAATTTTAAGTTTTAATGAATAGTCAATGGTATAGTTACAGTAATGATTGCAAAACAATGTTATTACTATCATTATCTCAATTATTTGAACAATTTAGTGGTCATTGTATGCATTAAACATAGACTTGGGCCACTTTCAACCTGTTTGATCAGCTCCTAACCTAATTTTGTTTATTTAACCCGTTTGATATTCAAACACAGTCCAGATTGACCCGTTCATATATAAATGGGTCGAATTTACCACTTTTGATTTTAAAAAGTTTTGGGAAATTACAGGTGGAGGTGTATGCAAGAGAAGGGAGAGATGTGAACATCCACATGGTATGTGGGCGCAGACCAGGTCTGTTGCTTTCAACGTTGAGAGCCCTAGAGAACCTTGGCCTGGACATTCAGTAAGCTGTCATAAGTTGTTTCAATGGGTTTGCTTAGGATGTATTTCGAGCCCAGGTATTATTATATTCATTCTCAGACATAGCAAAAGTTATGGGTAAAATGAGTAATCATTTACTATGGGTCATGTTATGGTGGTGGGGATTGTCCACTATATAGAAGTAAATCACAATTTGAGTACTAGCAAAAAGGTTTAAAAACAGAACATATATACATTATATTGACAAAATCATCTACATTATATTCACTTATTGCCATGTTTTATTATTACAATTCCTATGAAACAACACAATTGCGGTTAAGCGGTACAAAAGGGAATACTGGCCACCCACATTCTACAAGTGAAGGCGAGTAAATGAATATATGGTGACAGTTAAAACTATTGGATTGCTTATTGGCTTCTTTAGGATGAAGCTATTTGTTTGTGCTTTTTAGAAAATTAGTTTCATATAAGTGTTGTTTCTTTCGTATGGAATGGTGTTTATATCGCACTATGTCACTACATTTGATAAGAAAAAAATATAGTAGATGTTTATTTAAAGGTTGCGACTGAATTTGCAATCCTGGTATTACGATTAGACGATAAACCTTCTTTGTTTTTTGTTTTTGAACTTTACTTTTGGACGGATAATGTTTTTTAGATGTTATTTGAATGTTATCGTAAAGAGTTAGAAGATTTTTTACACTCTTTTTCTTTTTCATTTGTATGAGGCTGCACGTTGTACTACATCAATCCGTGAGTGAAGATTTGCAAAGAGGTAGGCGATGGGATACACACGCGATCAAATATTAGAAGAGGAAGTATTAAGGTATTGTTAGTATGTCTATTTACCAGTCCGTTGTAGTCTATTGCTTGACAATAATTTCTCATCTATTTGTAGCACTACACACTTAACAGGTATTTTAAAAGGCCTAAAGTGCAATATAGTATTAAGTTCTGATTCATTTGTCTTGCCAGTGTAAATTATGACCCAGTAATCAACTGTGGTATGTTTAGGCCTTGTGTGTTGTCATTTTTTTCTATTTCAGAAAGTATTATAATTTATGGTTCACATAGTTACGTAACTTGCTAAGTTGGGGAATTCTCATATTCTCAGGTTCACAAAGTCTGAAGCAAAAGACATTCTAACTCGCCCCCGGCTACATGTCCTTTGGACCCTTTGACCTTCTGGAGGAAAAGGTCAGTCGCGTATTGCTTATGTATTAAACTATGTACCTTTGTGGCTTATCAGTTGGGTACATCTCCAAAAAAACTGTATGCTTTTTACATACACATATTGACCCATTTTTAAGCAAACGGGTTAGGTTGAGACAACAAGAGCAGTTCCTTCATATGTCAAGGCAGACTCTAAGAGCCAATGACTCGAGAACATTTGAATTGTATTTTGTTTTTAATTGTATTTTTTTTTTACTTATGCACCAGGTTGGCGGATACTCTCAAAAATTTGGAACGAAGTCTTACTTATGAAAGAGGGTGGAATCATGCCTTAGTTTTAATAGGTATAACGTGATAGACCTTTTATCCATCCGTTCTCCAACTGTTGTAATACACCTTACTGTAAATATTAATTTCTTTAATCAATTATATATCTTCATTAAATTCTGCTTTTGAAAGTGTTAATCGACATTTAGAGCCAAATGATACAAAGTAATTGCCTCTGCGGTTGAAGGTGGTCGCATCATGATTCAGTTATAAGCTAAAATATTGGGTGGTTATGTTTACAGATGAAGGGGAAGTTCTTATGCTCGGTGGGCACCATGCTGTTAACAACTCTACTACTGTAACACTGAATTCTTGAAATGAAGTTAGTTATCTTTAACCATTCAAGTAATTAAATGAATGAAACTTTTTCTGGATTAATTAAATCTCTATACAATCTCTTAATTTTTGCTGATTTCAGAGGACCCAAACGAAGCCCAGGTACAGAAGATTGTTGATCTTAATGGGATAAAGGTTGTGGGAGTTGCATCAGGGTCAGAGCACTCTGTCCTTACCACAGGCAAGAGTTCTGGTCTAGATATTTATCATTATCACATGAATGCTTTACGCGCCTAAGCTGCATTCCAATGCACTTTTTGCGTGTCAATATATAAACAAGTTCACATAGTAGCATATATTTGATAGAAGTGTAACTCTTACGCATGTTATTTACTCACTGAACACGAACTTTGTGCAGAAAACGGAGTGGTAATGACATGGGGATGGGGTGAACATGGCCAGCTTGGTTTAGGTGACACATCTGATCAGACTAGGCCTCTGGTAGTGAACATGGGCCAAAACGGTTCACACGAATATATAACATCCAAAGTATACTGCGGAAGTGGCTTTATGTTTGTTGTTTGATCTTGCAGTGAAAAACAGCCTTAAAAAGAGTGAGCTCGAGTGTTTGATTTGAGTACTCAAACTTTCACGCAATAGACATAGCTCTATTACGGATGGGCGCTTAATATTTGAGTGTGCAACGGTAGACCATACACCAGCTGCAGCAGAGCACAACAACTGGGTACAAACAAGTCTCTATGCGTATGTCATCCCGAACGGAAAATACAAATTTTGTTTCTTCTCACGCTTGGAAAGTGCTTAGTTTTCGACATAATTTAAATGTATGCATCTTTTGTTAGTTTCTATTTTAGAAACCAAATTTGTAACATGGTAGTTTCATTTATGAATTATAAAATATGAGTTCTTGACAATGAAAATTTGTCAACACTGATTGAGTTTTCTTTCTGCGTAATGATGAAGCAAAAAACCCGCAACAACGATATTTATATACAAGTCATTTACCACCCTTCTTTCGCTATAGAAAAATAGGCCAACATAAATGAAAAAAAAAGAATAGATACCTTTTTATGCAAGGATCAGTGTGGAGTTTTTTACAGCACTCAGCGGTAATAATTATGATATTAAAAAATAAAATAAAACAAACGTCCTTAAAAATAATTTTAGAATAACTAAAACCATCCAAATTATAATTACAAGTCATGCCCGCCTGTAGGGCGGGCTTTGAATTTTTAATCATATATAATTGGCTCTATTTTATTGTATTTAATATAACAAACTTAAAACATAATTTTAAGTTAAGTAAAACCATCAAGCCAAATAAAACAAATGTCCTTAAAAATAATTTTAGAATAACTAAAACCATCCAAATTATAATTACAAGTTATGCCCGCTGATTGAACAAATATTCGTCAACCAAGCCTTCGATGGTGATCAAAGGAATAATGGGGTGTTGAGATTGCGCCAAGCTTGTTCTTAACCTGAAAATAAGAAATACAAAGACACTACGTTAAGTGATTGCGCAGGGGTTGGACCCTGCGAACCACCTCCGGCGTGCGAGTAAGTATATGTGATGGTAATGTAGGTCGTAAATTTATAGAGTGGAGTTAACTTGAAATTACTTACATTGTTCTTGGCCCGACTATGCTATTTATAGGTGAGAAATAGGACATAGTGGGCGGTTGCACATAGTTCGGAGATCATGGGGGCGTCCCATGGAAAGTGGTAACCGCTAGGGCTTTGTAGCCCACGATCTCTGTTTTGGCGGGAAGCCAAAGGATAGAGGAGACGTGGGTTTGACCAGGTCTGGATGATCCTTCGTGTTAGTCCCTTCGTCAGGAATACCCCGAAGGGCTTAGGGCTTCGATTGGCGGATTCCCACATGGTAACCATTCGCAGGCGAATGGTTTTACGCCAATGAAACGTGTTAAGGAGATTAACCTGGGCCTCCGAAGGGAGGGCTTTCTACAGGCTCGAAGGGGAGTCCTTCGACCCGTTCGGAGGGTACGTCATCAAGCCCCCCAGTCGAAAGTGATATATACGTACGAGTATAAATTGCATTCGACTCAAAAAACCTGCTACACTCTATCCCATTTATCACAAATTCGGACGAAATGAAGATAAGTGTTTAAATAAATTCAAACGCAATAAGAAGTACTCTATCCGTCTGATAAAAAAATAAAAGGTAAAACGCCTAACTGAATTCCGTATTAAATGCAAACCATCATTATCCGTCCACTTGCAAACCCTTAATTGCCATTTCTTTGGTAGTCGTAAAACGTCATTTCAAATTTAGCATCCATTTGAAATCCGCTTAGATAGTAAAGAAAATGTACACGTGTTCGGTTATGATCAAAGATTTCATGAGTATTTAATCTTCAATACGTTAAACCCTAGAACACTTTTACCTCTGCCCAAAATATACACAACTCTGTGTCATTGTGCTTCCATTGGAATCTAAAAGGTAAAATTCTGCCATTTTTCTTTGCTCTCCTTACTTTATTTATGAGTATGGCTGCAAAACGAATAATTAAAGAACAAACTTGTACCTTGTCGAAACAAGCATTGTCTGATTTTCTGAATGACTATCCCATACCCTTGGAATATAAAATCATGCTTCCCAGTAAAAAGCAAAGTATTTTTGATGCTCCGAAAGGATTTGTAGGCTTGTATGTGCATGCGTTTACGCAATCAAACTTTAGGATTCCCATCCACCCTCTTATTTTGGAGTTTTTGCAATATTACAAAGTACACATTTCAAGGTTTAATCCATTCGGTTTAGCCAAGTTGACAACTTATATTGTAATGTGCAAAGCGTATGGTTTTGAGCCTTCATTGACTGTGCTTAGAGGCTTTGTCAATCTCTACCCTGGTGGAGATTGGGTAACTATTGCAAAAAGGAGTGAGTATGATGTCCCACACCTATTGACTAAACCTTTTTCGAATATTCGAAATTGGAAAGGTCAATTTTTTTATATTGAGAGTACCATCATACCCTCCGAGTATCCTGAGCTGTTGGCCGAAGGGAATAGGTTTGATGAAAAATGATACAATGACCCATTACCTTATGAGGTGAGAAGTGACCTTATGTACCAACGTCTTGCACGTCATCCAGTGGACGTACAAACATTTCCTGAGCCCATCTTATTCATGGCTGGCATTGCTAAAAGTTGGGAAGAGTCTCCATTGCTTCCTGAAATTATTTGTGAAGGAAAAAGTATGTATAATTTCTTATTTCATAAATAAATAACTTACCTGCTGATATTCATCTCTTTTCCTTTGTCTGTGCAGAAATGGCTTTTCGTAACTTTGTTGTGGCTGGAGGTGCCAAGGAAGTTAGCTTTATGCCAAGGGACCCTCAAAATACGAGTTACGGAGTGGGATCTCCTTCCATTTCTGTCAATAACAATGATGTTGATGTCTCTCCACCCAAGCCTCTTGCTGTGCTCCCCCCAATCAAAACAGTTGGTACTGAGGAAGCCCCCCAGGTAGTGGAGGATGTTGGTGATTCTGATGATACCCTTTCCGGAGGTGATCAGCTCAGGATTGTGGGGTCCTCCGGCATCGCTGATAGAGTTCGGACTAGAAAAGGTACTAGTGCAAAGGCTGCAAAGGCTGCCCCCAAGAGAAAATTGAACATTCCTACTCCTACTTCCAGAACCACCAAACAAAAAACAGAGAAGTCTCGTGGGAAGACCATTATGTATGCTCCGGAAGGACTGGCTGATGAAGATGACATATCTGGTAAGTGAAAATTCTTCCAGTCTTCCTTCCTTTCCGTAATATTGCGTGTTTGGCTTATATTGTTTTCGTCTTCTTTCTTTTCTTCTTTTTTTTTTTTTAAGGTTTGCCAGATACGAAGGAATTGCCCAACTCTCTCTCCTGCCGCTTGCTTGTTGAGAATGTCACTCCTGCCTCATGGAGGAGTAAAATGAATGAAATGTCCATTGAGGAACTTTGCGATCTCAACGACAAAAGTTACATCCGACAAGCAATGTTGGACAGTCATCTGAGCTTTCGCACCAGGGGATTGCTTAATAGAGTCCAGGAGGCGAAAGAGGAGGTTGCTGTTGTTGTTGCCAGAGAAAAGGAGAGGGAGAAAAATTATGCTGAGTTGGAGAAGAGATGTGATGAAGCCATGGAGAACTTTGATAAACATCCAAGGTATGAGGCTCTTCGAAACAGGATTGATGGTCTTGAAAAACAGCTTAAGGAGTCACAGGCTGAATGTGGTAGGTTAATTCTTGAGGAGGCTAAGGTTGTAGGCTATGAGAACCAGGTGAGTGCCCTGGAGTCAAAGTGTACTGGGTTGGAGGCTGAGAGAGCCAGATTAGTGGAGCAGGATGCCAAACGTTGTCAGGAGGTTGATAGGTTGAAGCTTGAATGCCAAAGGTTGAGAAAAGATAGGGCTGAGGTTGTATCAAAGGTTGTTCCCTATATTGCTATGGAATTATATCATAGCGATGAGGTGGGAGTGGTTATGGGTAAACTGGTGAATGCAGCCATATTTCATGGCAAATGCACAACTTTGGAAGAGATTGCCGAAACTAAGAAACCCGTTGTACTTTCAGATGTGCCATACTATCGTCCAAATTCCGTTCAGGAATATGATGAAGCTGGTAATGCATTCACCACTGCAGTTTACCCCTTTCTTGCCGAAGCAACCAAAGATCCTTCAGCCTCCATCGAAGATCTTCTTTCTAAAAAACCCAAGAGTATACAGCCTCCGTCCCCAACTAAAAGAACCTTGTCTGAGAAACCCAAGTCTGCGACTCATCAAGAAGACCCAAACTCTTCTATCAACAAATGAAGGCTGCCATGTTGGCAGTAATTTAGTCTGTAAGGGTGGCGTGTACCCTTTGAAACAATTTGTTTATGTTTAAAGGTTGATGCCTTTCTTTAAGACAATTTAGCATGCTTTTATCAGGCTAGTGCCTGTTTGAATAGTTTGTCTGGGCTTCGTCCCATAATTTCGAACAACTATCTCTTTTGATGATGGCTGCGCCTGTGCGTAGTCTTTATGACTCTTAATTTGGAGGAATATTCTCCTTTTTTAATGCCATGCTTATCTTCTCTTACGCTCATTATTAGAACGTAAACATACAACCTAAGGTTATAACCTTATTGTGTGTATTTTGGACCAAGATTTTATGCAATCGTATAATTTGACTGCGACAGAGGGTCGCGACCCACTCCGTCTTTATCCTTAAGTTACAGAGGGCTTTAAATACCCAAAGACTTCATAGGAAAGCTAATGTGAATTGTAATGGATGTTAATGTTATACAAGACATGTGTCTTGCTTCATCCTTCGACATTGAAACTTGTAAAGTACTTGGCTGGATAAATCTATGTTGTATAAAACGAAACAAGAGATTTTGAGGGAAACATGCTATATCATTAAGTGGGTAGGGAGGATTACATCATTTGAAAAAATGAACACTAGACACCTACCATTAATGCTTTTTTCCCATGTGAGAAGACTATGTTACATGAAATTGAAAACAACTAAATGCTTTTAAAGAAAGGTAAGTTCTTATATGTAAGACTTACGAGAGTTTGTATCATGTCCAAACTTGTTCACGACATCTTTTGTTTCCATCCTTCGAGCTTCCGCGTTCTTTTTGTCACCTTAATTCTTCTTTGACGCTGGGCTCTTTCATTTGGCTTCGTTTGCTTTTACTCGAAGGACAACTTCCTATATGCCCTCAAGGCTTTGGGAAGTTTGTCTGCCCATTTATGCTAATATTGCCCTAGCTTCGTCTCAATTTCGGTGACAATATCCTTGTCAACACAAACGAATCTTTGCTTCACATTCAGGCTTTTACAGAAAGAAGGGAACACTCCTTCGGCAAAGTGTGGCCCTTCGTAAGAGGTGATAACTTGTGGAATTCCAAATCTGAAAATTATGTGTTCCCACATGAACTCTTCCACATCTCTTCCTTTTGTTGATGCCAACGGCTTGGCCTCGACCCACTTGGTGAAATGATCGATGGCTATGACCAAGAATTGTACCCCTCCGGGAGTTAATGGTAAGGGTCCGATTATGCTGACTCCCCATTGATCGAAGGGTCTTACAGTCATGCTAGATGTCGCATCATACTCTAATGTTTTACGGGCTTTGAAGTGTGTCTGACATACCGTGCATGTTCTGATTACTTCCCTTGCATCTTCTAGCACGGTTGGCCAGTAATAACCCCATTTTTTTACCTTCGCGGCGATGGTTCTGGGGCTTGTGTGTCTTCCACAAAATTCTTCATGAGCATTGTAGAGAATGTTCAAAGCCTGTTTTAATTCGACACAACGGAGCCAAGGAGATGAAAGACGCCTTTTGTAGAGATTATTGCCTATGAGCCTGTACTGTGGACTTTTGACTTTGATTCTCCGTGCCGAATTTGACTTATCGGGCAAAACGCCGCTTATCAAGTACATTTTGATTGGTTCTATCCAGCTGGAGCCTTCATCAAATGTTTCACTTCTTGCAATTGACCTGGTGGCCAATTCTTCTACTAAAACCTCACTGGGTAGATGAGCAAAAGCAGTTGATGCTAATTTGATTAGGGCCTCCGTCTTTTTGTTTTGGCTTATGTGGACATTTGTCACTTTTTATCGTTCGAAACCCTGAAGGAGTTTTTTAACCTCGTTCAAGTACTCCTTGATTATTGGCTGCCTTGCTCTGTGAGAACCCTTGATTTGACCAGCGACTAAAAGCGAGCCTACGAAGATGGAGACGTCATGAACCTTGATACCCTTAGCGAGTCGAAGGCCAGCCAGCAAGGCTTCGTACTCTGCTTCATCTTTCGTGGCCTTAAATTCAAAACGTAGCGCATAACTGTACTCCTTTCCCTCCGGATTTATTAGGATTAACCCTGTTCCGAAACCATTGGAGCTTGAGGCTCCGTCAGTAAATAACTTCCATTCCTCCATTGCTGTTGGGGGAGTTTCTCCATTTTGGCTGTGTCCGGAAGGTGTTTCGTTGGGGACTTCTGCGAAAGTCGGACTCTTGGTGGAGCTTGAATTATCACGTTTTTTCAATGATCCTGGAGCCGGCAGGCCAATAGCTGCTTTGAATTTCGAAGGGTTGGTTTTGACTTCTTGCTTTGTCGACTTAGTGGGTTTGAATCCCTTGAGTCGATATTCCTTGTCATAGAGCTTGTCATCAGTTCTCGGCGTCGGAGGAGTTCTGGTGCTCCTAGGACGTATCCCCTCAAAGACCTTCCCTTCGGCTTTGTGTGGCTTCTCCAATTCTGCTGTGGAACTATTTGGAGGTTGCTTTTTGCCTACCACTCTTCTTTCTGCACGACGCTTTTTTGTGACGATATCTTCTTCCTCATCCGCACCTCCAATAACATCATTCGGAGGCTTTTTAGAACCTTCCCTCTTTTTATTGTTATCCTTCGGACTGTGCTCAGAGAATACCGTCCCTATTCCGTTGGGTGTGTGAAACTTTACCGCTGCATGTATAGTGGAGACTACTATACCCATCTTTTGCATGGCGGTCCTCCCTATCAACAAGTTGTAAGGAGAGTTGGACCTTACGATAGTAAACATTAGGGTTTCTGTCCTTGTGATCCTGCCTTCTCCGATTGTTATCTCCAGCGGAACTTCCCTTAGGGGCCACGAGCGTTCGCCAGAAAACCCTACGAAAGGCATCTTCGAGTCGACCCTTTGAGACCTGACCGCAGACGAGAGCTTTCGAAAGCAATGTTCATATATGACTTCGCAAGGGCTTTCGCAGTCCATGTAAGCTCCTCTTATTTCTTGGCTAAAGATTAGGACTTTGATAACCACCGGATCGTTCGAAGGGATCCTGCCTGAGATAGGGGAAATCGTTATCTCCCTTATCTTGTTTGCTTCCGACTCCGGTACCTTCCTTTTCAAAGTGGTTTCGTCTCGATGTATCATTAGTATGGGGGCTTCGGTAGGGTTAGTATCCTTGGTCATTTGAGTGTCAATCATCTTTTCTTTGCCTTTCTTGATTCCTTTTACCAGGTGTGCTAACTGCCCAGATCTTACGGCCTCTTCAATTTGTTTCTTTAGTTCCCTGCAACTGTTCGTATCATGGCCATTGTCCTCGTGGAAGTGACAGTATTTGCTGGTATCCTTGTTTTTACCCTTACTTGTCATACGTGGAGGCGCTTCGAAGGCTTTGGCCGCCCTCTCCGTAGCAAGTATTTCCTTTGGAGACTTCGTTAGATTGCTCAACAAACCATGGTTGGGGCCTTTGTTGTACGGAGAGAACCTATCTCTGTTCTTGCTCTTGTTCTTGGACCCCTCCCACGTGGAATGCTTCGAAAACTTGTTGTTGCTATCTTTATCTATCGGAGCCCCATTAGTGGATACCTCTTTGGCTTCGATCCAAGTGTACGTCTTCTCGGTCAGCCCCTTGTAGGTTGTCGGAAGGTCGGTGGACAAGAATTCCACCAAACTCCGATTCCTAAGGCCATGTACGAAACCAGAAATACGCTGATCTTCATGAAGACCCAAAATTTGCAAAGTCTCATCGGTGTACCTAGTAACGAAGGCTCTTGTGCTTTCATTGTCTTTTTGTTTGATGTTGTGCACCGTTAAATAAGTCCTTGTGAATTTCTTTTGCTGACTGAAGTGTGACCGGAACTTGGCTTTGAGATCATCAAGGTTGACGATGCTACCGGGCTTTTGCCCATTCCACCAAATACGAGCAGAATCCCGTAGGGTGTATGTGAACATGTGACAGGCCACCGGCATAACCCATTTTTTCATTTTGATAGCCCCTTCGAACAAGTGTAAGAAATTGTCCGGATCCCCCTTCCCATCATAAGTCCCGACATGTGAAGGCATTTTTAACCCATCAGGCAATGGGTAATCTTCTATCCACCTAACGAAGGGTGTGGCTGAACCCATAGGGTCTGAATATAGACAATTATAAGGTGGTGCGTACATGGGGACAACATTGTATGGATTGCTGTTTGGGGGCATTCCCATAGGAGTCTGGCCTGGGTAGGACTGATAAGGTGTATTCATGGCAAACGGGTAACTGTTTCCAATGGTATACGGAGGGTACGCCATAGGGTGGCCGAAGGGCATGCTCCCATAATTTTGAGGGAAGCTTGGGTTGTTAGGCTGTCCATTTACTGGAGTATATAAATTTTGAGGATAAGACTGAGTTTGGAACGAGGGGTACATACCATTGGGAGGAAGATTTCCTCCCATATTGATTGTAGACGGATTGCCTTCTACGCCTGATGCGTGAGAAGGCTGCAGCGGGACCCCGGCTTCCGTTCTTCCTAGATGAGCGGCTAGCAATGGAGGCAAGGTCACCCCCCTTTCTTCCCTAGGCTGACTCCTACCGCTAGAGCCTTCGGCAACCACCCCTTCTCTTCTTGTCGGAGCCCTCTCAGGGACCCTTCGAAACCAATGGACCTTTTGCTTAAACTTCTACCAATTGGAGACCCAATTCTTAAGGCCGATAGGGTTGGCCCTTGGGTCGGAGGCCTAGGTTCCATCTCCATTTCTTCATCATACTCATCACTCGAGTATTCCAATTCCCTTCGAACCTCTGCATTCCTGACTTGTCTGTTGCGAGCCCTTAAAAGGGTTTCCAACACTTCGTGGTTGGCTTCGACAAAGGCTGGGCTAATGACAGGTTCTGGGTTGGCTGATGTCGAAGCATGATTGTTGGTTGTGATTTCTGGATGAGAACGTGTTGTGAAGGTGGAGGCGGTTATTGGGGGAAGGTTGTTAGGGTCGTCAGTTGGTATTGGTGTTAAGGTAGAGAAACCCGGTGGGGGAGTATCTTCTCTTCCTTGGTCCATGCCGGAATAATAGTGAAATTGGTTGGTAGGTTAAAAGCTCGGAATTAACGAGACCAATTGTAGCGGTCCCACGGATGGCGCCACTGATTGAACAAATATTCGTCAACCAAGCCTTCGATGGTGATCAAAGGAATAATGGGGTGTTGAGATTGCGCCAAGCTTGTTCTTAACCTGAAAATAAGAAATACAAAGACACTACGTTAAGTGATTGCGCAGGGGTTGGACCCTGCGAACCACCTCCGGCGTGCGAGTAAGTATATGTGATGGTAATGTAGGTCGTAAATTTATAGAGTGGAGTTAACTTGAAATTACTTACATTGTTCTTGGCCCGACTATGCTATTTATAGGTGAGAAATAGGACATAGTGGGCGGTTGCACATAGTTCGGAGATCATGGGGGCGTCCCATGGAAAGTGGTAACCGCTAGGGCTTTGTAGCCCACGATCTCTGTTTTGGCGGGAAGCCAAAGGATAGAGGAGACGTGGGTTTGACCAGGTCTGGATGATCCTTCGTGTTAGTCCCTTCGTCAGGAATACCCCGAAGGGCTTAGGGCTTCGATTGGCGGATTCCCACATGGTAACCATTCGCAGGCGAATGGTTTTACGCCAATGAAACGTGTTAAGGAGATTAACCTGGGCCTCCGAAGGGAGGGCTTTCTACAGGCTCGAAGGGGAGTCCTTCGACCCGTTCGGAGGGTACGTCATCACCCGCCTATCGGGCGGGCTACAAATTTTTAATCATATATAATTGGCTCTATTTTATTGTATTTAATATAACAAACTTAAAACATAATTTTAAGTTAACTAAAACCATCCAAATTATAATTAAAAGTCATGCCCACCCTTGGGAGGGCTTTGAAGTCTAGTGTGTGTATATTATATATATATATATATATATATATATATATATATATATATATATATATATATATATATATATATATATATATATATATATATATATAGGGTCCAGTTCTAGAGAAAAATATAATTAGATAGAAAAGTGAGAAAAAAAGTTACAGGGTAGAATTTGATAACCATCAAAAGTTCAGGGTAAAAAATAGAAAACACTACACACACAACAAAACACGCACTCTCTCACTCTCCGATCAGATACAACACACACACACAGCTATATCGCCATCTACATCGCCACCACCACCATCTACATCGCAACCACCACACCGCCACCGCACCGCCGCCAATCACCAACGCACCACAACAGCATCAATAATCGTCATCATTGCCGTCATCATCTCCACTATACAAAACCCTAACTATACTCATTTCCGTCATCATCTCCACCATCACCGGAGTAGCTTAAACCACCCACACCGCACACCAGACAATCACTCGTACATCTGTCGTTTTTAATCACAGGTTTTTGTCGTTTTTAATAACAGGTTTTTTAATTTTTATGTTATTTTAGTGCATCATTGTGCAAAATTATAAAAATAATTACTGTTATTGTAGAATGGAATAATATTGAATGAATTTGTATGTATAAAATTACATTTAGTGCATCTGAGAAAATAATATATTATATCATTTATTTGTATGAATAAATGCATCATTATAAACATTATGTAAAAAAGTGTATGTGATTAGATTATAAGGAATTTAATTACAACATATTTTTGTTAGATTAGAGCATCGCGAGATAGATTGATGCATCCATTTTGTATTATTATAGCATCGTGTGACGTGTTCGGCATCTGTTTGTTTGATTAATGCATCAACAATTAATGTTATGGAATCTGTTAGAATAATTAGAGCATCAGGTTACAATTTAAGAGATTCAAATGATTAGAGCATCAATTGTTTGATTGATTAATGCATCACAAAATTTATCAGTTATGAGAAAGCGATTAAGCTAAGTGTATTACGGTTTGTGTGTAACTATGCGGTGGTGTTGCACTTTTAAGTGTTTTTATCTTAGTTTATCATGTTTTGAGAAAGCGATTAAGCTTCTGGAAGATGGATTTATCAGTTATGGCCCTTTTATATAGTCGGTTAATTTGGCAATAAGCTTAAGGTTCAAATTTGGAGTGTTTTAGGAATGCGTTAGCTATTAAGCTTGACTAAACGTCGCCTAAGTGTGAAATAAGCTGTTTTCATTCAGCGGTTAAGGATTGCTTATTTTAAAAGATTTGTGCATCTGTTAATATATTACTGCATCTGCTAATATATATTAGTGCATCTGTTAATATATATTAGTGCATCTGTTAATATATTAGTGCATCTGCTAATATATATTAGTGCATCTGCTAATATATATTAGTGCATCTAATATATATTAGTGCATCTGCTAATATATATTAGTGCATCTATTAATATATATTAGTGCATCTGTTAACAGATTTGTATATTAGGTACACATACTAGATGGATACCAGAAGTAAAGTCAAACAAAGCAAAAAAAAACCAAAATTGACCCAGAACTCCTCATAACCGAGGTTTAGTAATGGCGGCTGACAACACTCACAAACCAACCACCACAGCTCTTCTAGTCATCGATATGCAGGTTCACACACTCACACTTAATCTTTTGTTGAATATTTACACACTCATTCCTGTAAAAATTTAAACTGTATTTGTCTTGTTTTTGTTCAGAATGATTTTGTTTTGTCGGATGGATCAATGCGTGTTGATGGTGGTCTAGCTATTGTTTCTAATGTTATTAAAGCTGTTGATGTTGCTAGACAACGTGGCTTCCTTGTTGTCTGGGTACTTTTTTTCTTCTTTCTATTATAGTACTTATTAGCTTTTATAAGTAGAGTAAGTCCAAATTGTTTGCTTAAGCTTATTAGCTTTTATAAGTAGAGTAAAAACACAAACCATGGGCGTATGAGCTTATTATTTATAAGCCGTAAGCTGCAATGAAATCTGAATCCCTCCAAGCCTCCGTCATTGCTGACCTTGTTTTATTATCCTGCATTGGCTTACGAATAGTTTTCGACCACGGCGGTGGGCCCGAGATTAATTCATGGCTGAACAGGTTGAATATTGAGCCTAATTTTTTAAACGGTTTGCGCGTAACTGACGCATTAACCATGGAGATTGTTTCCATGGTTTTAGTAGGGAAAGTTAATAAGCATTTGGTAGGTTTGATTAATAAAGCGGGTGGGACTGCAGTCGGGTTATGTGGGACTGATGGTAGGATATTTACGGCTATACCGAGTCCTAATGCTGATAAGTTAGGTTTTGTAGGGGAGATTAGTAGTGTTGACACGTCGGTATTGAGGACGTTGGTTAGTGATAATTTGATACCTGTGATTGCCTCTGTAGCTGCTGATGGGACTGGACAGAGCTATAATATTAATGCTGATACTGCTGCAGGGGAGTTCTGCGTTGGGTGCGGAGAAGCTCTTGCTCTTGACGGATGTGGCGGGGATTTTGGAAGATAAGGAGGATGTGGGGAGTTTGGTTAAGGAGATTGATGTGAAAGGGGTTAGGAAAATGATGGATGATGGGAAGATTGCCGGTGGGATGATTCCGAAAGTGAATTGTTGTGTGAAAGCATTGGCGAATGGGGTTAAGACTGCGAGTATTATTGATGGGCGGTTGGAACATTCGTTGCTTTTGGAGGTGCTTACGGATGGAGGTGCCGGAACTATGATTACTGGGTAAGAATTTTTGTTCTGTTATGAAGTGTTTGATGTGATGTCTCGTTTGAGTTCTTTGTGTTATGAGTTTGTTTTTCTTGATAGTAATTGTTAAAGAACAAGAGGAAGTGGTATTAAGTGGTAGTTTGGAGTAAAAACCGCCGTTGATGTAGCTCAAAAATCCCTTGCAAAGGGTTCGGATAGTTAATTAAGTTACTATTTCTGCAATAAATGTTACTGCTTTGTGCATTTTGTATTTGTCTGCAACATTTACTCTTTGCACATCAGAGTTCAAATTTTGTAAAGCTCGTTTGATCATAGATTCGTTGGTAGTATTAGTACTTAGCATAAGACAAATCATAATCTGTTGCATTCTTGTGAAATGCCGATATGCATTGATCTTGTGTATAATGTTATGATGTGCATCATATGAATCATGCTTACTAATTATAGGCTAAGGTTGGAACCCGTTGGGATTATGGTTATGTCAACTTTAAAAAGTCATGTATATGCTGATATATGTACAAGCTACCAACAGGTTTAAATTGTCTTGATGTAAGAGGCTTATTAAGTTAAATTTTGTTATTAACTATGGCCTTGCATTTCTGTATATTGCACTCAACAGCTGTTTCTTGCCTTTTGAGACCAGTGAGTATGATTAGTGCATCAATGAGTATGATTAGTGCATCAGTGAGTAATGATTAGGGCATCTATGAGTATGATTAGTGCATCAAGAAGGTAGATATTAGGGCATCTATGAGTATGATTAGTGCATCGAAAATGTATATGTTTGAATGGTTGAGCTTTGGTCCGGGTATATATCATGACCCAATTTTACACAAATGTGTTGAACAGGCCATGGCATCTATCCATCTGATTCAACTGCATCTGATTCAATATTTTAGGTATCTGATTTTTTTTTTATTATTATTTATTTATTTATTATTTATTTATTTATTTATTTATTTATTTTTTGTAATTTGTATATACTATATAGGTTATGATGGCTAATTGTGCCAATCAAAGAGGCCGCACTTGGAAACCTCTGCACCATTTCTTTCTGTGAATTTAACAGGAATATGGTTAAGAGAATTGCTTATGGTTTGATTAGGCTTGCTACTGCTGTTTCAATGTTATGGCCGAGTCTACGACTATAGCATTTCCGGCTTGTCGGACTCATGAGGTGTTGCTCTGATCATCTTTTTTCTATTCCTTAAATAGCTTATAGAAAATAACTTGTTTCAGTCAAGGGTAAAGTTTGTTACTTTGAAAATAACTGGTTTTGGGTAAAGGGTTCAAACAGATTTGATCCAAATGAAACAGGGTCAAAAGGGGCAAATTTAAAATCCAGGTCCATATGGTTACTTTTAAATTCTTTATCCCTTAATCATATCATCTGATCCATGAACTACATTATCGCTACATATCATATGATTACTCAGTAGCTAATAATGAAACGGCTCAAATGGGTCAAAAATCTGTCCGAAGTGTTTTCTTTTGCATAAACCTCTTAAATACTTTTAGAAAAAAAGTTGCTTTTATATATTAGTACTACAACCATGTTTGATACAATCTATTTAAAAAAACTTGTTTCAGTTTGGAAATCTTCCTTACAGGTTTCAAGCAAACACTTGGGTCGTACCTTCAGTTGTTGCCGACAACCCATCTGTTTTCCCGCCACTTCCTGTAGAAGATGAAAGTTGTGGAGGAAATGGTGGTGGACAAGGAAGGGATGGTAAACATGATCGTAGGAAGTGGGCAAAAAAATTCTCAATTTTGGCAGCAATGCTTGTAAAACAGCATAATAGAGGCAAGTTCGAGATAGAAAAGCTTTTTTGCTTCACAGCCTAATATACAAGTTATGATAAAGATGCCTCTCAATTTACATCGTTGCAAGGTAGTTGACCCACGATTTGTCAAATTTGTGTGATCTAAGCACTGTTCCATGGGATTTGCGAAACTCAAGAATCTGAAGTTATAATGAAAGCACAGTTCTTGTATATTATAATGAGATTTTGTTCACGGGATTAGCATAAATAATTATGAGACTATTGTTTAAATTTTTATATGAATGGGTTGAAATAAAATCAACTCTAAGTGGTATTTCATTAAGATATCCTCAATATTACATATTATGCTATGGCAATAATAAATGTAACACCCCAACCCGGCAAGGGTAAAGATGTCACGTTAATGGTTTCATATCAGATCAAACAAAGCATACTTCAATAGTAATACAATAACTTGTCAAAGGTTACAAATGAAATACTAACATTACAAGGTCAGGAATGAATCAAAACTAAATACTAAGTCTGCAAATGCAATCCTTCTAATGACTTCTACTTCAGAATAACTGTCAAGGTCTTCTAAGTCCAAAAGTCTCTTCACTCATACCCAAACCCGTCATCCTGCTTATAACCTGCCGCACACGAAAAGAAAACGTGCGGCTGAGCTTAAAAAGCCCAGTGAACAGATATAACGATAATAAACAGAAATAGAGAAATGAAACAAAAGTCAAACAGATGTAGTATGGTTCAATGGATAAGTCAATGAATAAGTATAAGGGAAAGAGAAAGGGATAGTAATCCACCACGAGCCCAGAAACAGATCATATCATATCGTAACCATAAATCTTCAAATCATATAGAGGGGAGACCTCTCAGATAATCAGATAATATGAGGGGTGTCCTCATTCTTCAAATGGAGTAGCTAGCTCCCAGATATATGTGAAAGGCATGTATTGCACACAGCACCAGTCACCAGACAAATCATATCATATCAGATTAAATCCACTAAACAGATCAGATCTAGGATTGCAATCCATACGCCCCCCAGAAACATAAATAATCCATAATCAAAGTAATGCGCATATCATAATCAGAATGGGGACGGTGTGAGGAATCACTCACCCACACATGAGTCATGCCAGTGGTGCATCACAGACACGGCCAGGTTACCTTCCTGGCTAGGTAACAGAAAAGTGGCTCGGGTATCAAACTAAGAGTCAAGGTCAAAGGTCAAAGGTTCATATCATAATCAGGGTGTCATATCAGAAGGTTCAATATCAGAAGTTCATAATCAGACCAGTCAAAGTATCAGAGGGTCAAGTATCAGAAATTCAAATATCAGAAGGTCAAATATCCCAGGTCAATATCCAAAAAGGGTCAATGTATCCGATGGTCAAATCTTCAAAAGGTTCAATATCAAAAGTACTTTTCAAAAGGTTTTCTCTTAAGGTTCATTAAAAAACAATCATTCAAAAATAGTTTTCAAAAATGGTCTTTCAATTAGTTTTCATAAAACGAACTTCAAAATAGTTTTCTTAAAGTCAATATATCATGCTTGAAAAACTCTTTCAAAATACTTTACTTAAAACATTTCCATCTCATATCAAAAAGGTCTTCATATCATAGGTTCAAAATCAGAGATCAAAGGTCGAAGCAAAGGTGTCATAGCAAAGGATCGTAACAGAGTATCAAATCAGAGAATTTAACAGGTCAGAGAAGAATCATAGGAAACCTTACAGAGAAGGTCAGAATATCTGTACCTTAACGCAAATGAAAGAACACTCGGAAACACAATCACTCCCTCTTCAAAAGATCATCCTGAATTAAGAATCGTTTAATGTTTAAGAGTCCATTTAAATTTTATGAAATCTAACTGGTACATTATTAGTTCATATGTAATGTTATTATATATTATATTTAAGGCCATTTATTTCTACATGCAAGATTTGTTATTTTTACAACCAAACCGATCATTCATAAAATGCCACCATGGTTTCATTCCTAATTTCATGATTAGTCCTCACTTTAAAATCATGGACACTTTATTATCAAATACTTGAATGTTTCAAAGCATATTTCAAAGTTTTATTATGTCTTAAAGAAGATAGTAATTCATGTATGTAGGTGCCATATATAGATTTCATGCAACATCTATATTCAATTATTTAGTGTAACAGCTTCCTTTATTCTAGTTTAAGTCTATAATATCTGATATATCATATGCACGTATGCGAGATAAACACGAGAACTAACAAAGCTGGATCGATCGAACCCGCAAACCTCTTCTTTTAAACCAAACCTTACGTACATGTTTTTATATATGATTAGTGACTATATATTCGACCCTAATTATATATATTGATACATTTGATCCATGATCTTTATTCGACTCGACCACCCGAACTCAACATTACGTAAAGAAATATGAGGCATGATTCATCTCTAAATCCATGTGTATACAACACACTTGAACACAAACTAATCCTTAACCCTTTATTTAACGCATGGACAGATTGCATCATATTAATATGTTGTAGTAGCAGGATTTCATGCATGCGTATATAATGACCACATATTAGTATTGATATAGAAATTCTCATGTCCATATATTTCATGCCCGTATGATTTATATCTATAAATCATAAAGTTTTGTTATAACAGTTCAAAAATACCTTAGACGAGGATGATCGAAACCGGAAATACAAACACGAACACCATCGCAAATACCAATTCGAACACTAACACCATGATTCAACAAGACACGATCGATCCCAAAACCCAAACGTATACGAGTGATGCACACAAAATTTCCGTACAAACACGAACTATAATGCACCATCGAACCAAAGTCTTTAACGCGAACACCAACCGATCGGATCACCCGAGCAGGTTCCAAACTCGCACCGCCCGACGTGAACCGTACCCAAACTCGGAATTTGATAAACACTTGAATCTCTCTAGGTTTTATTTAGCTGTGCCAGTTTGTTTTATTTCAGTGTAGGGATAATATTGTGAATGAACTATGATGGATACTGTGTAAATATATGGACGCGGGTATAATCATACTTCGAAAACCACGGGATTTTTACGCGTTTCTTTCGACTCAACATTGATGGCAATATTGTGTTTCCTTCTTGCCTTGGCTCGTAAAGTTTAGAGAGAAAAGGAACATGATATACGGCTTGTGAGAAGTTAAAAGAAAAGTCTGCTTTATAGAATGCCATGTGATACTAACAAGGGAGGGAACAAGGAGATCTTCTAAATGATATCACCTTTACTTTCTTGGCCCCATCCGTATAATATGTTTATAATATATAAGGAAATAACGTGTGTGGGTCTTTGAAAGGAAATAACGTGTGACTTTAGAAAGTGGTTTTAAAGTGTATGGCAGGTTTATACAGATAAGGAATGGCTTTATAGCTGTGATTGTGGATCGAATATTAAAGGTGATTGGAGAAGTAATTGTGCTTAAATCAATGGTTGTGATTACGAGATAATTATTAATTTAGTGTTTCCATATTAGAATTAAAGAGCTTCACAAATTTATAGTTACTAATGGGGTCCATATAATAGGTGAGACGTGTGATATAATTCATAGATAAATTAGGTTGTAACGATTTCTTATTACGTATAATTTAGGTTTGTAGTTAATCGTGTTCATAACTTAGGATATAACTTATATTAGATTAATGTACAAATTAATGTTGCTTATATGATTTTCATAAGTTCTCAAAAATTTAAATTTGAGGGCATTTTTGTCATTTCAGATTATGTTAGTTTTTGGGTTTTACAACTTCTTCCCCTCTAAAAGAAGAATTTTCGTCCTCGAAAATTGAGGTGAAACAAAACGGAAACACAGCTGACTGTGAACAGAATTATGAAAGACTTGTTTCTCATGACTTTATCTTGTTGATCAGTTTCGGTTTCCTCAGAAAAGACAATTCATACTGAATCCAAATAATAATATATCAAACGTAATAGATGAAAATCAGATTCTCTCAGAAGAGACAAAGAAATACATAGGATTTTGACAGATATGCCGTCCACAGAATTTGAATTGACAAATCAGATTAGAACGTACAGAAATAGATTATCGATAACATCCATTGGCAAAAGTTCTATAACAGAACCTAAGATTATTATCAGAAGTTCAGAGGTCAGCAGAACGCGTGACGAGAATCCAGGCGTATCAATTCGCCTAACGGGGAAAGCAGATTACGCGTATAGGTAGAATGAACTTAAAGTCTCACTAATGCAGATAATTTTAAACAGTTATCAGAATTTCTAAAGCTTCTAAGGCACTTCTCGAAATATCCTATGCCCACAACAAGTGCACGTTATATGATGTAAGTATTATCACGTTGGCCAGACGTCATAATACTAGCATCATATAAATATGCCCTCATGATGGTCATACTTTATCTCAAGTCGTGAACAGAACAACTTATCTTAATCTACTTAAACTTTCTACGGTCTCAGGGGTCATCAAAATCAAACGCCATAACTAAGAGGAGAACAAACTACTCGAAAGAGTTAACGAAAGTTCCAGAATGTCTATCAGAATTTGGTACATCATTAAAAGCATCGGATCATCCATCATTCGTCAAATTTCACATAATAAAACCATCATCCGACTTACGCAGAATGAACACAGAGCAGAATTACTAATAGAGAACCTAAATCATTCAAAGGATTTTATCATCAGGTAACAGAATTTAAATGGGTCAAGAGGAAATGAATTACGTCATCCATAGCTTCATCCATCACATAATCAACTCTTTCAAACACAACCGTTCGCTTCAGAATTATCGTCCATTCAAATACATGATCTTAAACTTCTTCCAAGTCCATGCAGTCTATCGTATGATTATAGAGTGGAAAAGAATATCAACTCGAGTCTGGTCCCTCAAGCCTTCGGCACTTCTCCTTGGAACTGCGGTGTAGAAACGCGAATCTCCGGTATGGTCACTGTGCATTCTTCCGTTCGCTAGTCTGCTTCTGCTCTCAATTCCTCTTAGTACAACTAAAACGAATAGAGAAGCAAGACTGCGTGTCTTCGACAGATCTTCAGCACAGTTCAGAATTCACCATCTCAAACTGCCGTCATCGCCGGATGCATGGTAGTGTTGTCTGCTACAATCTCTAGGTGCCAACCAAGTCTGTTTCCTCCAGAATAAGGGTCCTTTTACAAGATGATTTACATGCTCCTCTTTGTGCATAAAACTGAAATACTTCCCAGAGGTTACTCTCAGTTTGTCATCTCCCTTCTTAGAAGTTTTTGTGGTTGCTTCTTCAGTCCTTCACTCCCCCACAGAGGTCGTCTGGTACGGAGTTTACAAATATAGAATCAATTATTGATACGCTGAATTGAAAGGTGGTTATGGTAGTGATACGATTTGGTTTACGATAGTGATACGATTTGGTTGACAATACTCCAAAGTTTTCTCTTTCTTCTTCACAAGCTAACAGGGTATTCAAAATGAAACACTGAGGTGAACAAAATCATATTCCATCATCTTCTCCAATTTCTCAACTTCAATGGCATCATGGTTCGTCAACTGATATTGGTTCAAATTTCATTCTACTTCTCAACCAGGAGGGAAACCCAAGAGTTCCATCGGAGCACACCAGAAACTTTGCACAGCAAAACTTCCAATGCCAAGGTTTTTAAGGGTGATTACTAATAGGTGTCAGGAGGCAATTAACAATCAAATGAAATAGAGGTAGATGTCTCCATAGAAGCGTTAACAGATTTGAGTGGTTACCGGTTATCATAACGAAAGTGGGATGAAACATATTACTAAAGGTCACAAATCAGATACGGTAGTCCCTGGCAGCGTATGAGGGCCAGCCAATCCATAACTTAAAGACCTCAAAATCGAATATGTCAAAAGTAGACGGATTCGTAGGACGAGTACGGTCGCCAAGCCAGACGGTTAGTTCATATATCAAGGTCAAGTACATGGTTCATCAAAGTGCGGAGATAGATAAACGAACAATTCAAGGTGTTAGAGTCTTGTTTAGCTATTTAGCATACGTGGCAGGTAGGTTGTGAGTCATCGGAAATACAAACATCGTATAACTGTCAAGAGTGAGGCATATCGAATATCAGTTATCAGTTTCATCATGCTCAGTTAACCATTTCTCATCGAGACAAAATTATCGTCATATCCATGGCTAATAATCACCAGAGTTCTCATAGGAGTAGAAATGGACTTCGCAAGGACAGAGTAATATCAGATGATACCCTTTAATCCAGCACGGAAATGAATTTATAGAATGTGTCAAACACCTTAAGGTTAAATGGCCTTCGGGATAGTCAGAGGAGTATCAAACTGCTTATCAAATAGGTCGGAAGTAAAGAACAAGATCAGGTAGAGATAGCAAAAGTTTAACAATCGGAAATCATGGTAGGGAGTTCAAGATGGTTTTCAAACATCGAAGGTGAAACATCAGAGGGTAGTCGTCAATGATCAATCAACCTATCCTTTATCAGACTAAAATCAAAGTTTACTATGAAAACAGATCGACAACGCAAATCTTATCATTCAGAAGTGAGAGGAAAACATTCCTATACTCGTGGTTAAAACACCACCAGACTTCTCATGGGAACAGAGATGTTTAAGACGAACTCAGATAGGGTCAAAAGATTCATAGATTATCAAAAGCAAGGCACGAATCAGAGTGATGCGGAAGCAAAGATGCTTAAACAAAAGCCTTATAGTCTACCCATTCCTCACTGGTCAAAACTTAAGTTCTTATAGGGAAATCCTAAAGCAATTCTTAAAGGTTATCTTATGAGCGCATACAGTGGAAACTTAGTGGTCCAAACTTCACAGGTCAAGGGTAAATGTATTACGAGTCGCAGCCTGTCGCTCTGATACCATAAATTGTAACACCCCAACCCGGCAAGGGTAAAGATGTCACGTTAATGGTTTCATATCAGATCAAACAAAGCATACTTCAATAGTAATACAATAACTTGTCAAAGGTTACAAATGAAATACTAACATTACAAGGTCAGGAATGAATCAAAACTAAATACTAAGTCTGCAAATGCAATCCTTCTAATGACTTCTACTTCAGAATAACTGTCAAGGTCTTCTAAGTCCAAAAGTCTCTTCACTCATACCCAAACCCGTCATCCTGCTTATAACCTGCCGCACACGAAAAGAAAACGTGCGGCTGAGCTTAAAAAGCCCAGTGAACAGATATAACGATAATAAACAGAAATAGAGAAATGTACAGAATAACAGAAACAAAGGTCAAACAGATGTAGTATGGTTCAAGGGATAAGTCAATGAATAAGTATAAGGGAAAGAGAAAGGGATAGTAATCCACCACGAGCCCAGAAACAGATCATATCATATCGTAACCATAAATCTTCAAATCATATAGAGGGGAGACCTCTCAGATAATCAGATAATATGAGGGGTGTCCTCATTCTTCAAATGGAGTAGCTAGCTCCCAGATATATGTGAAAGGCGTGTATTGCACACAGCACCAGTCACCAGACAAATCATATCATATCAGATTAAATCCACTAAACAGATCAGATCTAGGATTGCAATCCATACGCCCCCCAGAAACATAAATAATCCATAATCAAAGTAATGCGCATATCATAATCAGAATGGGGACGGTGTGAGGAATCACTCACCCACACATGAGTCATGCCAGTGGTGCATCACAGACACGGCCAGGTTACCTTCCTGGCTAGGTAACAGAAAAGTGGCTCGGGTATCAAACTAAGAGTCAAGGTCAAAGGTCAAAGGTTCATATCATAATCAGGGTGTCATATCAGAAGGTTCAATATCAGAAGTTCATAATCAGACCAGTCAAAGTATCAGAGGGTCAAGTATCAGAAATTCAAATATCAGAAGGTCAAATATCCCAGGTCAATATCCAAAAAGGGTCAATGTATCCGATGGTCAAATCTTCAAAAGGTTCAATATCAAAAGTACTTTTCAAAAGGTTTTCTCTTAAGGTTCATTAAAAAACAATCATTCAAAAATAGTTTTCAAAAATGGTCTTTCAATTAGTTTTCATAAAACGAACTTCAAAATAGTTTTCTTAAAGTCAATATATCATGCTTGAAAAACTCTTTCAAAATACTTTACTTAAAACATTTCCATCTCATATCAAAAAGGTCTTCATATCATAGGTTCAAAATCAGAGATCAAAGGTCGAAGCAAAGGTGTCATAGCAAAGGATCGTAACAGAGTATCAAATCAGAGAATTTAACAGGTCAGAGAAGAATCATAGGAAACCTTACAGAGAAGGTCAGAATATCTGTACCTTAACGCAAATGAAAGAACACTCGGAAACACAATCACTCCCTCTTCAAAAGATCATCCTGAATTAAGAATCGTTTAATGTTTAAGAGTCCATTTAAATTTTATGAAATCTAACTGGTACATTATTAGTTCATATGTAATGTTATTATATATTATATTTAAGGCCATTTATTTCTACATGCAAGATTTGTTATTTTTACAACCAAACCGATCATTCATAAAATGCCACCATGGTTTCATTCCTAATTTCATGATTAGTCCTCACTTTAAAATCATGGACACTTTATTATCAAATACTTGAATGTTTCAAAGCATATTTCAAAGTTTTATTATGTCTTAAAGAAGATAGTAATTCATGTATGTAGGTGCCATTTATAGATTTCATGCAACATCTATATTCAATTATTTAGTGTAACAGCTTCCTTTATTCTAGTTTAAGTCTATAATATCTGATATATCATATGCACGTATGCGAGATAAACACGAGAACTAACAAAGCTGGATCGATCGAACCCGCAAACCTCTTCTTTTAAACCAAACCTTACGTACATGTTTTTATATATGATTAGTGACTATATATTCGACCCTAATTATATATATTGATACATTTGATCCATGATCTTTATTCGACTCGACCACCCGAACTCAACATTACGTAAAGAAATATGAGGCATGATTCATCTCTAAATCCATGTGTATACAACACACTTGAACACAAACTAATCCTTAACCCTTTATTTAACGCATGGACAGATTGCATCATATTAATATGTTGTAGTAGCAGGATTTCATGCATGCGTATATAATGACCACATATTAGTATTGATATAGAAATTCTCATGTCCATATATTTCATGCCCGTATGATTTATATCTATAAATCATAAAGTTTTGTTATAACAGTTCAAAAATACCTTAGACGAGGATGATCGAAACCGGAAATACAAACACGAACACCATCGCAAATACCAATTCGAACACTAACACCATGATTCAACAAGACACGATCGATCCCAAAACCCAAACGTATACGAGTGATGCACACAAAATTTCCGTACAAACACGAACTATAATGCACCATCGAACCAAAGTCTTTAACGCGAACACCAACCGATCGGATCACCCGAGCAGGTTCCAAACTCGCACCGCCCGACGTGAACCGTACCCAAACTCGGAATTTGATAAACACTTGAATCTCTCTAGGTTTTATTTAGCTGTGCCAGTTTGTTTTATTTCAGTGTAGGGATAATATTGTGAATGAACTATGATGGATACTGTGTAAATATATGGACGCGGGTATAATCATACTTCGAAAACCACGGGATTTTTACGCGTTTCTTTCGACTCAACATTGATGGCAATATTGTGTTTCCTTCTTGCCTTGGCTCGTAAAGTTTAGAGAGAAAAGGAACATGATATACGGCTTGTGAGAAGTTAAAAGAAAAGTCTGCTTTATAGAATGCCATGTGATACTAACAAGGGAGGGAACAAGGAGATCTTCTAAATGATATCACCTTTACTTTCTTGGCCCCATCCGTATAATATGTTTATAATATATAAGGAAATAACGTGTGTGGGTCTTTGAAAGGAAATAACGTGTGACTTTAGAAAGTGGTTTTAAAGTGTATGGCAGGTTTATACAGATAAGGAATGGCTTTATAGCTGTGATTGTGGATCGAATATTAAAGGTGATTGGAGAAGTAATTGTGCTTAAATCAATGGTTGTGATTACGAGATAATTATTAATTTAGTGTTTCCATATTAGAATTAAAGAGCTTCACAAATTTATAGTTACTAATGGGGTCCATATAATAGGTGAGACGTGTGATATAATTCATAGATAAATTAGGTTGTAACGATTTCTTATTACGTATAATTTAGGTTTGTAGTTAATCGTGTTCATAACTTAGGATATAACTTATATTAGATTAATGTACAAATTAATGTTGCTTATATGATTTTCATAAGTTCTCAAAAATTTAAATTTGAGGGCATTTTTGTCATTTCAGATTATGTTAGTTTTTGGGTTTTACAATAAATCTCTACCATAGTCCACAAATGAGTCAAATTTGTTGTGCACCAAATGAAAACATGTTTGCTGACGCACGACTTTCTTTGGTACATACAAAACAAAAAAAAAAAAAAAAAAAAAAAAAAAAAAAAAAAAAAAAAAAAAAAAGAGAAATTAGTGAACTAAGGAAAACACAAGAAGAAACCATGTTTGCCCTCTAAAAAATGAAAAAATTAACAAAAAGGCCCCTGGAGTTGGGAGGGAAAAAAAGAAGAATGAGGGAGGGGAGATTTAAAGGCTTTTCTCACGTTTCCACCAAATGGTACTTTTCTCATGAACCAATATATATATATATATATATATATATATATATATATATATATATATATATATATATATATATATATATATATAGTATTTACACGTAATAAAAATATATTACTCTAATGTTGTTAGTTTTTTATCTTTGTAAGATTGCAAAATTGCGATTATAGAAACTCGTTTAGTGTCATAGTTTTAAGTTTTAGTTTTCGGCGTTATAATTTATCAACTAGTTATTTATGTATAATACTATTGTTGAAACTTATAAGGCTTATTTGTAATTTATTATTAATTAGTTTTTAATTCTTCAAGTTATTGTTGACGGTATAAAAATAATAACAAATGAGAAATGGTGCGGCTTTGGTCGAGAATTGAAACTAAAGAGAACACCCCGATAAGATTCTCGATTAATACGGGGCGGGTTTGAGGGAGCATCGCGCCCCGATGGGGCGCCCCGATTGGATCTCCAATAGGGATCGGGGCGGGTTTGTGAGAACTTTGGTAATCGAGTTTGGGGGTGGGGATGACCGCCCCGCCCCAAACCCGCCCCATTGCCATCACTAGATGAGGTTAATAAATAAAGATTGTTGTTTAATCACTGTACTAAACTTTGATTTGCTCTTTTATCTACTTTTAAACCTACTCATTAAATAAATGTGCCTAATAATTATTGATTGGTTAACTACTCAATCATTTATCAGTTCAAGTGGTTGTTGTCCACTGGGTAAAGCTTATTCAGTTAAGCGTGCCCGGGTGAGTGTAGTACCGGTATGAGTGACCTACCGGGAAGTCCTCACTTGTGGACCACAAGCTCTGTTGATATTAGGCAATAAAGAGGAGAGCTTGTAAGCCAATAGTTGCGCAGGTTCGAATCCGAGCCGGCCCCGGTTTTCATCCGGCCGTTACTCCATTGAATTATACTCGTGTGGAGGCGGTATGGTTTCCGGACAAAAATCCCCACTACGCCAGTGTGGACCCGGTTAAGACAACATAGTCTGGGTATGTGGAGGATGAGGGCCTGCCGAAATGGCGGGTGCGACTCTAATCCAAAAAATGAAAGTCACCGTTCAAAAATTATTGATTGGAAAACTACTCAATCATTTATCAGTTCTAGTTGTTTTGTATTAGGATATGTCAATTTCAGTAGTTTTCACCTTTTCTGTAAGCAACATAGAATAATGTTGCTTTTATTATATATATATTTTTTTTTCTGACTCGACATTGCGAGCCGACTAATCCCATGACGACTACCCATTTGGATAGTTCGGAGTCGGCGCAGGTGAACTTCCGTGTCCACAAGGGGATTAATTTTCTCCCCGTTTGATTCGAACCTTTGACCTCCTCTTTAAAAGACTGATATTCTTACCTCTGCGTCAATTAGAAACAAGTCATTCATGCTCTGTGAATACAAATGACATCGACCTAAATAAGCTTTTTAACTTATATTTTTGGAGCATAAAGTTTGAACCAATTGCTACTCATCATGATTTAACCTTAAGTTAGAACTCAGAACCCGATTACATACACTACTTAATTTACGTCTCCTGTTAAACACTTCATTTCTTAAGGTACATAAATTGGTAGTTGATCAGTCGCAGTCATTTTCAACATCTAAAATTAATACTAGTATATCATATTTCTAATTATAGGACCATTTTCATCACTACTATCTTTATGAAAATACAGATTTGATACGCTAGGCGATTTTCTTAATTTGTCTAAAAATCCAAAGGGGTATGTCTGAAGATGGTAATATATTGCATATGTTGATATGCAGACATATTTTTCTTTCTTTCTAAAACGGTAATATATGTGGTGACACGAAGAACAAACCTTTTATTAATATAAACAAGTGGTTGAAATGCCCCTAAGTGGTCAAGCAAGATCACATGAACGTATTAAGAAAATCGCTTCTGAAAGCAATTGTTAAATTAAAGTATTTGTTGTTAATATATATTAGCAAAAAAGGAAACTTTAAAGTTTCATTCGGATGATAGTTTATGAAATTCATGAATGTAGTTGAATTGTTAAATCGTGTGATCAGGGGCGGAGCCAGGATTTTGGGTTAAGGGGGGCCGAATTTTTTTTAACGATAGCAATAACGATTGACAGACATCGATATTTCTTATATAACGCAAACCTGACATTTATTTTGAGACGTTGGGAGTACTAAATAATGACTTATCACGAGATGACTAGAAATTTAAATTTGAGGGTTAGTTTGATTTTGATTTTGCCAAGGAAAATATACAATTGTAACGTGAGTTGAGGGTGGCTGACTGCACAAAACATATATATTTTGGGTCATTGGGCTTGTTGTATCTTTAACCAAATCATTTTCAACATCATATTTAAGATTGGGGCTAATATAGTCAATGTTTAAACTGAAAGGGCATAGACTAAAATGTACATTTAGATAGGGTCACAAATAATCAAATACATTAAATAATCTCTTCGTTCAACACGCATGTGGCCATTATATTCTTCTTCCCCATAGAAACAAACCCAGCCGTCAACCGTGTTTTTCTAAAAATTAAATAATAACTATTTCTCCCGTCCATGGAAGAAGAAAAATATACGTAAACCATATCTGGTTATTTAACAGCAGGTGCCAAACTACATGAAAGTCATGAAAAATGACCTGAAATAGTGAAATTCAAACTATAAGCCGGAGAAGTTGAGGCGGTTGGGGGGGGGCTGAGCACCTGCCCGCTACCCTATTGGCTCCGCCCCTGCGTGTGAACGAGTGTCCTCTTTGTCAATGCAAAAATTGTTGAAGTTGATTTAGAAAAAAAAAACTTAACATTAGAATACAATTTTTGCATGACAAACGACTTTTTATGTGAGGCATATTTAGTCATCAATTATGGGCGTGTGAGGAGGTGTACAACGACACACCATTCATTTTACGATTGTGATATCGATTTAAACCAAATATCATTCAAATACGTAAAAGTTGAATTATCAAAAAAAAATGAGTTGTCAATGTTTTGTTGATATCATGATAAGAATGGATGTCTTAGAGAAAAAAAAAAAAAAAAGAATTCGTAGCTTGGACGATCTTCATGGTCCATTTAATTTTATTGGCATCATCCAAATATGGTAACTATTGAATAGAAAATGATGCCGATGCATCGGGCTTCAATTTTTTATTTTTTTTTTGGAAGGCGACTTTTAATTTTCAATATTCTTTTTTAATTTTGTATATAGATACTACGTTGACGCGGATCGATAATCAAATGGCCCAAGAAAGAATACAAAAAAATAAAGAAACACTAATAAAGAATCACCCGAAGGTTCTTTGGTTTAATGTAAAACTTCACTGGGCTTTTTCCCATAACCAAAAACCTTACTTAAAAAGGCAACAAAAGAAAAACCCTACTAACAAATCTATTTCCTAGGGACGAGAATTTGAATAGGAATATAATTCCTAAACAAATCTATTACGCCCTCCGTCTATGTTTGGCGTGGAGTTTTTTGGGATGATGAGCAGTAAACAATGAGCTTTTTGATTTTTATTGTTCGTTTGGCAAATGAGCGGTTTTGTGATTTTTTAGGAATGCTCATTTTTTCAATGTTTTTTTAAGAAGCTGTGAGTGGTGGGCTATGAGTTGTAGCTACTGCTCACCGCTCACTGCTACTTTTACCAAACACACCCTAAGTGTCCACAATGGAATCTTGAGATGTCCCAAATTAAGTGTTCATATTGTATTCCAACCAATGAGATGAGACTTTAGTGGGTAACGATATTTGATTGGTGGAGAGTATAGTTAGTAGAATTTCCTAAAACTTTGTGCATTTTAAAAGTGGACACTTAATATGGGACGGAGGGAGTGTTAAACACATATCCTAAACACAAAGAAACAAAAATAAGAAGTTTAAAGCTCGAGATATCCCCCCAAATGGTGACTACTATTGGATGCTCCTGCATCATCCTCCCCGTCGTGAAAAACACGCACCCCCGAGTCAATGTCATCTTCCGAATCACCCTCATAAGGAGACAAATCAGCAACATTGAACGTGGCCAACACATTATAATGCCCAGGGAGTTCAATCTTATATGCATTGTCATTGATCCGTTTGAGAACCCGAAAAGGACCATCAACATGGGCTTGCAGCTTGCCAAAACGACTCGGTGGAAACCTTTCTTTACGCAAATGAATACAAACATGATCACCTTCCTTGTACACAACCTGCTTACGATTTTTATTGGCTCGATCTTGATACTGTCCACTGTTTTTAATAATTGTCTCGCGCACCTGTGCATGAAGCTCTTTAATCGGTTTATAACGGTCATCCCCTGCGACACTAACACGTTCGGTGATTGGAATTGGTGCCAAATCAAGCGGAGTTATTGGCTCTCGACCATACACAATAAAAATGGACTCCTCCTAGTGGTGCGATTAGTGGACCTATTATAAGCGAATTCAGCCTGTGCAAGAGTCATATCCCATTGTTTAGGATTATCACCAACGAGACTACGTAACAAATTCCCCAAACTTCTATTAGTGACCTCGGTTTGCCCATCGGTTTGAGAATGGTGCGAACTGCTAAATTGTAATTTCGAGCCCATACGAGTCCAAAGTGTGCACCAAAAATGACTCACAAATTTGACATCTCGATCCGACGTGAGGGTTTTAGGCACACCATAAAGCCTAAAAATTTTAGCAAAATACAACCGTGCAACTTGACTCGCATCGTATGTCTTAGAACATGGCACAAAGTGAGCCATTCCAGAAAACCTGTCAACAACAACCATAATCGAATCCTTCTGGCGTTGGATAAGAGGTAAACCCATAACAAAGTCCAAACTAACATCCTCCCATGGCGCGGGTACAGGCAGCGGAGTGTACAAACCCGCATTAGTATGATGAGTCTTAGCAACATGGCAAACACGACATCGTGCAATGATACGTGAAACATCACGTTCCATTTTGGGCCAATAAAAATGACCACGAATCAAAGCGAGGGTCTTGTCTCGCCCAAAGTACCCTGCTAAACCCCATGCATGACTTTCTAAAATAATCGAGTCCCGAAGAGAACACATTGGAATACAGACCCGAGAACCTTTAAAAAGAAACCCATTGTGTTTTGAAAAATCCTGAAATGGTGTAGTAGCACAAGAACTCCAAGTGGTACGAAAATCTTAATCATCTTGGTATAAATCACAAAATGTATCAAAACCATTTACCTGAGCTTTCAATGACGAAGTGAGAACATGACGACATGCTGAGGACTAAGTTTATGTTGACCATTGATATATTTTAAAGCTTCATGGTCAGAGAATAGAATGAACTCATTAGACAATAAATAATGTCGCTAGTAATCCAAACTTCGAACGATCACATAGAATTCCTTGTCGTAAGTAGAATACTTGTGACGAGCTTCGTTAAACTTTTCACTAAAAAACGTGACCGGCCTTTGATTCTGACTCAAAACTCCACCGATACCAAGTCTGGAGGCGTCACACTTAACTTGAAATACTTCATCAAAGTTAGGAAGGGCTAACACGGGTGCTTGTGTGACTCGTTTTTTCAATTCTGCAAATGCATTATCTGCTTCCTCAATCCACTTAAACTTCCCACCTTTCATGCATTCGGTCATAGGTGCGATGATACTACTAAAATTGCGAATAAAACGCCAGTAAAAAGATGCGAACCCATGAAAACTACGAATATCATGAATAGTTGTGGGTGTAGGCCAACTCCTAATCGCTTCAACCTTTGTAGTATCCATCCTAATGCCTCATCCTGAAATCAAATAATCTAGAAATACAACCTCATTAGCAAGGAAATGACACTTCTTCCGTTTGCATACAGTTTTTGTTCCCGCAAAACGCTGAAAACTTGTTGAAGGTGTGACAAATGTTGCGCGGTATCCCTGCTAAAAACCAAAATACCGTCAAAATAAAAAACAACGAAGTGACCAATAAATGGTTTAAAAATGTGGTTCATGAGACACATGAAGGTGCTCGGGGCATTAGATAAACCAAACAGCATTACCATCCATTCGTACAAACCGTCACGTGTTTTGAAAGCCATCTTCCACTCATCCCCGGGACGCATACGAATCTGGTGGTACCCACTTCACAAATCAATCTTTGAGAATACCGTCGCTCCATGTAACTAGTCAATGATGCAGGATTTCTGACCAGGTTTTAATATTTATAAGTACTCGTCTACCTAAGGTCTACCTAATGCACTAACGGGCAGTGTACCCGGTCGTGTATAGTGTAGTTGTCGGTAAAGCCGAGGTCGTCCCAAGAGCTATGCGTGCGGATCTAATCTAAGTTCTAATTGTCACTGGTTTAAAAGGGGGTTTTATAATTTGATTAATTAAACTAAAGAAATGAAATAAAATAAAAAAAAATAAATGTGTACGAGATATCAGTAGAGAGAAACGTGCTAGCATAATTACTAATCTTGTTATGCCATGATTAAGTTTTCTAATTAAGGTTTTCTATCGCTTCATACGGGGGTTTAAGTCACTAGACTCAGTTGAGCAATTCGCCTACCCTATTTCCATAGCGTCCTATTCCATAACCTAATGATTACGAGAGGTCGTAGGTTTACCCTATGGACGAGTCATTATGCACCGCTACAATCTAAGACTTATTCTACAGGGAGCCCGGCCTGTCGGAACTTAGACTCCCCCCTTAACTTCTTAAGTACTTCCGCTTGATAAGTGATTCTTTGGTCCAGTCTCACACAAGATAGTGGGCGTCATATGGTCAATTCTTACCACTATTTCGCAATCTACTTCACTAGGGTCCTATGGTCAATTCTCCCATGTCCTAGATATTACCAAGCATCCATACTACCGAAACAAAGGTGTTATGAATAAACAAAGAAAGCATACATATAAAACGAAATGAAAACGAGAAAACTAACTCATAGCAATAACAATTTTATAATTAGGCTAACACCAAAGGTGTTTAGCCGATCATATTAAAACATGCAGTAAATTCATTGTTTAACATTATAAATGAAAACATGGAATTAAATACACAAATGTAATATGAAATACTAAAACTTATGAATTATGTGCGTGAATTCTCCCTTGGAAATGGCTTGTATGCTGCTGAATAATGTCTTTCTTCAAGCCCTAATTCGCCCTCTGGTTTTGTGTGGTGAAAAGATATATTAAAAATGTGGAATTAGGGCTGGTATTTATAGCCTCGACTAAGTTACGGCGTAACCATTAGGGTTAGTTACGCCGTAACCTTGAATCATGGACGATCTTATCCTCAGTGATGCCTCTACGGCGTAACCTAGAGGTAAGTTACGATCGTAGAACTTTCGTACATGGTTTTACGCCGTAACCATGTGGATGGTTATGCCGTAACTTCTTTGGGTCACGAAATTCTTCTAACTCTTGGATACATATATACGGTGTAACCCCTAAGTAGGTTACGAACGTAGAACCCTTGTACATGGGCTTACGCCGTAACCTTACAAGTGGTTACGACGTAACTTCTTGGACGACGAAAATCTTATATGTCATGGAGATATATATATATATATATATATATATATATATATATATATATATATATATATATATATATAGGGTAAAGTTAAAATAAAAAGACAAATATCCGTACACTACGTAAAAAGATTTTTTTTTTCAAAAAAGTTCATGAAAAAATCCATAAAAATTCCACAAGATCGGGAATGTTGGTGCATGAAACTTATGTGAAAGAAGTTTTTCTAATTTTGAGTTTTTATACGTTTTTTTTAATGCACAAAAAACGAATTTTGATGCGCAAAAAATTTTTGATGCACAAAATTTTTAACTTGTTTTAGTTAGATTCGCAATGTTATTTTGATTAAAAAAGTTAAAAGAACTTGGGTGCAAAAACGAATTTTTGATGCACAAAAAAGCGATTTAATGCACAAACTTATTTTTTCATAAATTTTTTTCGGAAAAAATATCAACTTTTAGAAAAACTTGCTTCACAACTTTTTCATGCACCAACATACCTGATCTTGTGGAATTTTTTTGGAATTTTTCGAGAAAATTTTTGAAAAAAAAAATCTTTTTACGTAATGTACGGATATTTGTCTTTTTATTTGATCTTTATCCTATATATATATATATATATATATATTATATATATATATATATATATATATATATATATATATATATATATATATATACGGCGTAACATATGTAGGAGTTACGTCGTAACCTTGGTCAGCGTTGACTTGGGTCTTCAAGTGTAAATCTTTGTTACGGCGTAAGTATAGAGTGGATTTACGCCGTAACTCTTGTCCGGTCAGCATACTCTTGTGTATTTTCATTAATAACCTTCCAAATCCGCGTCTGTTTGTTCCAATGCTCATTATTAACCTGAAAATGAAATATAAATGAATAAGAGTATATATTCCAATAAAATGAAACAAATGATGAGCATATTAGGGGAAAATTGACACTAAAATTTGAGGACTATTTGATGTTATCAAATATCCCCCCACTTGAACTCTACTTACCCTCAAGTAGACCTTATTAGAATCATTCTTAAAAAGATATCTCCCAAAAGACTTGGAAAATATGAGTTTAAAAACTTCCTATGCTAGAATTTATCAAAGCTGAACACCTCACAAAATGGGAACAAAACACTCATACTCTCTCTAATCTAAGTGTCAATTTCGGGGTGGTCACTCATTGCACGGTCGTAGGATGTATTCTATCATAGGCTTGGCAGTTACACAAATCTCCACCACTAGAGCTAAGGTCAAGATAATCCTTAAAGGCAACGTTGGGTGATAAATTTATAAGGTTATGGGAATTGTCATGACTAGCATACTATGGCGAAGGCGACAAAAACCATCGATACATGACCAAATCCATGGCCAAGACACCAATGACTGCTCACTCCCTCACCTAAGTATGGTTCATGACTAAAGGGTAGGATAAGTCATGTGATGCATTCAAATGGTGAAAAATAAAAATAAAAGTAAACAAGCAAATAGTCTTAGCCTATAACCGAGTTGTCACCGCCCACCATCCATCCATGGTCCAAGCTTCAAAACGCAAAAACCGGATCATGATGTAACAAGTTAGTGTGCTAATGTAGATGTCATATGACGAGGTGCACACTAATTTGGTCTTCAACAAATAGTTGATGTAGATAAGCCACCAACTCTAATCTTCAATCATATGTGATCGAGGTAGGATCCTCCATTCTAGTCAAATAAGCTCAAATACTAAGGAATAATGCTAATGATACTTGCACCATCCTTAATACAACAATATGAATAAAAAAATATATATATTATTTTTTTAACTAATATATACAAATAAAACATCCCCCCACTTGAGATGAATCATACATGAGGAATATGGGAGGTATTCAATGATCTTCAAATATATCTTTAATGTAGGCATGATTCCCGAATCTCTCTACCAAAACCTCAAACTTAAGCAAGCGGCAATTTCCCGATCACAAACTAAAACTACACGGTAGGCTAAGGCGAATAGGTGTAACGAAACAATACATTATATGGGTGAAGAAACGAAAAGAATGGCTCAAAAGGGTGTAACTAAGGGTATCTTGCACTAAAGGTGAGTGTAACAAAAGGGTTTAACACGGGGATCGAGAAGTCGAGGTGACTAATCGATAAACACACACAATTAAACACACATGGTCTATTTGGTGTAAATCATAAACATTGCCTTCTCAAAATGTCCCTTCCAAATGTATCAAGCAAACTTGGCACACTACTCGTCTGTGGTCTTGAAATGATGTAAAAGCCAAGTTCTAAAGTTTAAAAACTATCGGCACAGTCAATATTTGGTGGATTTGAGTAATATGGGGAAATGGAAATGTAACACCCCCAAAATCAGATTATTGCGGAAGCATACACTTTGGGTGCTACTAAATCAATAATCACAACACAAGATATAGAGAACGGATTAAAATACCATTTAAAAATGCATTACATATTCAAATTCATATTGTCTTACATAAAATTCATTTCAAATAAAATGTAGCCCATTTAACAAAGCGGTCCCAAATTTTAGAGTTAACACAACAATAAAAACATTTCCAACAATTTTTATGACCATCGCCATGCCCTGCCTTCAGTAAACAAACCTCAGTTTCCTGAGAAAAACATGCTAAAAGTCAGCTAATGCTGGTGAGTTCATAGGTTTAAAGTAAATAAGCACATATGGACCATAGCAATATTCAGCAAACAATTCCGCAATAACATACTATCCCGCTATGCAAACGCTAAGCCTCATCTAACCGAACTAAACAAACAGCATGCCAAGCTGGCTTTAGTAAATAAAGGGTGCCCGCGAGTGTTAATCCCCAGACACTCGGCCAAAATTTCATATGGTATACGTTCGCATTGACTATGCCGAGCCAACCGAACGGGGGAGTCACCCCCAATAGATCTATTTATATCACACGGTTTCCCAGAGGGAATTGACGGTTGATGATAGTGGGCGCAATGGGATTCAGCTAAACTTAGGTTTCTGCATACAAGTGTGTATAAAACAAAATCCATTTTTGGTCCATGAAAACAGTTTTGCATGTTTCTCACCCCAAGATTTAATAAACACAACATATAAAAATATGGGGCTATAAACTCACCTTAAATAATAGCAACCTGCTAATCAATCAACAAAACAGTGCAACCGCTCCGACACGCGACCTAAATCAGTATGGTAAGTCTTAGCAAAATATTCGTGTCTTATATGTCTTAATTCAATTGAAAAGTTTACGTGTGACCAGTGCTCGTGTATTTCTTGCTTGCTGTGTGGTAAAGTATATTTCAAAATGATTTTTCGTATGTAACTCTTTGGTGATGGCTCTTGGTGAAAAATATATGGTGAATATACGTGCAACGGAACTTCCGTGCTCTGCTTGTAGTAATTGCGTAAGTAATATATATATATATATATATATATATATATATATATATATATAATATATATATATATATATATATACACACACACACACTAGGCGAGTACCCGTGCATAGCAACGGAGGTTCCTAGCGGCAAAAAGTTATGGTTACGATAAAACATGAAATCACCAAAATGCATAACGATGGGATATCTAGCGGCAAACAACATTTATACATAAAACACGTGAAGTAATTGAAATGTAATTGCAAATGGTTATAACATTCGATAATTCAACTCAAAGTAAAATTCTTAAAATGTATCAAATTAAGAACATGTAAAAACATTTAATGAAACCGAAAATAAAACATATATGACTTGTAAGATAATTAACAACGAGGCTTGATACAACCCGTGCGATGCACGGTCTTTTGGTTGATTAATTAAGTGGTTTTTCGTAACGTTGATGCAGCTGCTTGTATAAGCATATGACGGTATTTAGATGCCTATTAGAGAAGTTGTATTGTATTTATTTTAGTGGAATTGATATTTAGATGCCTAGTAATGTTATCATAACTTTTATAGGCAAAACCTATCTTGAAGCAAAAGCTATGCGATTTGGGTTGTAAAACCCTTTAGGCCGATCGGCCAAACCCATGGAATGGGTTTCCATATTTTTCTTTAGCTCCAAATTTCACTTACGGTCCTCCCTTTATTCCCTAACGGTCGTTAGTCAATTCCGTTAATTATTTAACGTCCCTTAGTTATCATTTCGTGTCCAAATAATTAAAATACATAACATTTATATATATTAATTATTTACTTGATCATTCATACGTAACGTGTGCAATCCCTCGGTCTCGGGTTCGATTCTAGTCATATACGTTTTAATATTTTTCCACAACTCTAACACAATGCATATCAAGGAAATACCAAGTCATTCTGCATAACAAATTTCACCAAAAACCAATTAACCATAATTTCCTTTTTGCCCACTAATTTCTCTTGTCACGTGGTGTAAACAAAAATAAAAAACTTATTCACAATTGAGTCACATAACTTGCCAAATAAAAGCGCACCATTCGTAACTATTCGATGCATATAGGTATACATAATTGCACATTTGTTGGTATTTTAGTGTAAAGTAAATTGAGTTTAATATGCAAATAAGGGTCGACACTTAGTTGCATATTAACAGGACTAACTGATTAACTGGGTTTAAGGTACTGCTTGGTAATGTTAAGGTACTGCTAGTGTGATGTGGTACTGCTAGCTAAGGTACTGCTAGGTAATGTGAAGGTACTGCTAGTGTGAGATGGTACTGCTACTTATAGGATCCTGCTGCTGGTTGGTTAACCTGCTGCTAGTGCAGCATAACCTGCTGCTAGTAGGTTTAACCTGCTGCTAGTACAGCATAACCTGCTGCTAAGTTGCAGAATCTGCTGCTAGTTGATATGTTTATAATAACTGTTTTACAGTTATTAGCCTTCTTATTAACCGTTTATAACCGTTTGGAACCCATAAAAATTGTCTGATATATTCTCAGACATATATACAGAAAAGAGAGGCTGGAAAAACTTCTCTTAATCTGATATTTTCTGCAAACATACATACATACTAAATCTTGAATCAAATTCGATTTTATCCGATCATAAATTGGTATCCACTCCATTTTATTGATCTGAAAGTGTATTCACACGACTTGTTAAATAATCAATCAGATGATGTTTGTGTTATATGTTGGGCTAATGAGCATTGAACTTATGTAAAATATGTAAAGCAAATAACCTCGTTTTGTTACCTTACCAACTTGTTACATTACAAACTTTAATTTTTTTGTTCGACTTTTTAATTTTCTTCACAAAGTGATTAAGTATATAAAATTATTGCCTAACAATGAACTTGTATTATATATTGTGTTTGAAGACATGGCATATATGCTTATAACGTGGAAGTTTATTATATGACGAACATTCGTTCATACTTTTTTGTTTAATAGAGTTTGAATTTTCTATTTTAGCATGATCATGATGATAAAAGTTAAAAAATATAAGTTTCACAGCATGAGATTACAAAATTAAAGCTCATATGAATTAATCTTCCAACAATTTAGTATATACATATATGGATATCAAAGAGTCAAAAAAATTAAACGCAAACAAAATATTAACATTCAAATCCATCCAACTATTGAGTGTCGCAATGAATTAATCCGTTTTAATGACTTGGAAGTTGTAATTTGTTTGCAACCTCTTTGCATGCCTAAACGTAAACATATGCCTTCAATTTCTTCAAGTACAATCTTACCATGCATGCACATTTACTCAATAACTACACGATCCCTTCGCATGGCTTACAATAACTACACGATCCCTTCACACATTTTCACAATAACTACACGATCCCTTCAATTACTGCAAATGAAATATTCCCAAGCCATAAGATTGCAGCAAGCAACTCAAAGATATCCTCTTGATTTTGATAGGAAAATCCAAGAGCATTAAGGGCTTCCTGCTGAAAAACATATATAGTGGGTTAAATTATCATGTTTCTCGTTCAACTGATAATATTGGTGCATGAGGCATGCAAATACTCTTAAAGTTACCGTTAGCATTATAAAGTTGTGGGCATCATCAACACCCTTAATTTTTAAGCACCCACTCGGATTGAGAAACTTGTACTCGCTTGCCATTTTCAAATTCAACACATCTGTATATGGAAAAAAGAAAGACAGAAGTTGTGAGAATGATGTAGTTAAGTAGAAATGATAATTTTGATCACTTACTAATGAGTGGTTCAATTTGGGCTATGTTCTTTTCTATAACTGGTCAAATTACTTCCACAAATCCTAAGTATCAGTTAATGTTCAACTTATTGTTTTATTGCTGCAATACACATTTGGTCATCAATCAAGAGCTAACTATATGATCGTCCAAGAGTTCTACTGAGAGGATTCTGAATTTAGCCATCACCTGTATGCCAACATATAGTTATTACTCAAACTCATTTCAAGGCAGCAAAATGCAATATTCAAGTAATTAATTTGTGACACATCAGAAGATGCTTTATTGGTTAATGCTACTTTATCCATTTAAACATTATTTGAAAGATAACTCCTCCATGTTGCCAATCCTCTTTTTAAAGACATTTTGGTAAATTAGCACTCACGTTAAGAAATATAGTATTAATAAATTAAACACATAAATAACAATCCATCACCTTATCATGCATGATGATCATTTCAAAATTGAACAAAGATGAAACTACTTCTAGATATCAATGACTTTGAAACAAACAATAACATTATCTTTATTAATATACTGAAATTATCAATGAAAATGTAAGCAAATTTACCATACCGATATATAACTTGAGTTCATAACTGTCTTAAACCAGCTGTTAGTTAATAGCTATAGATCAGCATGACAATATCAGTAAGTGACTAAAAAGATATATCAAATGTGTAATAATAATTGAACATGTGATGAAACACTACAACGAAGACATATTTCACTTGAGCCATTTGGTATTTCAAGATGTTAACACAATATAATACAACAGAATGAAACAAAAGCAACAATGATGACGTTATCTATGCCTTACAAAAAGAAAAAGAAAAGAAAACAAAAGAGCACTTGCTGAATGTTATTGCAAACTGTTTACTAACTATTCTAACATTGATGCCCAAATTTTATGTAAATTTTCCGAAAAGTGAAGCTTCTTTGTTAGCACTCCTAACTAAATATCCACCGCAAGGTGCAATACCATTTTGAAAAAAAAAAGGAAGAACGAAAGATCCTTACTCGGGTTCAACTTTGAGAACTATCTTCATGAGTTCATAAACAAAATAACTTATTGCAGCCGATGGTAGCACCTGAGTAAGCACAACACAGACATCATCAGCAAAATAGTCACCAAAATGATTATCATACAGAAAGTCAGAGGTGATGCTGCAATTTTGTCTTTAACATATGCTAAAAAAGATGTTTCAGTTAACCATTAGTGAACCACAATTACTAAACTGCACAATGTGGAAAGTTTAAGAGATGCATATGTTATTTATAGGCTCCTGAATATGAAGTGTTGCAGTAACTAAATGCAATGTAAATGCAATGTTTCTTTGTATACATCCGATTAATGATCACATTTGGTTTATATTCCAAAGACACTTCATATTCACCTTCATTTCATTACATTCAATTGAGAGCTTTTGTGGAGCATTGGCATGTTTGTACGGTACTTTTGGTTGTGCACAACCCCCCTTGCACATTAAATTAAGGTACTTAAGCTTTATATATAATAGATGCATATTATTCGCCACGTAAATTTTTTTGGTACACGACATTTGAGGTGTAATATATCAAGATCTTAACCTGAAAACAACCTTACATTTTTTCCAAAATTTTGTCGCATATATCAACTTTTTCACCAATGACAATATTTTTCATAATACAATTATGATAATGGATATTTTAGTTAGCAATGTTTTTTCGTTATTCAAAATGACTGATTAATATAAATTTACTCTTTTGGATAGTAGTGTTCAAAAAATATGTGAAACCGACAAACCAAGCCTACCCGCTCAAACCGTAACCACAAAAGCGATAAACAAGAACCCGAAACTGGAAAAACCTTCTTATCACAGTCTGATTTTGGCTTTTATTCAAATATTCGCGGTTACTCGAAGCAAACCGTATTTAATGTATATGTAGTTTTTAACAAAATATTCAGAAAAGTATACAAACATTAACTATATTAATATTTTTTTACACGCCTTGGTTAACTTAGATGGTAATGTTCAAAAAAAAAAAAAAAAAAAAAAAAACTTAGATGGTTTGTTTGTTGTGTTTATTTGTATTGTACATCAAACTATATTTGTTTTAATGCGTAAATATTGTATTTATGAGATTAAATGAGAAAAATGTCATTCTTCCATTACATGTAGTAGATAGATAGCCGAGTAACCACGGCAGCGATGAGTAGTTCTCGAATAATTTTGGTTTGCGTCTGTTTGTGTTTGTGTTTATAGCCAACAGTCATTTATTACGTATGCAACTTTTATTACTTCGATGTCTGGCGTCTTTTGTTTGTTTTGTGTGTAACTTTTCTTATCTTTATTACAAATTTGTTCACATGTTATAATTCTTCACTAAAAATACAGACAATAAATCAGGGACTAAAAAAAAATCAATCCCATATGTTATACTCCTATATATTTTTGGTGTCATGTTGTTTCACTTTTTGGAGTCCGTGTGTTGCCCGGTTTTTAATGAATTCTTTATGTTTTTACAGTTTACTCTTTCAGTCTTTTGGTAACTTGCAAAATTTTGAAAGTGTCTCGTTAAGTGTAAGAATCTTATCACCTTTTCAAAAAGTCCACTGTACTTCTAAGCTAGATTTTTAGCTACGTTTTTCAAAACCTATTGTTTCTACAAGACTACATCTACACCAACTTGTCCAAAATTTTTAATATTTTCAAATGCAAAGTTTAAGATCTCGAACTACACCCATTATTGACATCTTGAATAGCAAGAATATTATAAATTATTAAAATAAATATTTTTATACTTGATAGAAATTCTCATTTGCAAGAAAAAGCTTCTATTCATACTTAATCATCAGTAAAGCAAAGAGGCTCAGATTATTTTCATGTGCAATAATAGTTTGCGTAGCCAAGCTACAACCAGATTTGGAACCAAATAATAATCATCACTGCCAAGCATAAAAAAAACAACCCCATTCATCCAAGTAATCGAAGATAAGTACAGATTTGGCCAAATATAAGACCACCATGAAAGTATCTTTCGTTTTAAAGACTTCAAATAACATGGTAACCACAAAACTTATACCACAAACACCATCAACACAACCCCGTCGTCAAACATCATATCATCTTAGATCCATATCATTTAATGCCTCAAACGTCTTAATTGAATCTAAAACATCAAACATAAATGAAGTATACATCATTGACCTCAAACCATAAGTATCATCGAGCTCACTAAAAGTGAACACTCAAAAATCTTTTTTAATCTCTTTTTTTTTTTTTAATTAAAAGCAAACAAAAAAGATTACCAAACAACATCAATATATATAAAATATTGTTAAAAAAAATAAAATTAAAAATAAACCATACATGTCCAGCGATATCAACTGATTCTGGAGACGACATTGACGGTAAGAGCGGAAGTGTCGGATACCCGAGTCGGTAACAGATCTACAAAAAAAAAATAGTCAAAAGTGTTGCAACATTTTAGATCTGCAAAAAAAAAAAAAAAAAAAAAAAAAAAAAAAAAAAAAAAAAAGTCAAAAGTGTTACAACATTTTAGATCTCATTGTGGTGTGCGTTTAAAACTTGAAGCAATTATATATAAGAAACACTAAAAAAAATCCTTAAAAAAACAACGGATGGCGGTGGGTCTCATTGTGGTGTGCGTGAGTTGTTGTGTGTGTTTGACAGTTTGGATGAGTTGTGTTTGTGTGGGAGAGTATTTGTATGTGATAAAAAAAAAAAAAAAAAAAAAAAAAAAAGTGTGTTGATTTTAGTAAAGAAGAAGGCTGAGGGTGTGTAGAAAAGAAGAGCGAGTGTTTTTTTAACTTCACATATATACCACTCTGAAGTCTGAACCAACAAACATACCGGTGACTAACAAACAAACCCAACTACCTTATCGGTTATATCCGGTGAAAACACCACAAATAAACATCACCAAACCCACAAAAACACGACCGAGACCACCGAAACATCAACGAAACATCAACGAAACCACCCAAACACAAACACCATCGGATTATGGTGGCGGAATATGTTGATGTTGATGGCGGTGGTGTAGTAGCGGCGGTGTTGGTACAACCGGTGGTTTGGTATCATGTGGGGTGTGTGTTTTTATTTTAGAGAGAAATGAGAAGTGGAAATGAAGTATGAGTGGTTGTGTGTTTTTAATACGCCATTTAATGTTCCAAATACGAATGGCTGTCTAATTAATGACACCATTTAATGTTCCAAATACGCATGGCTGTTTGTAGTTAATTCACATATGTAGTTAAGATGGACAAGGGCAAATTTGGTATTAAGAGAAAATTCAGTTTTCAGTCATTGACTAAGATGTTGACCATTCCTCCTTTATATATAGTTAAGATATATATATATATATATATATATATATATAGTGTATCTTTATTTTCAGAACCCTGTTAAGTGCGGGAACTGCGAGAACCCACTTTCAACCCTTGGATTAACTAGATCAATGGATAAGAATGTTCCATGGCATTTTCGTAAATAAATTGAAAGTGATTTCCAGTAACATTTATGAAAAGGGCATAAATGGTATTTAACTTTTACACCCTCTCTCCACATAAAACGCCTCCATCTCATCACACACTCCTCTCTCCTCTCAAAACCTAACCCTAATCCTTTCACAGCCTCACAACCATCTCTCCACAATAGTCCATGTTCTTAGTACCACTAACACAAAATCCGATTTAAGGTTTTTTGGTGCTGCTCGTAGTAACCACCAATCGCCAACCGCCTTTCACAGCCTCTCCTCTCCTCTAGATCTGGCAATCGGAATTATTTTGTTCGACTGTCTACATTCACGGATCAACGACTATCCCGGAAAAATCACAAAACGATCTATTGAAGGACAAGGTAAATAATCTTTTTTAATCAAAAAAACTACTCATCTAGATCTAAAAGCAGCCTTATTTCTTCTTCAAAAAGTCGCCGGAAAATATATGTTAATCGTTTTAAATATTGTTAATCGTTTATTTAACTTTTTCAGAAAGTCGCCGGAAAAAAGTCGCTGAAAAATATATGCTAAGAAAACACCACAACAATGAAGTAGAGAAACATTTGTAACCGAGATATCAATCTCGCCCTTGTTGTAACAAAATCTTGAAAATAATTCAAATCCATTTGAGCCACCAGGGAAATCATTAATCTCGATTCCTGTTTTACGAATTTGGGTTCGTTTCTTTTCTTTCTTTATGATCTTCCTTAACTTTCCTGAAAATTTTGATATTGTTTTCTGCAAAAAAAAACCTGATCAGATTTTGAGGGCAAAAATATATTTAGACAGCAAATACTCACACATACAAATATGTCAAATGTTACCTCATTAAGATAGAATGTTTGCTGACCATTAATATGCACTTGCAAATCACATAGTTCTGCTATGGATTAAAATGAATGTGGAACAGAAAAAGAGATGTTGCTCAATAAATTGATCAATCCATGAGTTTGTTTTGTAAATTTTGTTTATTTTTTAGGACCACAAAAAGTTATCAACGGTATACAAATGCTATAAAGTTAGAATCAGTTTTTGAAGGTTAGTTGTTTTTTACATTGAACATGGCTGTTTTTCATGTGTAGATAATATATGTCTAGATTAAACGTGGAATTCGTGTTTGAACATACTTGTTTTTTCGGTGAACATACTTGTTTTTCAATACACATTTTGGTTTTCATAGAACATACATGTTATTCATCGAACATACTTGTTTTTACATTGAACATGGCTGTTTTTCATGTTATTAACATATATGTTTTAAGGTGCATATTTGTTTTATAGCTGATATAAATCAATAAAAAGTGTGTGCATATGTTTTTCAAGGTTACTTATAATTAGTGAAATGGTGCATATGTGTTTCAAGGTTAATACTGTATAACATTAATGAAATGGTACATATATGTTTTTATTGTTGGTATAAAATCCTTGAAAGAGTGGGCATATGTGTAAGAGTGGGCATATGTGTTTGTTAGTTGTTTTTTATATGTGTTTATGATTAAAAATATGTTTGATATATACAAGATTGCGCATATGCGTTATGATAGTTGTTAGGATTATTTTTTATTTCTTATTTGTTTATGGTTTAATTATTTTTGTGCATGCTTGTTTCAGATTGATGAAGATGACGATATCATTGAAGACCGAGAAGTGGATGAACAAAAATATACATGAAGATAATTTGTGATTTTTGAAGATATACGATTATTGCATACGTGTTTTATGTTCTTGTAATTAAGTGGAATGTAACATTTAAGTATATGAATCTTATTTTTTTCTTTTATAATGATTTATTTTCTTTGATTTGTGTTTCAAACTTCTTAAAAAATAATGGTTAGACAAAAATATTGATAGGTTGATAAAAAAATATGAACAATTAGGAACACATTTAAATTTACATTATTTAAAAAACATGCATGTACCTAATTTTTTTCAAAAAAAAAAAAATCCGAAAATTTAGGAATGTTTTGAAACGGGATTTAATAAAAAATTCGAAAATAATATAAAAATTGTATTTTACTAAAATACCCTTATGATTAAATAATAATCTTTAATATTTAAAAAAATCTTATTGGTCTAGAAGAGTTCTCGCAGTTCCCGCACTTAACAGGGTTCTGAAAATAAAGCCCCTATATATATATATATATATATATATATATATATATATATATATATATATATATATATATATATGTTAAGTAAAGTTTAGTAATTACGTATTTAATTAATTAGGATTTATAATTAATTAAATAGATTTTGAGAAATTAATATAATAATAGTGTTAGAGGAGGAATATTATATTATAAATATTGTTTATTATTTATAATATAATTTTAATTATAAGAAATTTGAAATAAAATGTTAAGTATTTAGAAGACTAAGTAAATATAAGTATTTTTGTCAAAATACTCTAAGTGTCGAAAATTTAGGAAAATCGGGCATGACCCATTCGTTTATTCAAACGTTTCCATTTTTCTCAAGTGTTGCAATTTCATCATATAATCCATTTCGTTAACTATATTTGCAAAGTTAGTCCGTAATATATACATTAGTCGTTATAAGTATATTTATTGTCATAAGTATATTTATCGTTACGTTTGCCCATAAATTATAAGTTTCGACACAAAAGTCAACGCTTAGTCAATATACTTTCAAAAGTCAACATTTATAAAGATTTGGCCAAAACTCCATTTATTACCCTTTATTAGACTAACGCGTCCAAAACAAGTCCAAATTAGTTTTAATTTATATATATCGTATTGTTGAGTAAAAATATTTATAGTGGGTCGAAAAATATTTCAAAACTCATTTTTGTCACTCGACATGTTTATTGGGCCGAAATCCATTTTAAGCCCAATTGTCCAATTTTTAGCCCAAAAACTATTTAATCTTTTTAGGTTACGATATATATATCGTTACGTTTCTAAAAATCAATTTAACACGTTCATTTTCCTTCTAAAAGTCAAAAAGTCAAAGATGTTGTTTTCTTATTGGGCTCGGCCCAAAAGTCAACGAACACCCCTATGGCCCAAAATATTAAATCAAGTCCATTTTCCTTATTAGTGAAATTAGTTACGTATCAAAATTAAATTAAACCAATTAAGTGCTTATAAATAAGTTATTAAGCAAAAAAGTCAAACTTAGTCAAAATTCAATATATTCGACCCAAATAGTACCATTCGACCAAAAATTGCATTTTTACGGGTTAAACACAATTCGTTACGGCTTATACAATAAGTTATCAATAATAAGTTTTTAAGCATAAATTCAACCATTTCACCACTTGAGCCAAAATTTTATGTTTTTCAAAACCCCAATAATTTTGTATTTTTAATTGTAGCCGATTTATATATATACTCCTAAAAGTGTATATATCGTCTTAAACTCGCGTAATTAGTATTAATCACTTTCGTATCACCAAATTAGTACCACAAGCAACAAGATTTACCACACAAACAAGAAATATTTTAATTTGTACAAAAATTTAAAAATGAAGAGCATATGTATATATATAATCAAACCCTAACTTTTTCATTTTAGCAAAACATACACATTTAGCATTTGGTAATATCATTAGACATCCAATGAACATGAATTGAACAAGATGAGAAGTGTTTTGATGTTTCCTTACAAAGATGGTGTTTTAACGAGGCTAGGAGGAACAAAGAACAACCCAAAATGCTCCAAATTTACCCACAATACGTTCCGTTTAACCCAAAACTCTTGAAAGTACACCCCGATTAGCTTGAACTTCAACAAAAACTTGTGGATCTTGAAATTTTATGTGTGGCCATGATTTGTGATGAAGAAAAATGATCTACGTATTGTTTGAGAGCAAATGTAGATAAGTATATTTGTTTGTGTGTCATTTAGGGAAACATGCATAATTTATAAACATAATATCCCACTTAGTGGTGAGATTTGTGTCCACAATTGGGGGAGGGCTATCATGGCCGGCTAGGGGACAAAACAAAGAGGGGGAAGAGTTATTTTGATCCTCGTTGGTGTATCGTGTGTCGGTTTGAGCTTAAACGTTACCGTAAAGTCCCGGTTTGACGTTTTCGGACGCGTATACGTAAAATAAAGTTTTTATCCATGTTTTTGTCAGAAATGTAATAAAATATTATTACTGACTCAAAAATATATTTATTTGACCGATACCATATATATTGTGCTGTCGGTACGCGTGTGCGGTTGCTTTTTTAGAAATTACGAGAAAGCTCTCAGTAAATTACAAAACTTGTCAGTAACTATCAGAAATAGAATAATTTATGCTTACTGACAAAAATAACCTTTTTCTGCAGTGATTGTAAGATACAGTATGCAGGACAGCTCTCAAAAATGCTCAAAAATACTCAGAAATATGCAAACGCGCATAGAAATGCTGAGCTTTAAAATAATAAATAACCATTTATTATTAATTAACCAACATGAAAATTACCATTTGTCACAGTCTCCCCAGCTAATCGGGAAATCCGTCCCGGATTTCAATTTACGTTACTCGTTGGGTTTGAAAAGAGATGAGGATATTTTCGCTTGATTTCATCCTCTCGCTCCCAGGTGTACTCGGGGCCTCTGCGAGAGTTCCAACGGACCTTCACAATTGGGATACGACTTTGCTTTCGTCGTTTAACTTCCCGGTCCATGATTTCAATCGGCTCCTCGATGAAATTCAGTTTCTCGTCAAGCTGAATCTCATCCAACGGAATGACGGCGTTATCATCAGATAAGCACTTTTTCAAGTTGCTGACATGAAAAACGTCATGCACAACGCTGAGCTCGGATGACAGTTCGAGTCGGTAGGCTACCGGCCCGATCCTGGCAAGAATTTTGAAAGGTCCAATATAGCGAGGGTTTAGCTTACCACGCTTGCCAAATCTTATCACGCCTTTCCATGGCGAGACCTTTAACATCACTTTGTCACCCACTTGGAACTCAAGGGGTTTTCGCCTCTTTTCGGCATAGCTCTTTTGACGGTCACGAGCCGCTTGCATTCGGCTCTTGATCTGCACGATCTTTTCAGTAGTCTCGTGGACTAAGTCTGGTCCTGTAAGTTGACTTTCCCCGACCTCAGCCCAACATATTGGAGGTCTGCACTTACGACCATAAAGTGCCTCATATGGTGCAGCCTTAATGTTGGTGTGATAGCTGTTGTTGTAGGAAAACTCGGCTAAAGGCAAATGCCTATCCCAGCCGTTCCCGAAGTCAATCACACAGGCTCTCAGCATGTCCTCTAATGTCTGAATGGTCCTTTCACTCTGACCATAAGTCTGAGGATGATAAGCTATACTCATGTCAAGGTCGGTTCCCAATGCGTCCTGAAGCGACCTCCAAAAGTTAGACATGAATCGACTGTCTCGATCAGAGATAATAGAGACAGGCACACCATGCCTTGCGACAATTTCCTTCACATACAGTCGCGCGAGTTTGTCCATGCTATCATTTTCCTTTATAGGAAGGAAATGAGCCGATTTAGTGAGACGGTCAACGATCACCCAAATCGTGTCGTAACCGCTCGACGTCTTAGGCAACTTGGTGATAAAATCCATAGTGATACGCTCCCATTTCCATTCTTGGATTTCAGGTTGAACAAGCAGACCGGATGGTCTCTGGTGTTCAGCCTTGACCTTCGAGCACGTTAAACACTTACTGACGTACTCAGCTATATCGGCCTTCATGTTTGATCCTGTCAGATCCTGGATGGATGGAGTACTTGGATTTGTGGGATTCGTGCATAATCAAATCACGAATTCCTCCATATAGCGGGATCCAACACCTGTCCCCATAACACAAAACTCCATCGGATCTTTTTACGAAGCCATTCTCACTCTCTGGCATTCCGTAAATTTTCTCACGTGGTCGGTTTTCATCCTTGAGTGCCTCACTCTGAGCCTCAAGAATTTTCGCTGGAAGTGGTGAACTGATCGTCACCCCTAACGATCTGACTCTGAGGGGTTTGATCCGCTCTTTTCTGCTGAGGGCATCGGCAACCACATTTGCCTTGCCTAGGTGGTAACGGATCTCACAATCATAGTCGCTAAGCAATTCCAACCATCGGCGCTGTCTCATGTTCAGCTCCTTCTGGTTCAAGATGTGCTGTAGACTTTTGTGGTCGGTATACACCACACACTTAGTACCATAAAGATAGTGCCTCCAAATTCTAAGAGCAAACACAACTGATCCTAACTCTAGGTCATGGGTTGTGTAGTTTTTCTCATGGGTTTTCAGCTGTCGAGAAGCGTATGCTATCACCTTCTCTCTCTGCATCAGCACAGCTCCCAAACCTTTATGTGATGTGTCACAATATACAACAAAATCTTCACTACCCTCGGGTAAGGCCAAAATAGGTGCACTACACAACCTTTCCTTAAGGAGTTGAAAAGCTTCTTCCTCCTTATCTCCCCAGTCGTATTTCACATTCTTTTGTGTCAGTTTTGTCAACGGTTTAGCTATCTTAGAAAAACCTTCAATAAACCTTCGGTAATAGCCGGCAAGTCCTAAAAATTATCGTATTTCAGTAGGCGTTGTGGGCGTTGCCCAATCCTTTATTGCCTCAATCTTGGCGGGATCCACGTGTATGCCCTGACTATCTATCACGTGACCCAGAAACTGCACAGTCGATATCCAAAATTCACACTTCGAAAACTTGGCATATAACTCCTCCTTTTTCAATAATTCCAGAATTAGCTTGAGATGTTCCTCATGCTCTTTCTCATTCTTGGAATATATTAGGATATCATCAATGAATACTATTACGAATTTATCCAAATACGGCTTACACACTCGATTCATGAGGTCCATGAATACAGCTGGTGCATTAGTCAAGCCGAAAGGCATAACTTGGAATTCGTAATGGCCATATCGAGTTCGGAACGCGGTCTTCGGGATATCCTCTTCCCGGACTCGGAGTTGGTGATAACCCGATCTCAGGTCTATCTTGGAATAAACTGATGAACCTTGCAACTGATCAAATAAATCATCAATTCTCGGGAGTGGGTACATATTCTTGATGGTTAGCTTATTCAGCTCCCGATAGTCAATACACATCCTGAAGGATCCATCCTTCTTCTTAAAAAACAAGACCGGAGCTCCCCACAGCGAAGAACTCGGTCTGATAAAACCTTTTTTCGGACAGTTCTGCTTGTAGGTCCACGGTTATGGATCTAAGTAGCCTGTGTAAGACAATAGATAACTTGAATAAATCCAAATTAATCTATATGAGAAACTCTTAACAGTATATTGATTGTTAATGCGGAATCTTAACAACCAACAAGTATGAAGAACACAACTAAGATTGCTAACTTCGTATTACTATTAAACTTTCCATTTTCACTAATGTCACCCTAAACATAATGCCGTAGGGTTCCTTTTATACACTGAGGAAACCCTAATGTTACAAAACGTGTGAAAGGATAAACTTATCTTCTAATAAGATATCTAATACATATATATCCTTTCCTAACATATAGCTAACTAACTATTCTGTTAAACATAAACAGACTTAACTAATAATACCTACCAGACTTAACTATGTTTGCCAGACTTAACTTTGTACTGGCGGACTTAACTAAGCAAACAGACTTAACTAATACATCAGCAGACTTAAGTCTGTTCTTCAATAATTCCCAACAATCCTCCCCTAACTTGATCTTCATGCGCCATGAACTTCAAGTTTCTTTCTCGATAAGCTTCCTGAGGATGTTAAACTCTAATCTTTTGGAATTATTCTTAACCGCAACTCTTTAAATCATCATATCTGAACTTTGTAGCATCTTTTATCAGCAATCTTCATATCATCTGATCTTTGCAGCAACATTGACTGTTTGTACATCAATTCATAAAGTTTCATACTATTCTCATCACTTTCAGGTGTGTTAACTCCTGTGAGAGGTGAATCATTGAAAATTTAATGGATTTGATGTCTCTTTACCAGTTAGCCATTAACCCTGGAGTAGCCAATGTTTGGTGTAAAACCATGGTACATTGATAACCATTTCAACTCTTTGTACATGAAACATGGTGAGTTGAAATACCATATGATTTTTAGCAAATCATCAGCTATCAACGGATTTGATTTGTCTTTACCAAAATCCGTTTGCTTTTGGACTAGCCAATTCTCTTGGTGGAATGCAGTCATCACCTTGGTGAATTAATAACCAGTTATGGATTTCCACAGCCTTTACCACAAGCCATACTCTTGTGGGCTAGTCAACTCTTCACTATCACAGATATGGTGAGTTGATTACCATACAATTTTTGGCAAATTGTCAACCATAAACGGATTTGAGGTATCTTTACCAGATCCGTTTGCTCTTGGATTAGCTAGTCCTTATGTCGATTAGACATGGTGGACTGATAACCATTTGTAGTGTTAGTGCGAAGCACCTTCACCAAGTGAGAAATTCCATTAATCCCACTTATCAGCTTAGAAAATTCTTTCAAACACCCCAAACAGCTTCCTTTTGGGACTGCATTTCAATTAACTCCAACAGCTGATAATATACCTCATCCTTCTTATCACCCAAAAGCTTCTTTTCAAGCATCTCCTTGCATACCCTGGGATGTAGAGGATACTCAATCTCTGCTAGCATATAAATGTGTGCAGTCTGCAGAGTCAAACAATGAACTTGACAACTATCAAAATATCTCCATCTTACTATTTCTTGTTGATAGGGCAGCTTCCAAATTTTATCAGTCCTAGATGGTGGATCAAACATGGTCTTCAAGTCTCCCCAAAGAACTCTTTTAAATTCTTCTTCTGGTCTGTCATCTCCATACTTGATCATCATTAGCTTATACAACTCCTTGAGATCATCTCTGCTCAAATCATTAAGTAATCTTGAAAAATTCACATAAATAACATCTGTATTATCTTCCCTAATTATTTGATAAGCCCCTTTCTTACCAGTTTTGATGATCTGCCATCTGACAATCTTGGCAGGTTGTAATGAGCTTTCAGGAATTAAACCCATTGTGAATGAATCAGAAGAGGGTTCTTCTTCCTCTTGCACATCCACCTTAGTGACTGATTTACCTTTCTTAGCTGCTCTCTTTCTTCTTGTCCACCTTATAATAGGCTTCTTGACTTCTACCTCTTCTTTTACAAGTTCACATTTTGAACTTTCAGGTACCTTTTCAACCTCAATTACCTTCGATCTTTTGAAGCTTCTTTTAATTGAATCTTCATAATCAATAGGCTTGTAATTCTGATCTCTTTCCTAAGCTCTGGGATACATACCTTCAATCTCTTCAAATGTATTTCCTCTCATCTTTTCAAAAGTGGAATGCATCTGATTCTTTAAATATATCTTCATGTCAGACATCTTCTGCTGCTTTGTGAGTTTCTTGGTAGTACTGGTAGTACTCTTCCTCTTTTGTGTCTGTTTGATCTTCTCCATCATATCTCCAATAGTTTCTGTTTCCCTTCTGGCATTAATGAAGTCTGCAAGCTGTTTTGCACTTTCTTCAACTGTCAGACTTGCATTGGCCTTCAGTTCTTCCAACTTTGCCCTTAATTTAGGATCATCTTCAATCATAGACATGAATGGATCACTGTTAAAATCCTCTTGCAGCTTCTTTGCAAGTGATTCATCCTGTTTCTTTAGCTCTTCAAGCCTTGCCTCTTCAGCTGCTTCTTCAGCTTGAATTCTTGCAATTTCAGCCATACTTGCTTCTTCCTCTCTTTGTTGCCTCTTTGTTTTCTTAGGCGGAGGAGTTTCTTCAAGTATTTGCTTGCCCTCTCTTTGAGTACCAGCAGACTTATCTTCTTTACCAGTACTAACTTGATCACCAGACTTATCTTCAGCAGACTTATCACCAGAACTAACTTTCTCACTGACATACTTAATTGGATCATCACCAGAATTAACCTCTTCTGTCACCAACTTCCTTCTTAGCCTTCTCTTCTTCTTCTTCTTCTTTTGAATTTGACTAAGAGTTTTGGCTAAAGTCTCTGCTGCTTCCAATACCTCAGGACTAATATCAGTATCACCAGCAGATTTTGCTTGAGCAGGAGTCTGAAAGGCTGTTTCTTCACCCAAATTCCTCCCCTGTTTGGAAGAATTTTCATCTGCAGCACCCTCCTGATCACTAAAGACAACCCCTTTTTCTTTCATAACCGTCTCCATCTTCTTTACCTTCCTGACCAAAGTTATAATAGCATTCCCCAAGTTTTGTTTTGTCTCTTTAAGCTCCTTTTCCAATGCAGATATCCTTTTCACCAGTTGAGGAACCAGCACAGACATTGGAGTTGATTCCTCCTCATGAGTTGGAGTTTCAACCTGGATTTGCTGAGGTGAAGGTGGTGAGGGTGTAGGTGATGGTGGTTGTTGTGCAGATGAGCTAGGTACATTTGTAGGTTCCTCATGATGTGGTTGAGAGTGTGCTTCACTTCCAGATGATGATGTACCTGCATTGTCAGTACCAACAGGCAACATAGCAGCTAATAATGGTTTATGTGCCCCCTTAAAGCCCCTTTTCATGTTACTAAAAATTTTATCCTTGAAGGGCACACACAAATAAGGCACTTTGTTTTAAGTTTCAATATTCAAAACTATTTGCAGAAAACGAGGGTACATCAAAAACTTATGTTTACTTTTCACATTTGCCACCATGCCATCAAATATTAATTTGGAAAAATTAAAAGTTTTGCCAAGTGAAAGACAGACCAATGCAGAAGAAATATTACTTCCAAATTGATCCCATCCTCCACTCTTAGAACTTAGACAGTGTAGCAAATGATGGATTAAAAATCTCCACTGAGGTGAAAAATGGCTTTTCCAAAATGTGAATGTACCATCAGTGGGATATCCTATATTACCCATACCCTCTAAAATCATATTATTTGATAACATAATTTCCCCTGAAGCATCATCCAAATGAAGACTACTTCTAATGGATGCTTCAGTGACTGAATACTCAGTGCTATCAATAGTTGCCATTAACTTTAGAGTCCCATCAGCAAGAGTTTCGGAAGTAGCAGTCTCCCAAAACTGTTTGACTAGGGAATCATAGATAGTGGGATTGTGAGTTAAGGCATACCTGATATGAGAGCCTTTCAAAAAGTCCACTATCTGTTCAAAGCCGTCACTCTTGGTTGGCTTCCTCAAGAAACCCACTTGATTATGCTTATCACACTATTTGAATTGAGCCATAGATGATTGGTAAGTACTGGTTGACTGCCGAATTAGGGTTTTTATGCTGGTTGTTCAAAACAGAGCAATCTTGGCCGATAAAAAAATTTTAAAAGTGGAAGTAAATAATGGATAAAGATGAAAAATGAATCAAATATTATCCATATATACCTTCTTTTTCCCGAAAAAATAGTAACGGTATTATTTAAACAGGAAAAATCATTAAGTGTACGACCAGACCTAACGGTAAAAAATTAATTACGTTTTAACACTACCAGAATTAACATTGGTCAACCAGACTTAACCATCAATCCACCAGATTTAACAAAAACATCAGATAAACATAAATAAAAAGCACTAGCAAAGCTTCCAATCACCATCAACTCATGCTTTTCCTGGAAAAATTAATCTAAAAACCAAGAAAATATACAACCATATGTACTCACTACCAGAATTAACTCTAAAACTACCAGATTTAACTTCTACCAGAATTAAATCTACTTAATACTTGTACTATTTTACAAACTATACATTTAACCTCCCCTTAAATGTAGCTATGGGTTTACCATTCCAATATTAACCACTAAGAAATTGAACCTAGGTCCATCAAAAGCTTTGGTCAATAGATCAGCTACATTAAAGTCTGTGTGTATCTTTTCCACCCTAATCAATTTCTTTTCAAAGCAATCTCTTATAAAGTGATGCCTTATTTCTATGTGTTTGGTCTTAGAGTGATACACTGGGTTCTTTACTATACAGATAGTACTTTCATTATCAATGTGAATTATAGTATTCATGAAATTCAAACCATAATCCAGCATCTGATTCTGAATCCACAAGACTTGTCCACAGCAATTTGCAGCAGCTACATACTCAGCTTCAGTTGTAGATTTAGCCACAATGGTCTGCTTCTTGCATTGCCATGAGATCAATCTTCTGCCAAGAAATTGACAACCTCCAGTTGTGGATTTCCTGTCAAGACTTGCTCCAGCATAGTCACTATCTGAATAAGCTTCCAGGTCAAATGATGACTCTCTAGGATACCAAAGACCCAAATTGGGTTTGCCCTTTAGATATCTAAAGATTCTCTTCACAGCATGAAGATGTGAAGTCTTGGGAGTAACCTGAAAACGAGAACAAGCACAAACTGCATACATAATATCAGGCCTAGAGGCAGTTAGATACATAAGAGAACCTATCATAGATCTGTATAGGTGCACATCCACATCATCAGCATCCTCATTTTTTGTTAATGGCACCTTGTTCTCCATTGGAGTGACTGCTGTCTTCACACTTGCAAGATCAAACTTCTTCAGCATCTCAGCAACATACTTGTCTTGAGAAATGAAAAGTCCATCTTCCTTTTGTTTCACTTGCAGTCCAAGAAAGAATGTGAGCTCACCTATTGAACTCATCTGAAATCTGCCTTTCATCAATGCCTCAAATTCTTCACACCAAGTCCTTTTTGTGGATCCAAAGATGATATCATCTACATACACTTGCACTAGAATGATATCCTTCTTGTTCCTTTTAATGAACAAGGTCTTGTCAATGACACCCCTCTTGTATCCATGTTCCTCAAGAAATTTTGAGAGAGTAGCATACCAAGCTCTGGGAGCTTGATGTAATCCATACAAAGCTTTGATTACTTTGTAAACCTTCTTCGGATGAGCAGGATCAACAAAACCAGGAGGTTGGTGAACATACACTTCTTCTTCTATAGTGCCGTACAGAAAAGCACTCTTGACATCCATTTGATAAACTCTGAATCCCATGTAGGATGCAAAGGCCAAAAATAACCTGATAGCTTCAATTCTAGCTACAGGTGCAAAAACCTCATCATAGTCTATCCCTTCCTCTTGTATGTATCCTTGGGCCACCAATCTTGCCTTATTTCTGACCACTACTCCTCTTTCATCCTTCTTGTTTCTGAAGACCCACTTTGTGCCAATTACTTTTCCTCCATGTGGTAGATCTACAAGAACCCATACCTTTTGAAACTTGAACTGCAACAGCTCTTCTTGCATTGCTTCCACCCATCTTTCATCTTCTAATGCTTCAGAAAACTTGGTAGGTTCCTTTTGAGAAATGAAGCATGCAAAAAGATAGTGTTGATGATCTTTGTGATTGTTCCTTTGCTGCTTCTTAACAAAACTGAAAAGTGCATGAGCTTCTGATTGTTTCTGCACTTTGCTTCTAGTTTGAACTGCTGACTTAGGATCACCAAGTATTTGACTTTGTGGATGAATATTGTGAATCCTAAGTGTAGGAGCTTGACTTACATCCACTTCTGTGGGTAAGTTATTGAAATCAGTAATCACTCCTTCATCATCATAAGAAGCTTCATCAAAGATCCCTTCACTTGGCTTGTCAAAGACTTCAAGCTCTGGCATCTCAGAATCATCAAAAACATCAGTTGGAGTAGGATCAGGCTCAGCAGAATTAACTAAGTCACCACCAGACTTAATTGAGGAAGTACTGGTAGCCTTCTTTCCAAGATGCTTTTCAGCCAGTGCATTCAATTCATCTCTGAAAGATAGAATATCTTCTGAAACTTTTGTAGGAGAAGCCTCTTTCCCTTGTACTTGAGGCTTGGTAACAGTCTCCTTCTTCTTTGAAGTTGTAGAAGATTTCTTTGTGCCTCCATAAGCTGCATCAAGCTTGACTTCTGTTGTGGGAACAACAATAAGTTCCTCATTCTCCTCTTCTTGCTCAGAAGCATTTGCATCAGAAGCAACTTGAGTACCTGCATTGTTAGTTACTTCTTTGGAACCTGCATGAGGGTTAGCTTGATTCTCCACAGAAACAGGAATATAATTCATAGAATCAGTCAGATAATCAATATCAAACATCCATCTATAACCTATTCCTTTCACATTAGGTTTCTCCTCAAGAAAGTCAACATGGAGATTCTCTTCTACCCTTTTTGTCACTAAGTTGTATACCCTAAAGGCTTTACTACTTAGTGAATATCCTACTAAGAACCCCTCATCAGATTTTCCTTCAAACTTGCCAAGCACACTAAGAGTATCTAGAATGGTAACATGGCACCCAAAAGGTCTTATGTAACTAATAACTAGTTTATGGCCAAATAAAAGCTCATAAGGAGTTTTGTTCTGAGGTTTAGTCACTCTCACCCTATTAAATATGTAGCAAGCAGTATTGACTGCTTCAGCCCAAAAAGTGGTTGGTAAGAGTGAGTCTGCTAGCATAGTCCTAGCTGCCTCAATGAGGGTCCTGTTCATTCTTTCAGCAACTCCATTTTGTTGTGGAGTTCTAGCATTACTATACTCTTGTTTTATTCCCTTGTTACCACAAAATTCAAGCATGCTTCTATTCTTAAACTCAGTGCCATTATCTGATCTAATAATCTTAACCTTATGATTAAGCTGGTTTTCTATCTGCCTAATGAAAGTTTGAAGTAAGCCAGTGGTTTCATCCTTTTTAGACATAAAGAATACCCAACAAAACCTAGTGCAATCATCAGTAATGACAAGGCAATAACTAGCATGATTTATGCTTTGCACAGAAGTAGGGCCAAAAAGATCCATATGCAAGGTGTGTAAAGGCTTAGTGATGAACCTTTCTAATTTAGCCTTACATGAAGCCCTATGCTGTTTACCCTTATGACATTCAACACATGTATGGTCATTCTTGAAAACCTTTGAAGGTAAACCTCTAACAAGATTATTCTTCACAAGTTTGTTTAGATTCTTAAAGTTTATATGACCAAGCCTTCTATGCCACAATTTAGATTCATCAATAGTGGCTTTTGAAATCAAACAGGCAAAACCTTTTGCAGGTTCAGGTGTCTTCATATCAAAGTTGTACATATTGTGTTGTCTAGGGACTTTTAGGAGTATCTGACTTTCATCAGGCATCTTAAAGTCAGAAGTCAACACAAAACATTCAGTTTCAGTAAAAAGAACCTTATGCTGCTTATCACAAATTTGTGATATTGAGAAAAGATTAAATTGCCCAAGTTCTATCACAAAAGACACATTATCAAATTCTAAATTGCCAACTACTATTCTACCTTTACCAGTAATGTAGCCTTTGCTACGTCCAAAAGTAACAGAACCTCCTTTGAATTCTTTAAAATCTTTTAGGTGATCCTTGTTACCAGACATGTGCCCTGAGCATCCACTATCAAATATACCTCTATCTCCCATGTTCTTGAGTGGATGATCCCACACATAAAGAAGAGAAATTAGTTTCTCTTAAGGACCCAGGCCTGAGCAGGCTTGGGTCTGCCTTGTGGATCAACATATTTGTATGTCTTATATGAACATGATCCACTGTTGCTTTGGGATTTATAAGTAAGTTCTTTCTGAAATGGATCCCAAGACCAACATGCTGAGGCCTTAACAGCAGACCCCCCATGTCCCTTTACAGCATTAGAGTTTGACATTTTTGCTGTATTTTTAACAATAAGTCTCCTCACAGGTGAATGTGATTTAGCAAAATTATTTCTTTGAGTAAATTTGTTCACCTGTGGTCTATTTACAACTGGTTGTTTGGGTCTAAATGTATCAACATACCCAGAATTAATTTTGGGCCCAACAGAATTAACTTTTTGCCCAACAGAATTAATATTTTTCCTACCAATATTAACATTTGGCCTAACAGAATTAATATTTGATCTACCAGCATTGATTTGTACCGATCTAGGAACAAATTGATTTGCATGATTAACTTTGTTTACATTGTTCCACACTGGTTTGGCCATCACATTACCAGTATTAACACTCCTTTGTTTCTTAAGCTCAGCCTCTCTAATCATTCTCTTTTCATGAAAATCACAATCTTTGATTAAATGACTAAGGCTACCACAAACAAAACATCTTTTCTGAGTAAAAGAGTAACCTTTCCCTAGTTCTCTTTTCATTCTATCAACCTTGGGTGACTCTTGACTTTTAACATGTTGCCTAGGAGTTTTTATGTGTGAGACACAACTAGGTTCAACTGTTTTAGGTTTTGGTGCAGACACAACTGGTTTACTAATCTTAACATGTTTAGACTTAGACACCTCTTTTGGTACATTTTCTGGTTCTGATTCAGAATGCTCAGAGACATTTCCAATGGACCCTTCACTGTCATCAGATTGACAGGTAGAATACTTACTGTATTTGTCATCTGAGATACTTGTTTCAGGCTTTTGAGGTCCCTTCTTACCATAAACATACAAAGACTCATCAAACTCTTTCTCTGGTAGAGGAGTGTAATCTCCATTTAATGGAGGTGGAACTCCTTTGAAGTTGTCAGTTTTTGAGAATCTATTGTATACAGGTTTACCAGCAAAGTCATCATCTGTACTAGTGAACACAGTTCTTTCCATTTCTTCCTCACAACTTAAAATCTCACTATCTGATTTTATTTCATATCCTAGACCAATTTTACAAGTTGAGCTCATACCAGAATCTATTAATCTATCCAGATTTTTAGTAGAATTTTTCCATGTGTCTATTGTTTTCTGCAATTCTTCCTTATCTTTTACAGCTTTCATTCCAATTCTCCTATATTTTTTAAGCTTTTCACCTTTTTCATAGATTTCATTGGCTTGAAATGTAAGCTTTTCATTTAAGGTTAATTGTTGTTTTTGATAAGTGACAATTTGAGCTTCTAAGGTCTTAACAGCATTAGTGTAAGCAAGTATTTTAGCTTCCTGATCACCTATCTGTTGCATTTGCTCATCACACAATGTTTTAAGATTATTATATGATTTTATGCATGTTTTAGAACACAAGGATACCTCAGTATTGGAGCCAATAGCCATGAATGCATGATTTGGTTCTGTTTCTTCATCTGTGTGTTCTCCCCAGTTAACAACACCAGCTTCCAAAGTCAGCATACCCATTTGACTCTTCTCCTGCTTGTCTTCTTCTTGAGAGTATGAATCTTTCTTCTTCTTCCCATCAGTAGTCACTTTTGCGGTGCACTCCCTAGCAAAGTGACCAGTGTTGTGACACATATGGCATTCAACCTTCTTCTTATTAAAACCAATTGGTGTCTGATGAACTCAAATAGGTACATTTTATTATCATCATTTATCCTATTTATTTGACTTGTTTTATTATATTATATATGAGAATCGATACATTAATATTTACTTTAGTAATTCTCAGGTAAAAACAAGCATTATGTGAAACTTGGCGATTTTGGACTAATTATGGAGCAAAACAAGCGAGATGTCAAAAGTCTACTAAAATCCACAAGATGCGCCGTATCTCACTCAACAGATACGACGCAATTCATACTTAGATGAATTCGAAGACCATTGCCTGACTTTGAAGAATGCGCCGCATGCAATTCTGTCATACGCCGCATATGAAACTTTGGTCAAAGAAGAAGATCAAGCTCGTTCTACTCCAGATACGCCGCAATATACTTCTAACATACGGCGTATCACTATCAAGATTTCACTAGTTACAATCCAAGACAGCTAAAGTACATGCGCCGCATACAAAGATCAAGTTACGCCGCATCTGAAGACGGTGTACGAATATTCCAGAATATATTAATCTTGGACCCCACGCGAAGTTAAGTCAATGCGCCGCATCTATCAACTCAATGCGCCGCATCGATCCCTCAGACAGAAACTATAAATACCCCAAGGTCAGACGAATTTGAGAGACGATACAAGACCTTTTGTATAATCCTAGAGCCGAATTCAGACGACCAAGCAGCACAAGACACACCTCAAACAAAGATACAAGAGGTGTAAGGAGGTCCTGCATGTATTCAATTCATTAAGTAGTTTTGTTTTATTGTTTTAGTACGCTTTAATTCATCAGGATTGATGGGCTTGTTTCATGTGACTACGGAAGATCATGCACTCCCCTTAATATTGCTTTCCCATTAATTAAAGTTTATATGTTGATGTCTTTGGTGACTTTTATTAGTGCATTGATAACCTCTGTGTCTAGCTGAGTCTTGCTTGGGTCGCCATGCCCCTTCCTCGCCTATTTATTCTAGCGTCTCTAGAAAAGTAGGATAGACATAACTAATCATTAAGGGTTTACTCGCCGATAAGATTAGAGCAAACGAGAAAGGTTTAATTATATACACTTCATATAAAACTAGCAATAAAACAAGTGACAAGCTATTTAATTATCAGGACAGGTCTTCTTATTGTCTCGAGCATCTATCTGTGTACGTGTGTGCTAATCGTTGATTCGTGCTCATTAGTTTAGTTTTCTATTTAATTATAACCAAACTGTGCCAGTCTCTCAGGCTGAACCCCCTTGCGTTAGATTAGGTTGTATAACTAACTTAGGATATTAAAATACTGATTAGAATAACTAGATAATACGTTCCACTCTTAGTGATCGACACTCTGCTTACCTTTATATTCATACTGACCGGGTACACTGCTCGTTAAGTGTGTGTGTTATTGATAAGTCGGCTAAATATAAATTTAAAACTTGAGTAGGCATTAATACTGCTAAACCGCAACGACACATCACGCGCATCAAGTTTTTGGCGCCGTTGCCGGGGAGTGAATTGTTATTATCTGTTAATTTGATTTAGTATTTTAATTAGGTTTTTCTTTTTAGTTATTTTTTTTAGATTCTAACCACTAACCCTGTTGTATATTAGATAGATTGCATTCATTGTATGATTTGCATATTTGCTGTTTTTGTGTGTTTTTGTTTTCTGTAATTTTTGTTTCTTTTTGTTTATTTTTATTTTTTGTTTTTCTTTTTTCTATTTTTCTACATTCTGCTGTCGTTGTATTGTGCTGATACAAACGATACGGCGCATCTGTTTTCACAGATACGGCGTATTGCGTTTAATTTTTATAAAATACAACGCGTTTAATAAATTCGAGTACGACGCATCTTTCCCCAAGATACGGCGTATTCTGTTTTTAATAAGAAATTTTTCTAAACCCTAACGCCATACGACGCATCTGTTTTAACAGATACGGCGTATTTTCTATTTAAATTAAAAACAGTTTTTCGAATTATTAAACAGAAGCGACGCATCGATCTTTATCGATACGGCGCATCTACTAAATCAAAAATCTTGTATTTTGAAACGTAACGAAAATACGGCGCATTAGCTTTTGTTAATACGACGCATTTAATTTTAATAAATATAATCGATTTTTGATAATTTAAACTGGATACGGCGCATTCTAATTCATAAGCGGTGTATCTGTTTTCTGAATAAAAGTCTGATTAAATTTTAACGTAATAAGATACGGCGTATCCAACTTTCTGGATACGGCGCATCGTTTGCAGATATCAGCAACTTTTATTTTTCGTATTCCGTTTTCGTTGTTAATTTTCTGATATCATACTTTCTTGAACATACCCTACTGATGCTTTTGTGATGATTTCAGGAAGTGCATGACCAGGAGTTCAACTAAGAACTTGATTAAACCTTTCGAAGATCCTGAACGAGCCTTACATTCGCTTAAAAGGCTTTTCAACACAAAAAGCTTTGAAATTTCAAGTTCGTTCGAGCTTGATTACTTTTCTGAAGAGAAGGAGAAAGAAGAAACAGAAACAATAACGGAAAACACTACTATGGAGGAATACATGAACAAAATTCGTGTTGATTACAGTTCAGGAGTTGCTAGACCGAAGTTTGATGAAAAGTCAAAGTTTGAGTTGAAGGGTCAGTTTCTCAAGGAGCTAAGAGAAAATGCTTTCAGTGGAACAGAACAAGAAGATGCTAATGAACATGTTGAAAAAGTCCTCGAGATTGCAGATTTGTTTACTACAGAAGGAATCTCTGACGATCAACTTATGCTAAGAATCTTTCCAATTTTGCTTAAAGGAGCTGCTAATAAGTGGCTAAGGAATGAACCTGCTAGTTCAATCACAACATGGGAAGATTTGAAGAGCAAATTCCTGAAAAGATATTGTCCACCTGCTAAAACTGCTAAAAAGATGGAGGCTATCAACAATTTCAAGCAAGAGCCTGATGAAACTCTTTATCAAGCTTGGGAACGATTTAAAGACTTATTGATGAAATGCCCTCAACATTATCTAAATCTAATGCAGGAGATAATATTGTTCTATCAAGGATTGGACGTGCCTACTAGACAAATCTTGGATGCTAAGGGAGCTGTGCCTCAAATGAGTGCAACCGATGCTAGAAAAGCTATCCAAGAAGCTGCTGATCACTCTCAAAAATGGCACGACGGAACCTCTACTAGATCTAAGAGCAGCACTAATTTTGACGGGTTTGCTGCAATTCAAGCTCAATTGGATAAAATTAGTAAAGAGATGAAGAAGCGTGATGAGAAAATTTATGCTGCCCAAGTTGGATGTGAAAAATGCGAAGGACCTCACTACACTAAAGATTGCCCTAAAAAGAATGAAAGTGAGACTTTTGAAGAAGCATACTACACACAATTTGGACAACCATTCCAACCTTCAGGAAGATTTAGGGAAGCTGCTCCGGGATACTATCAAAAGAACAACTATAATCCCACTTATCAAGAAAGGAGGCAGACTTTGGATGACAATCTAAAGCAAATTATGGCCGATGCTGCTAAAAGACATGAAGAAAACACCGCTATGATCAAAGAAATCCGAGCCTCAACGGATACTATAACAAGAAATCAAGGAGCTTCGATCAAAGCATTGGAACAACAAATCGGACAAATGAGCAAGGTTCTTCAAGAAAGGGGATACGGAAGTTTACCTAGCTCAACTGAAACTAACCCAAGAGATCATGTCAAGGCCATATGCACTACTGAAGAAGTCACGCCTAACATACCTTTTCCTAGAAGATTGATGAATGGTAATGATGCTGCAAAGCCCGAATTTTTCTTTAATTCTTCAATCAGTCTAAGGAGGTTACTCAACGCGAAGGCAAAGATTGAAGAGGAGATCAAGGCTACAATGAAAGAAGAAAGCTCTGCAACCGACTTACATGCCTTGCCTCATAAAGAAAAGGACCCAGGAAGTTTTACTTTACCTTGTTCAATTAATGACATATCTTTCAATAATGCATTAGCTGACTTAGGAGCTAGCGTTAGTGTTATGCCCCTTAAGACATTCACTACCCTAGGACTAGGAAAATTAGCACCAACTAAGCTGTTTATTGAATTGGCTGATAAAATGGTAAAACGACCTGAAGGGGTTGCTAAAAATGTGCTAGTTAAGATTGAGAAGTTTGTTTTCCTCGTAGACTTTGTTATATTAGATATGCCCGAGGATGTTAAGATTCCTTTAATCCTTGGAAGACCTTTCTTGTCTACCGCCCATGCTAAGATTAATGTGTTTAAAAGAAAAATGTCATTAAAGGTAGGGAACAATAAACTAGTCTATAAGTGCCAAAATCCTGCTAAGAGCATAATTAGAGGCGTCTATGTGCTAGGATTAAGAGAACGTATGGACCTCGATCTAGAAGCTAGGCTTATGGGAGAAACATTGATTCAAAACAACTCAACTAATCCTAATCATAAGAACCTCAAGGAATTTATTGACCTTAATGTACCTACCGAACTTAGGCGCGATATTGTTAATGATTCTGATGATGAGTGGTATGATTGCGAAGTGATTAACAAACGTAGGAGAATAGTTGAGAATACAAATTTGAATAATGATATGTTTATTGAACTACCACCCCACCTTGCATATTTATGCCTATATAATAATAAGAATTTCCCGTCTATCATTTTGTCATCTCTACCCGAAAGGGACAGAACTTTGTTTATACAGATATTAAAGAAGAATGGTGTGGATATTAAGGACGAGCAAGGAGTGTGCAATATTACTGGACTGGCGATGAGGGAGCGCGATGCTTCCGACTCTTTCAGTGATCGGTATTAAGGAGTTGAACGTGAGTCTAACTTGAAGACTCTGGAATAAAGACAAGTGCTGACCGGGAGACAACCCGAAGGAAAAAATTTTACTTTTCTGTTCTGTGTCGAGTCTGTCAGACCTGCAGAAGATGCGGCGCATCTCCATCATAAGATGCGACGCATCACCTGCACTGGTCATATCTTATTTCATTTTCTACATTTTTATTTTTGACTTTAAAACTTTCTGTCAGTTTATTTAATGCGGCGCATCCCTGGTTAAGGATTCGACGCATCTTTTATTCTGATTAGTATTTATTCCAGGCTCGATACGGCGTATCTTCTTCCATAAGATACGGCGTATCGACTGACCTGATGATTTACAGTTTATTTTTTTAGGTTTTATTTTTACTAACTACTAATGTATTATGCAAGTTTGAACCTTCTTAACTCAGGTGTGTTATAGTCTAAATGGTATTATAGATTCCTGCATTTTTGTGGATACATCATTTATGAAGCTTAAACGTTCTCATCCACAAGAAAGTTGATTTTTGCTCTTATACGAATAATGGAGGATCATACCGAGCAAATCTCAGGGGAGTTTTTCTGTTCTAATTCTTTTATTTTCCAGTTTTTAACCTTTGACACAAACAACGAGGACGTTGTTTAACTTAAGTGGGGGGATGGAGAATTAGAACACTTACTTGTCCTAAACTTTCTCAAAATATGCTTAAAATGCGCTTAATATATCAAAATTTAAAAAAAAATTTAGCATGTTTTTGTTTAAAGTCTAAATTACATAACCGCACACATAACTCTATTCTTTCAAAAATATTAAAACTTTAGTGTGCCGGTGACTTGTAAACTTTAGAACTTGGCTTGTATTCTATTCGAGACCACCATAATGAGTATTATCTATATAATTGGAGTGACTTGTCTAAATTGGTAAATTTCTAGGATTACACCCAAATAGCCTTTATATGTTATGTGATATTAACTAACTACACTGGTTAGTTAACCCCCGTATAAACCCTTTGTTTACTCTCACTTTTAGAGTAAGATACCCCTAGAAAAACCCTCAGAGCCATTCCTTTCGTTTCTTACACCTATGTTATAATGTTTCGATACACCCTTACACCTTAGCCTACCCTGTAGATTAAAATCCGTGGTTAATTGCTTTAGGCAAAGTGTGTTTCCTTACATTACCTGTGTTCGCGTGCATAATTCATTATCTTTGGTTAGGTCGGAAAATTGCACAATGTAATTGGTATGAAAGTAAATATTGTATAACTTTTAGTTTATTTTTCGTGTGTTTGCTACTTTCACTATTACAGTTATTTCTGAAAGTATAAAGAGTATGGAAAATTATCCGGAAAAATAGTGATTGAAAAGTTGTGAAATTTTACACATATATGTTGATGTCAAAAAAAAAATAAATAAAAAATAGAGAAAAGAAAAAAAAAGGAAAAGTTGGAAGTTTGTTTTAACCAACTTATGTAAAGTTTTGTATTAAGTGGGTGATATGACCACTATTTGTTGTATATTATATTTATGGATTGAATGGGAGTTGGCCGTTATGGGAACGCCAACTAAGGTTATTCTTTGATTGAGATTTTGTTGAGTATAATTCGTGTCTACCTAAAGCGTGTGTTTCAAGTGTTAAAGCGTGAGTTATTCAATGATATGAGTCTTATTCATGGGATGGTTGGGAAAGTGATTAACCACACTTAGGATTTTAATTTATCTGTTTTGTTTATTTTTCATTATTTTTACACCAATTTGTATCCCAAATATTATCCATACCCTATATCATTCTTCATCCAAACCTTTGATTTATTGAGATTAGGGATTTGAGCAATCTTAAGTATCGTAGTCGTGGATTCGGCTATGTATTTATGATTTTGTCGCCCTTTTTGATATAATATTATTGGTGAAGATTACTTGGTCCTATCTTTAGCCCATTCGAGTTAAGGAATTGAGCAATTTCAAGTATCGTGGTCGTTGATTCGATCATGTATTTGTAATTTTGTCGCCTTTTCTGGAATATGAGATCGATAGAGATTAAAAATGATGATCAACCCTTAACAAACAAACCCTTTTTACCGCTTTAGACTTGTTACTCCTTGGCTTTAGTGGGGGGATGCGTATACTTGCCAAGCCTATGATAGAATATTCGTCACGACTAAGCAACTAAATGATTTAGAATTGTTTTTACATTAAAAAATTATTTTGGTTTCTACTTCGTTAAGTGTTTGGTTGTGTGATTATGACAAAACGAATACGTGCTTAAATATAAAAATAAATCCTAATATCTTTTAGGATACATTTTCATATAATTAATTCTAAGGTTTACTTGGGGACAAGTAAAGTTCAAGTGGGGGGATATTTGATGAACTCAAATAAGTACATTTTATTATCATCATTTATCTTATTTATTTGACTTGTTTTATTATATTATATATGAGAATCGATACATTAATGTTTACTTTAGTAATTCTCAGGTAAAAACAAGCATTATGTGAAACTTGGCGATTTTGGACTAATTATGGAGCAAAACAAGCGAGATGTCAAAAGTCTACTGAAATCCAGAAGATGCGCCGTATCTCACTCAACAGATACGACGCAATTCATACTTAGATGAATTCGAAGACCATTGCCTGACTTTGAAGAATGCGCCGCATGCAATTCTGTCATACGCCGCATATGAAACTTTGGTCAAAGAAGAAGATCAAGCTCGTTCTACTCCAGATACGCCGCAATATACTTCTAACATACGGCGTATCACTATCAAGATTTCACCAGTTACAATCCAAGAAAGCTAAAGTACATGCGCCGCATACAAAGATCAAGTTACGCCGCATCTGAAGACGGTGTACGAATATTCCAGAATATATTAATCTTGGACCCCACGAGAAGTTAAGTCAATGCGCCGCATCTATCAACTCAATGCGCCGCATCGATCCCTCAGACAGAAACTATAAATACCCCAAGGTCAGACGAATTTGAGAGACGATACAAGACCTTTTGTATAATCCTAGAACCGAATTCAGACGACCAAGCAGCACAAGACACACCTCAAACAAAGATACAAGAGCTGTAAGGAGGTCCTGCATGTATTCAATTCATTAAGTAGTTTTGTTTTATTGTTTTAGTATGCTTTAATTCATCAGGATTGATGGGCTTGTGTTATGTGACTACGGAAGATCATGCACTCCCCTTAATATTGTTTTCCCATTAATTAAAGTTTATATGTTGATGTCTTTGGTGACTTTTATTAGTGCATTGATAACCTCTGTGTCTAGCTGAGTCTTGCTTGGGTCGCCATGCCCCTTCCTCGCCTATTTATTCTAGCGTCTCTAGAAAAGTAGGATAAACATAACTAATCATTAAGGGTTTACTCGCCGATAAGATTAGAGCCAACGAGAAAGGTTTAATTATATACACTTCATATAAAACTAGTAATAAAACAAGTGACAAGCTATTTAATTATCAGGACAGGTCTTCTTATTGTCTCGAGTATCTATCTATGTACGTGTGTGCTAATCGCTGATTCGTGCTCATTAGTTTAGTTTTCTATTTAATTATAACCAAACTGTGCCAGTCTCTCAGGCTGAACCCCTTTGCGTTAGATTAGGTTGTATAACTAACTTAGGATATTAAAATACTGATTAGAATAACTAGATAATACGTTCCACTCTTAGTGATCGACACTCTGCTTACCATTATATTCATACTGACCGGGTACACTGCTTGTTAAGTGTGTGTGTTATTGATAAGTCGGCTAAATATAAATTTAAAACTTGAGTAGGCATTAATACTGCTAAACCGAAATGACACATCACGCGCATCAGTGTCTTCCCATCAAATCTGATATTTCTTCCAGTTTTCTTGTAGAACTTCTTCACTCTAAGAGCAATCATTGCTATCTGCCACTTTATGTCCATTTCTTCAATGTCTACATCATTTATCTGTTCAAGGTCCTCATTAATGAGGTCCTTGTCTTTTGATCTCTTTGCAAACAGTGAATAGATGACTTCATCAGCAAAACCAGCAGGAATTTCTCTTTCTTTCATATTGCTTGAAGAAGTATCATAGCTACCAGAATTAACTTTGCTAGTACTGCTCTTGCTTTGGGAGACAAAAGCAACATTAGCAGCACTTGAAGATGCCTTTGAAACACCTTTGATTTCATGTTCAAAGACCCGAAGATTATTGTACAAATCATCAATTGACAGAGTGTCAACATCTTCTTTCATTCTCATGCTCATTGCCAGATGTGACCATTCTTTTGGCAAAGATTTGAGAAACTTATGATTTGCATCTTCATTAGATACACCAGCACCATGAGCTTCCAACTGTGAGAGGAGATGTTGGAATATGTCACACCCTTTCTCTAATCCTTCAGAACTGGTCACAGTGAATGCTTCAAACTGTTGTTTGAGAACAACTTTCTGCATCTTCTTTGAATTAGCATTTCCTCCAAACCTGGTTCTGATTGCTTCCCAAATCTCCTTAGCATCATCCATTCCATGAAATCTTCTTAAATGTTCCTTGGGAAGGGCCATCAGTAAGATGGTTCTTGCCTTCCTCTCTTTTTCCACAGCATGAATCTCTGCAGCAGAGACTAGTGGAAGCACTCTAACAACACCATCTTTACCAACAGAGATCCTCTTCTTTGAGTTTCCATTCTGAATCACCTTCCATACATCATTATCAATGTACTCAAGGTAATGCTCCATCTCCATGGCCCAGATATCATACTCCTCCTTTTTCAGAATTGGGAGTTTGATGTTTGAGATAGTGGTTGTTGCAGGAATGTTTTGTTGTTGTTGTTTGGGTCTACTGGTTTTTGATGTATCATCATCATAATTTGAAATGTCTTCATCACTAAGATGAGTTGAGTACTCATCATTGGCCTGTTGAGACATTATGCAGGATTTTTGAGTAAATGAGTGTTTGTGGTTTGTGTTTCTTCTTACTCAGAGTCCCTCTATAGGCTCTGATACCACTTGTAGGTCCACGGTTATGGATCTAAGTAGCCTGTGTAAGACAATAGATAACTTGAATAAATCCAAATTAATCTATATGAGAAACTCTTAACAGTATATTGATTGTTAATGCGGAATCTTAACAACCAACAAGTATGAAGAACACAACTAAGATTGCTAAATTCGTATTACTATTAAACTTTCAATTTTCACTAATGTCACCCTAAACATAATGCCATAGGGTTCCTTTTATACACTGAGGAAACCCTAAAGTTACAAAACGTGTGAAAGGATAAACATATCTTCTAATAAGATATCTAATACGTATATATCCTTTCCTAACATATAGCTAACTAACTATTCTGTTAAACATAAACAGACTTAACTAATAATACCTACCAGACTTAACTATGTTTGCCAGACTTAATTTTGTACTGGCAGACTTAACTAATACATCAGCAGACTTAAGTCTGTTCTTCAATAATTCCCAACACAGCTAACTGATCAGACAACTCCTATAACTCCGTAGGTGCTAGCCGATATGGTGCTCGCGCTAGAGGCGCGGCTCCTGGCACCAAATCGATTTGAAATTTGATTTGTCTGGCCGGTGGGAGTCCAGGTAGGTCTTTTGGAAAAACTCCCGGGAAATCCCTTACGATTGGCACATCTTCCAATCGTTTCTCTCCGGGCTCCTTTTCCTTCTTCTCAGTAACGTGAGCTAGAAACACGTGGCATCCTTTCTCAATGCACTTCTGCACCTTCGTACACGAGATGATGCTCTATCTTGACGAACGCGCACGATCACTCTGATCTCCTTCAATTATCATAAACTTGTTTCCATAGGGTACTCTGACGATCTTTTCGTCACAGATGATGACGGCATGATATTTCGATAGCCAATCCATCCCTATGATGACATCAAAACTACCCAACTCTACTGGCATAAGGTCAATGTTGAATGGGCGGTTTAATAAATTTAGAGTGCAACCCCTTATAATGGTATCTACTCTTTCTAGGTTCCCGTTAGCTAGTTCTACGTCGAAGACATTATCTAAGGTGGTTGGGGCTATATCAATTAAAGGACTAAAAGCAGTCGACACAAAACTTCTATCTGCTCCCGTATCGAATAGTATTGAAGCATAACGATTATTTAAAAGAAACGTACCCGTCACCACATTCGGGTCGTCTTGGGCTTCCCTTCTGCCCATAGCATAAACTCTTCCACGGGCTCCTCCTCCATTTCCCTGGTTTCCATTGTTGACCACTGCTACCTGGTTGCCTGGTCCACCACCATTTCCCTGATTTCGGGGCTTGTTGCACTCATTTCGGTAATGACCCTTTTCACCGCACCCAAAGCAGGCGACTTCCGCCCTACGGTTGTGGGGTGGTGCTGCTTGAGCGGTGGCTAGGGGTCTTGCCCTACAGTTCTTTGCCAAGTGTCCTACTTTCTGGCAGTTGTGACATTTCACTGTGCACTGTCCCTTGTGATGTAGCTTACAGCGGTTACAAAGAGGTGCATTCCTGTCATACCACCTCTTATCATATAAACCAGCTGCGTAAACTTTGGCTACATCTTGCATTTTATTCTGAGAGTTGCTATTACTACCCTTCGAGTGGTCATGCTATTTCCTCTTGTGGTCAGCACTCTTTTCTGGGACATCCTCCAGTTCTTGATCCATCAACTTGTTTGCTATCTCCATGGTCTCATGAAGATCTGCAGCTCTCGAGGTAGTCACATCACCTCTTATGGACTTCGATAAACCACCGATATACCTCTTAATCAATCTTGCCTCAGTCTGAACCATTTCAGGACATAGCAAAGCCAGCTCCTGAAATCTTTGGTTGTAAGCAGCCATATTGTTGTTCTGCACCTTCAAATTCCAAAATTCTATCTCTAACTTCTTGATCTCATTTCATGGGCAATATTTCCTAAGCACTAATTCCTGAAAGTCTTCCCACGACATAGCATAAGCAACATCCATGTTAGCAGACTTCATGTAGTTGTTCCACGAGGTCAAAGCGGCATCCATGAAAGTGAAAGACGCATACTTGACCCTGTCGTCATCGTTACAACCACTGATGCGAAACACGGTTTCTAGCTTCTCAATCCATCTAGTCAGGCCAACAGCTCCCTCTGTTCCTCCGAATCCTCCAACCATAATCTTTCGGAATTCAGAGTAAGTGCAACCACGGCTGTTGGTCACTGGCCTTGACGTTCCGGTGTTGGTGGTCGAATTGTTTGCGGCTGCGAGAGTGGCAGCCACACGATCAGTAACAAGCTGATCTAGAGTTGCTTGATTCACCACTGGTGGATTTGCCGCGGCCCTGGTTGGGGCGGCGTTCTCAGCAACTTGGCCCTGTGCGGCTCTAGCCGGGCCAGCATTCTCAGCAGTCCTTCCTGTCCTTGGTGTGTTAGCAGTTTGTCCTCGTGTGACTCTGGTTGACTTTCGTTTGGGTGCCATTTATCTGCATCACAAAAAGATGGCGATAAATGAGATCTCGATTATGGAAGGAAAGAGTCATATGAATATATGGATAGTGCAAACAGAATGCAAGAATAAAGTCAACCACAGAGGAAAACGAATAATCGGATAGAAAACCAAGCTTGTTATATATATATCGAAAGGATAGAGGTTTACAAAATTACAAGCATGGTTAAAAGTTAGTACTGGAATACTAAGTGATAACTAATCAACCTAACGAAATACATCATCAACTACAACTACTCTAGGCTCGGTCACTATCTAGGCGTAACTGCTCAAATGCTAAAGTCATTCCTCCAATGGTAGTCTCCAACTGCCCAACATGATCTCTCAACTCCTGATTCTCTCTCATCACTGCTCCAATCGTATACTCTGCAGTCATAATCCTCTGCCACTGAGTACGATCAACACCTCTAGCTCTTCTCGACATTCCCTGCATCCTGGTCTGGCCTCTGCCCAAACCAATCCTCCTCTCCACACTCTGAATACGGTCAGACTGCTCTAACCTCTCGATCTGGTCTGAGTGCACATCAAGTAAACTGGCCTGATTCGCCAGCTGAATCCATATCTGCTCCATCTCAGTGGGTTCCTCGAGCTCTGCAAGTGGAGAAATCACTGGTGATGGAAGTGGAGTAGGCATCGGAGATGGAGGTGGTATGAACGAAGGAGATGACGGTGTGTACTCTGGGCTAGCTGCACGTACACCCGTGCTGATATCACAAGCAATATCCATCCACTGACTGTCACTCACATCCTGTATCTAGGCATCCCTGGAACTCTGCCCTACCTCAAATATACCCTGTACATCCTCCATGATGCCCTTACCATCCCGTGGCATCATCACCTAATCCAAATCCATAGGTGCATCTCTGTCCCTGTCATCATCTGCACAAATAGGAGTGTGCTCAATAGGTGTTGTCACAACTGGGGTAGGCTCATCCTGAACCTGCCCTGGATCCTCCACTGGATCCTCATCCTCATCTAAATAAGTCTCAACAGATCTCCTAAGTCTCTGGCTGGGAGGGGAATGGTCTGAAGATGACATGGGTGACTGAGATGGTGATGCAGTAGGGGTACCCTCATAATCTGATCGGGTCCTCCTCCTAGGTGAAGATAGCACAGATGATAACTGGAGGCGATGTCCACGGACTCGCCTATACGAAGCCCGACGTCTGATAGGTGGGGTATCCTGAACATGCTGGGTGAAAGTGTAAAGCTGGGCTGGGGATGAGCGGTGAGCTGTGGTGTAGCGGGGTAAATATGGTGAGGTAGACACTGGAGTGGTGTGGGTATGCTGAGCTGGAATGGGTGGTTGAGCAGCGGCTTTGACAACCTCCATCAACGGGTCATCCGCAAATGGAACTGGTCGTCGCAACGGAGAAGTGTGTCCAGTAGCAGATACCTCATCATATGCATCGGAAGGGAGAGACATAGTCTGTGACAAATATGGTGCGACACGTGTAAGTATATAGAAAATACTTATATCATATATGCTTAATAAAATATTCAAATAGCATATCATGACAATTAATCATATAAAGCAAATAACGCTCAAATCATAACAAGATAAGCTGGCAGGCATTTGGCGGTCATAAGGAAAAGTTTTTCATAAATCGGTTATAGTTTAAGCCTTTTTTTATAAACCTAGTTCTCTATAACCTAGGCTCTGAATACCAATCTGTAACATCCACAAAATCAGATTATTGCGGAAGCATACTGATGCGTGTAGCACCAGGTTTTAAATTTATAAACAAGAATTACCGGCAAACTAGGAACACATTCGGGCAAGTATACCCTTATCGTGTATAGTTAGGGAATGGTAAGTCAAGGTCGTCCCAAGAGATTTGAGTGTTTTCGAGATGAAGAATCTAGTGTAACAAGCATGTCCTAAAAGTATATTGGTTGTCACGGTCCAAAATACTATGAGGCGTCTAAACATATAAGTAGCAAATAACACAAAGATGATAATGATGTAAATTCAATAATATAAGAGACAACACTTGTTTGGATTAGTTTAGGATATTTGGATTGCTTAATATGAGGATGGTTTGACAAGTTGATTACAAATATTAGAATATGATGGTGACAAATTCCAATCTATGATTTAAAGTATATAACCCTCGCGAAAGATCATAAAACAATGAAATCAAGCATAAAGCATAATCAACTAATTCAAGACTAATTTTATATAACAAGTTTGATTCGCGGTAGTTTCACAAACTTATCAACAATTATATCCAAGTTTCTTCTCAAAATCAAGTTACTAATGAAATGGTCAATACAATAGATAATCATCCATAGACAAAACGATTAAAACTAGTTGGTTGATAATAACCCTTTCGACCTATGAAATCACTAACAACTAATTAAACTTGATAGGCAAATGTCATAAAAAGTCAAGAACACTTGGTTCTTTAACCAAGCATGTAATTGATCAAAACCATAACTTAACACAAGCAATCCTCATATCAATAACATCATCCAAACAAGTGTAATAAATAAAGTACTCCATATTGTTTTCAACAAAATCCAATGTAGCAATAATCATGAAACCAACAGACATCTTGAAGTATAAAAGTGAATTACCAAAGTAAGATTACAATTGGTAATGGAAAGGACTTATAGCAATCCTTGGGCCTCCAATCAACTACAAGCTTCTAACCAACCGGAAAATTATGTCCAAACACTTTCTTTAGCACTTGAGCACTGCTTCTTGAATTGGTAGAGGTTCCTTGGTCTTTTAGGATTGATAATATTGAAGAGATATCCTATCCTTATCTATAACACCCCCATTTTTAGAACGCTGCAGAATACAACATAGGGTCTTATCTATTAGTCACATAGTACAAGTCATAGGAAACATCAAAATAATTAAAGATGATTTTAAACAAAGTTCACATTTGATAAAATCAGAGTTTAACGAAGTTAGGTCCTAAAACTTTTAACCAGGACAAGAGTCCAAAAGATACATGATTTAAACACAACATAAGTTTTTGAGTTATTAAAAGTTCCATCAAGTGTGAAATAACACGCGTCCATCCATCCATGTCCTTGCACGCCTATCCAAGCATTAAACATCTACAGACCTGAGATAAAACATGCTAAAAATTCAACATAAAGTTGAGTGAATTCATAGAGTTTAATAAGTAATATGTTGAATACATGCATTATTCATAATTTGACATGTAACGAATACAAGTTGGGAAATAAGATTATAGCATCGAGCCCATGGCACCGAACCTTGATTGTGATAATAATGCCCCTTAAGAGGTAAGTTTGCCAATTTTACCAAGATCTTCAACGAATAATTAAAGAAACCAGTTGTGCTTTCGGAGGTGCCATACTATCGTCCGAATTCCGTTCGTGAGTATGATGAAGCTGGTAACGCATTCACCACGGCAGTGTACCCCTTTCTTGCCGAAGCAACCAAAGATCCCTCAGCCTCCATCGAAGATCTCCTTTCTAAAAAACCCAAGAGCATACAGCCTCCGTCTCCAACTAAAAGAACCTTGTCTGAGAAACCCAAGTCTGCGACTCATCTGGAAGACCCGAACTCTTCTATCAACAAATGAAGGCTGCCATGTTGGCAGTAATTTAGTCTGTAAGGGTGGTGTGTACCCTTTAAAACAATTTGGTTATGTTTAAAGGCTGGTGCCTTTGTTTAAGACAATTTATCATGCTTTTATCAGGCGTGTGCCTGTTGGAATAGTTTGTCTGGGCTTCGTCCCATAACTTTAAACAATTATCTCTCTTTGATGATTGCTACGCCTGTGCATAGTCTTTTTGAATCTTAATTTGGAGGAATACTCTCCTTTTTTGATGCCATGCTTATCTTCTCTTACGCTCATTACAAGAACGTAAACATACAACCTAAGGTTATAACCTTATTGTGTGTATTTTGGACCAAGATTTTATGCAATCATATAATTTGACTGCGACAGAGGGTCGCGACCCACTCCGTCTTTATCCTTAAGTTACAGAGGGCTTTTAATACCCTAAGACTTTATAGGAAAGTTAATGTGAATTGTAATGGATGTTAATGTTATACAAGACATGTGCCTTGCTTCATCCTTCGACATTGAAACTTGTAAAGTACTTGGCTGAACAAATCTATGTTGTATAAAACGAAACAAGAGATTTTGAGGGAAACATGTTATATCATTAAGTGGGTAGGGAGGATTACATCATTTGAAGAAATGAACACTAGACACCTACCATTAATGCTTTTTTCCCATGTGAGAAGACTGCGTTACATGAAATTGAAAACAACTAGGTGCTTTTTAAAGAAAGGTAAGTTCTTATATGTAAGACTTATGAGAGTTGGCGTCATGTCCAAACTTGTTCAAGACATTTTTTGCTTCTGCCCTTCGAGCTTCTATGTCTTTTTGCCACATTAATTCTTCTTTGACGCTAGGCTCTTTCACTTGGTTTTGTTAGCTTTTATTCGAAGGACAACTTCCTATATGCCCTCAAGGTTTTGGGAAGTTTGTCTGCCCACTTATGCTGATATTGCCCTAACTTCATCTCGATTTCGGTGACAATATCCTTGTCAACACAAGCGAACCTTTGCTTCACATTCAGGCTTTTGCAGAAAGAAGGGAACACTCCTTCGGCAAAGTGTGGCCCTTCGTAAGAGGTGATAACTTGTGGGATTCCAAATCTAAAAATTATGTGTTCCCACATGAACTCTTCCACATCTTTTCCTTTTGTTGATGCCAACGGCTTGGCCTCAACCCACTTGGTGAAATGATCGATGGCTATGATCAAGAATTGTACCCCTCCGGGAGCTAATGGTAGGGGTCCGATTATGCTGACTCCCCATTGACCAAAAGGCCTTACTGTCATGCTAGATGTCGCCTCATACTCTATGGGTTTTCGGGCTTTGGAGTGTGCCTGACATACCATGCATGTTCTGATTGCTTCCCTTGTGTCTTCTAGTACGGATGGCCAGTAATAACCCCATTTTGTTACCTTCGAGGCGATGGCTCTAGGGCTTGTGTGTCTTCCACAAAATTCTTCATGAGCATTATAGAGAATGTTCGAAGCCTGTTTTAATTCGACACAACGAAGCCAAGGAGATGAAAGACGCCTTTTGTAGAGATTATTGCCTATGAGTCTGTACTGGGGACTTTTGACTATGATTCTTCGTGCCGACTTTGAATTATCGGGCAAAATGCCGCTTATCAAGTATGTTTCTATTGGTGCTATCCAGCTGGAGCCTTCATCAAATGTTTCACTTCGTGCAATTGATCTGGTGGCCAATACTTCCACTAAAACCTCGCTGGGCAGATGAGCGAAAGCAGTCGATGCTAATTTGATTAGGGCCTCCGCCTTTTTGTTTTGGCTCATGTGGACATCTGTCACTTTGTGTCGTTCGAAACCCTGAAGGAGCTTTTTAACTTCGTTCAAGTATTCCTTGATTATTGGCTGCCTTGCTCTGTAAGAACCCTTAATTTGACTAGTAACTGAAAGTGAGCCTACGAGGATGGAGAGGTCATGAACCTTCATGCCCTTCGCGAGTCGAAGGCCAGCCAGCAAGGCTTCGTACTCTGCTTCATTCTTTGTGGCCTTGAATTCAAAACGTAGTGCATAACTGTACTCCTTTCCCTCTGGATTAATTAGGATTAAACCTGTTCCGAAACCATCGGAGCTTGAGGCTCCATCAGTGTATAATTTCCATCCCTCCGTTGCTGTTGGGGGAGTTTCTCCGTTTTGGCTATGTCCGGAAGGTGTTTCGTTGAGGACTTCTGCGGATGTCTGACTCTTGATGAAGCTTGGACTATCACGTCTTTTCAATGATCTTGGAGCTGGTAGGTCAATAGCTGCTTTGAACTTCGAAGGGTTGGCTTTGACTCCTTGTTTCGTTGACTTAATGGGTTTGAACCCCTTGAGTAGATATTCCTTGTCGTAGAGCTTGTCATCAATCGTCGGTGCCTGAGGAGTTCTGGTGTTCCTAGAATGTGTCCCTTCGAAGACCTTCCCCTCGGCTTTGTGTGGCTTCTTCAAGTCTGCTGTGGAACTATTTGGAGATCGCTTTTCGCCTACCACTCTTCGTTTTGCATGATGCTCTTTTGTGACGATATCTTCTTCGACATCCGTACTCTTAATGACATCATTCGGAAGTTTTTTAGAACCTTCCCTTTTTTTCTTGTTATCCTTCAGGTTGTGCTCAGAAAATACCGTCCCTATTCCGTTGGGTGTGTGAAACTTCACCGCTGCATGTATAGTGGAGACTACTATACCCATCTTTTGCATGGCGGTCCTCCCTATCAACAAGTTGTAAGGAGAGTTGGACCTTACGATAGTAAACATGAGGGTTTTTGTCCTTGCAATCCTGCCTTCTCCGATTGTTATTTCTAGCGGAACTTCTCCTAGAGGCCACGAGCGTTCGCCAGAAAACCCTACTAAAGGCATCTTTGAGTCAACCCTTTGAGACCTGACCGCAGGCGGAAGCTTTCGAAAGCAATGTTCATGTATGACTTCGCAAGGGCTTCAGCAGTCCATGTAAGCTCCCCTTATTTCTTGGCTAAAGATTAGGACTTTGATAACCACCGGATCATTCGAAGGGATCCTGCCTGCGATAGGAGAAAACGTTATTTCCCTTACCTCGTTTGCTTCCGGCTCTGGTACCTTCCTTTTCGAAGTGGTTTCGTTTCGATGTATCATTAGTATGGGGGCTTCGATAGGGTTACTATCTTTGGCCATTTGAGTGTCAGTCATCTTTTCTTTGCCTTTCTTGATTCCTTTTACCAGGTGTGCCAATTGCCCCGATCTTACGGCCTCTTCAATTTGTTTCTTTAGTTCCCTGCAACTGTTCGTATCATGGCCATTGTCTTCGTGGAAGTGACAGTACTTGCTGGTATCCCTGTTTTTGCCCTTACTTGTCATACGGGGAGGCGCCTCGAAGGTTTTGGCTGCCCTCTCCGTAGCAAGTATTTCTTTTGGAGACTTCGATAGACTGCTTAGCAAACCATGGTTGGGGCCTTTGTTGTACGGAGAAAACCTATCTCTGTTCTTGTTCTTGTTCTTGGACCCCTCCCACGAAGAATGCTTCGAAAACTTGTTGTTGCTATCTTTATCTATCGGAGCCCCATTAGTGGACACCTCTTTTGCTTCGATCCAAGTATACGTCTTTTCGATCAATCCCTTGTAAGTTGTCGGAAGGTCAGTGGACAAGAATTCCACCAAACTCCGATTCCGAAGGCCATGTATGAAACCAGAAATACGCTGATCTTCATGAAGGCCCAAAATTTGCAAAGTCTCATCGGTGTACCTAGTAACGAAGGCCCTGGTGCTTTCGTTATCTTTTTGTTTGATGTTGTGCACCGTTAAATGAGTCCTTGTGAACTTCTTTTGCTGACTGAAGTGTGACCGGAACTTGGCTTTGAGATCATCAAGGTTGACGATGCTACCGGGCTTTTGCCCATTCAACCAAATACGAGCAGAATCCCGTAGGGTGTATGTAAACATATGACAAGCCACCGGCATAACCCACTTTTGCATCATGATAGCCCCTTCGAACAAGTGTAAGAAATTGTCCGGATCCCCCTTCCCATCATAAGTCCCGACATGTGAAGGCATTTTTAACCCATCAGGCAATGGGTAATCTTCTATCCATCTAACAAAAGGTGTAGCTGAACCCATATGGTCTGAATATAGACAATTATAAGGTGGTGCATACATGGGGACAGTATTGTATGGATTGCTGTTTGGGGGCATTCCCATAGGAGTCTGGCCTGGGTAGGACTGATAAGGAGTATTCATGGCAAACGGGTAACTGTTTCCCATGGCGTACGGAGGGTACGCCATAGGATGGCCGAAGGGCATGCTCCCATAATTTTGGGGGAAGCTTGGGTTATTAGGCTGTCCATTTACTGGAGGATATAAATTTTGAGGATAAGACTGAGTTTGGAACGAGGGGTACATACCATTGGGAGGAAGATTTCCTCCCATATTAATTATAGACGGATTGCCTTCTACACCTGAAGCGTGAGAAGGCTGCAACGGAACCCCAGCTTCAGTCCTTCCAAGATGAGCTGCTAGCAAGGGAGGCAAAGTCACCCCCCTTTCTTCCCTAAGCTGGCTCCTACCGTTAGAGCCTTCGGTAACCGCCCCTTCTCTTCTTGTCGGAGCCCTCTCGGGGACTCCTTCGAAACCAACAGACCTTTTGCTTAGCCTTCGACCAATTGGAGACCCAATTCTTAAGGCCGATAGGGTTGGCCCTTGGGTCGGAGGCCTAGGTTCCATCTCCATTTCTTCATCATACTCGTCACTCGAGTATTCCAACTCCCTTCGCACCTCAGCATTCCTAACTTTTCTGTTACGAGCCCTTAAAAGGGTTTCCAACACTTCGTGGTTGGCTTCGACAAAGGCTGGGCTAATGACAGGTTCTGGGTTGGCTGATGTCGAAGCATGATTGTTGGTTGTGATTTTTGGGTGAGAACGTGTTGTGAAGGTGGAGGCGGTTATTGGGGGAAGGTGGTTAGGGTCGTCGGTTGGTATTGGTGTTAAGGTAGAGAAACCCGGTGGAGGAGTATCTTCTCTTCCTTGATCCATGCCGGAATAATAGTGAGATTAGTTGGTAGGTTATAAGCTCGGAATTAACGAGACCAATTGTAGCGGTCCCACGGATGGCGCCACTGATTGAACAAATAATTGCCAACCAAGCCTTCGATGGTGATCAAAGGAATAATGGGGTGTTGAGATTGCGCCAAGCTTGTTCTTAACCTGAAAATAAGAAATACGAAGACACTACGTTAAGTGATTGCGCAGGGGTTGGACCCTGCGAACCACCTCCGGCGTGCGAGTAAGTATGTGTAATGGTAATGTAGGTCGTAAATTTAGAGAGTGAAGTTAACTTACTTAGTTTTTGGCCCGACTATGCTATTTATAGGGGAGAATAGGGCATAGTGGGCGGTTGCACATAGTTCGGAGATCATGGGGGCGTCCCATGGAAAGTGGTAACCGCTAGGGCTTTGTAGCCCACGATCTCTGTTTTGGCGGGAAAGCCAAGGGATAGAGGAGACGTGGGTTTGACCAGGTCAGGATGGTCCTTCGTGCTAGTCCCTTCGTCAGGAATACCCCGAAGGGCTTAGGGCTTCGATTGGCGGATTCCCACATGGTAACCAGTTCGCAGACGAATGGTTTTACGCCAATGAAACATGTTAGAAGATTAACCTGGGCCTCCGAAGGGAGGGCTTTCTACAGGCTCGAAGGGGAGTCCTTCGACCCGTTAGGAGGGTACATCATATATATATATATATATATATATATATATATATATATATATATATATATATATATATATATATATATATATATATATATATATATATATATATATTAAGTAAAGTTTAGTAATTATATATTTAATTAATTATGACTTATAATTAATTAAATAGATTTGGAGAAATTAATATAATAATAGTGTTAGTGGAAGAATATTATATTATAAATATTGTTTATTATTTATAATATAATTTTAATTATAAGAAATTTGAAATAAAATGTTAAGTATTTAGAAGACTAAGTAAGTATAAGTATTTTTGTCAAAATACTCTAAGTGTTGAAAATTTAGGAAAATCGGGCATGACCCATTCGTTTATTCAAACGTTCCATTTTTCTCAAGTGTTGCAAATTCATCACATAATCCATTTCGTTAACTACATTTGCAAAGTTAGTCCGTAATATATACATTAGTCGTTATAAGTATATTTATTGTCATAAGTATAGTTATCGTTACGTTTGCCCATAAATTATAAGTTTCGGCACAAAAGTCAACGCTTAGTCAATATACTTTCAAAAGTCAACAAAAGTCAACATTTATAAAGATTTGGCCAAAACTCCATTTATTACCCTTTATGAGACTAACGCGTCCAAAACAAGTCCAAAATAGTTTTAATTTATATATATCGTATCGTTGAGTAAAAATATTTATAGTGGGTCGAAAAATATTTCAAAACTCATTTTTGTCACTCGACATGTTTATTGGGCCGAAATCCATTTTAAGCCCAATTGTCCAATTATTAGCCCAAAAACTATTTAACTCTTTTAGGTTACGATATATATATCGTTACGTTTCTAAAAATCAATTTAACACGTTCGTTATCGCGTTTGGTCAAAAAGTCAAAGATGTTGGTTTTCTTATTGGGCTCGGCCCAACAATCAACGAACACCCCTATGGCCCAAAATATTAAATCAAGTCCATTTTCCTTATTAGTGAAATTAATTACGTATCGAAATTAAATTAAACCAATTAAGTGCTTATAAATAAGTTATTAAGCTAAAATGTCAAACTTAGTCAAAATTCAATATATTCGACCCAAATAGTACCATTCGACCAAAAATTGCATTTTTACGGGTTAAACACAATTCGTTACGGCTTATACAATAAGTTATCAATAATAAGTTTTTAAGCATAAATTCCACCATTTCACCACTTGAGCCAAAATTTTATGTTTTTCAAAACCCCAATGATTTTGTATTTTTAATTGTAGCCGATTTATATATATACTCCTAAAAGTGTATATATCGTCTTAAACTCGCGTAATTAGTATTAATCACTTTCGTATCACCAAATTAGTACCACAAGCAACAAGATTTACCACACAAGCAAGAAATACTTTAATTTGTACAAAACTTTAAAAATTATAGAGCATATGTATATATATAATCAAACCCTAACTTTTTCATTTTAGCAAAACATACACATTTAGCATTTGGTAATATCATTAGACATCCAATGAACATGAATTGAACAAGATGAGAAGTGTTTTGATGTTTCCTTACAAAGATGGTGTTTTAACGAGGCTAGGAGGAACAAAGAACAACCCAAAATGCTCCAAATTTACCCACAATACGTTCCGTTTAACCCAAAACTCTTGAAAGTAAACCCCGATTAGCTTGAACTTCAACAAAAACTTGTGGATCTTGAAATTTTATGTGTGGCCATGAGTTGTGATGAAGAAAAATGATCTACGTATTGTTTGAGAGCAAATGTGGATAAGTATATTTGTTTGTGTGTCATTTAGGGAAACGTGCATAATTTATAAACATAATATCCCACTTAGTGGTGAGATTTGTGTCCACACTTGGGGGAGGGCTATCATGGCCGGCTAGGGGACAAAACAAAGAGGGGGAAGAGTTATTTTGATCCTCGCTGGTGTATCGTGTGTCGGTTTGAGCTTAAACGTTACCGTAAAGTCCCGGTTTGACGTTTTCGGACGCGTATACGTAAAATAAAGTTTTTATCCATGTTTTTGTCAGAAATGTAATAAAATATTATTACTGACTCAAAAATATATTTATTTGACCGTTACCATATATATTGTGCTGTCGGTACGCGTGTGCGGTTGCTTTTTTAGAAAGTACGAGAAAGCTCTCAGTAAATTACAAAACTTGTCAGTAACTATCAGAAATAGAATAATTTATGCTTACTGACAAAAATAACCTTTTTCTGCAGTGATTGTAAGATACAGTATGCAGGACAGCTCTCAAAAATGCTCAAAAATACTCAGAAATATGCAAACACGCATAGAAATGCTGAGCTTTAAAATAATAAATAACCATTTATTATTAATTAACCAACATGAAAATTACCATTTGTCACAGTCTCCCCAGCTAATCGGGAAATCCGTCCCGGATTTCAATTTACGTTACTCGTTGGGTTTGAAAAGAGATGAGGATATTTTCGCTTGATTTCATCCTCTCGCTCCCAGGTGTACTCGGGGCCTCTGCGAGAGTTCCAACGGACCTTCACAATTGGGATACGACTTTGCTTTCGCCGTTTAACTTCCCGGTCCATGATTTCAATCGGCTCCTCGATGAAATTCAGTTTCTCGTCAAGCTGAATCTCATCCAACGGAATGACGGCGTTATCATCAGATAAGCACTTTTTCAAGTTGCTGACATGAAAAACGTCATGCACAGCGCTGAGCTCGGGTAGCAGTTCGAGTCGGTAGGCTACCGGCCCGATCCTGGCAAGAATTTCGAAAGGTCCAATATAGCGAGGGTTTAGCTTACCACGCTTGCCAAATCTTATCACGCCTTTCCATGGCGAGACCTTTAACATCACTTTGTCACCCACTTGGAACTCAAGGGGTTTTCGCCTCTTGTCGGCATAGCTCTTTTGACGGTCACGAGCCGCTTGCATTCGGCTCTTGATCTGCACGATCTTTTCAGTAGTCTCGTGGACTAAGTCTGGTCCAGTAAGTTGACTTTCCCCGACCTCAGCCCAACATATTGGCGATCTGCACTTACGACCATAAAGTGCCTCATACGGTGCAGCCTTAATGCTGGTGTGATAGCTGTTGTTGTAGGAAAACTCGGCTAAAGGCAAATGCCTATCCCATCCGTTCTCAAAGTCAATCACACAGGCTCTCAGCATGTCCTCTAATGTTTGAATAGTCCTTTCACTCTGACCATCAGTCTGAGGATGATAAGCTGTACTCATGTCAAGGTCGGTTCCCAATGCGTCCTGAAGCGACCTCCAAAAGTTAGACATGAATCGACTGTCTCGATCAGAGATAATAGAGACAGGCACACCAAGCCTTGCGACAATTTCCTTCACATACAGTCGCGCGAGTTTGTCCATGCTATCATTTTCCTTTATAGAATGGAAATGAGCCGATTTAGTGAGACGGTCAACGATCACCCAAATCGTGTCGTAACCGCTCGACGTCTTAGGTAACTTGGTGATAAAATCCATAGTGATACGCTCCCATTTCCATTCTTGGATTTCAGGTTGAACAAGCAGACCGGATGGTCTCTGGTGTTCAACCTTGACCTTCGAGCACGTTAAACACTTACTGACGTACTCAGCTATATCTGCCTTCTTGTTTGGCCACCAATACAACTTCTTCAGATCTAAATACATCTTGTCAGATCCTGGATGGATGGAGTACTTGGATTTGTGGGATTCGTGCATAATCAAATCACGAATTCCTCCATATAGCGGGATCCAACACCTGTCCCCATAACACAAAACTCCATCGGATCTTTTTATGAAGCCATTCTCACTCTCTGGCATTCCATAAATTTTCTCACGTGGTCGGTTTTCATCCTTGAGTGCCTCACTCTGAGCCTCAAGAATTTTCGCTGGAAGTGGTGAACTGATCGTCACCCCTAACGATCTGACTCTGAGGGGTTTGATCCGCTCTTTTCTGCTGAGGGCATCGGCAACCACATTTGCCTTGCCTAGGTGGTATCTCACAATCATAGTCGCTAAGCAATTCCAGCCATCGGCGCTGTCTCATGTTCAGCTCCTTCTGGTTCAAGATGTGCTGTAGACTTTTGTGGTCGGTATACACCACACACTTAGTACCATAAAGATAGTGCCTCCAAATTCTAAGAGCAAACACGACTGATCCTAACTCTAGGTCATGGGTTGTGTAGTTTTTCTCATGGGTTTTCAGCTGTCGAGAAGCGTATGCTATCACCTTCTCTCTCTGCATCAGCACAGCTCCCAAACCTTTGTGTGATGCGTCACAATACACAACAAAATCTTCACTACCCTCGGGTAAGGCCAAAATAGGTGCACTACACAACCTTTCCTTAAGGAGTTGAAAAGCTTCTTCCTCCTTATCTCCCCAGTCGTATTTCACATTCTTTTGTGTCAGTTTCGTCAACGGCTTAGCTATCTTAGAAAAAGCTTCAATAAACCTTCGGTAATAGCCGGCAAGTCCTAAAAATTGTCGTATTTCAGTAGGCATTGTGGGCGTTGCCCAATCCTTTATTGCGTCAATCTTGGCGGGATCCACGTGTATGCCCTGGCTATCTATCACGTGACCCAAAAACTGCACAGTCGATATCCATAATTCACACTTTGAAAACTTGGCATATAACTCCTCATTTTTCAATAATTCCAGAATTAGCTTGAGATGTTCCTCTTGCTCTTTTTCATTCTTGGAATATATTAGGATATCATCAATGAATACTATTATGAATTTATCCAAATACGGCTTACACACTCGATTCATGAGGTCCATGAATACAGCTGGTGCATTAGTCAAGCCGAAAGGCATAACTTGGAATTCGTAATGGCCATATCGAGTTCAGAACGCGGTCTTCGGGATATCCTCTTCCCGGACTCGGAGTTGGTGATAACCTGATCTCAGGTCTATCTTGGAATAAACTGATGAACCATGCAACTGATCAAATAAATCGTCAATTCTCGGGAGTGGGTACCTATTCTTGATGGTTAGCTTATTCAGCTCCCGATAGTCAATACACATCCTGAAGGATCCATCCTTCTTCTTAACAAACAAGACCGGAGCTCCCCACGGCGAAGAACTTGGTCTGATAAAACCTTTTTCGGACAGTTCAGCTAACTGATCAGACAACTCCTGTAACTCCGTAGGTGCTAGCCGATATGGTGCTCGCGCTACAGGCGCGGCTCCTGGCACCAAATCAATTTGAAATTTGATTTGTCTGGCCGGTGGGAGTCCAGGTAGGTCTTCTGGAAAAACTCCTGGGAAATCCCTTACGATTGGCACATCTTCCAATCGTTTCTCTCCGGGCTCCTTTTCCTTCTTCTCAGTAATGTGAGCTAGAAACAGGTGGCATCCTTTCTCAATGCACTTCTTCACCTTCGTACACGAGATGATGCTCAATCTTGACGAACACGCACAATCGCTCCGATCTCCTTCAATTATCATAAACTCGTTTCCATAGGGTACTCTGACGATCTTTTCATAACAGATGATGACGGAATGATATTTCGATAGTCAATCCATCCCTATGATGATGTCAAAACTACCCAACTCTACAGGCATAAGGTCAATGTTGAATAGGCGGTTTAATAAATTTAGAGTGCAACCCCTTATAATGGTATCTACTCTTTCTAGGTTCCCGTTTGCTAGTTCTACGTCGAAGACATTATCTAAGGTGGTTGGGGCTATATCAATTAAAGGACTAAAAGCAGTCGACACAAAACTTCTATTTGCTCCCGTATCGAATAGTATTGAAGCATAACGATTATTTAAAAGAAACGTACCCGTCACCACATTCGGGTCGTCCTGGGCTTCCCTTCTGCCCACAGCATAAACTCTTCCATGGGCTCCTCCTCCATTGCCCTGGTTTCCATTGTTGACCACTGCTACCTGGTTGCCTGGTCCACCACCATTTCCCTGATTTCGGGGCTTGTTGCACTCATTTCGGTAATGACCCTTTTCACCGCACCCAAAGTAGGTGACTTCCGCCCTACGGTTGTGGGGTGGTGCTGCTTGGGCGGTGGCTAGGGGTCTTGCCCTACAGTTCTTTGCCAAGTGTCCTACTTTCCGGCAGTTGTGACATTTCACTGTGCACTGTCCCTTGTGATGTAGCTTACAGCGGTTACAAAGAGGTGCATTCCTGTCATACCCCCTCTTATCACCTGAACCAGCTGCGTAAGCTTTGGCTACATCTTGCATTTTGTTCTGAGAGTTGCTGTTACTACCCTTCGAGTGGTCGTCCCACTTCCTCTTGTGGTCAGCACTCTTTTCTGGGACATCCTCCAGTTCTTGATCCATCAACTTGTTTGCTATCTCCATGGTCTCATGAAGATCTACAGCTCTCGAGGTAGTCACATCACCTCTTATGGACTTCGATAAACCACCGATATACCTCTTAATCAATCTTGCCTCAGTCTGAACCATTTCAGGACATAGCAAAGCCAGCTCCTGAAATCTCTGGTTGTAAGCAGCCATATTGTTGTTCTGCACCTTCAAATTCCAAAATTCTATCTCCAACTTCTTGACCTCATTTCGTGGGCAATATTTCCTAAGCACTAATTCCTTAAAGTCTTCCCACGACATAGAATAAGCAACATCCATGCTAGCAGACTTCATGTAGTTGTTCCACTAGGTCAAAGCGGCATCCATGAAAGTGAAAGACGCATACTTGACCCTGTCGTCATCGTTACAACCACTGATGCGAAACACGGTTTCTAGCTTCTCAATCCATCTAGTCAGGCCAACAGCTCCCTCTGTTCCTCCGAATCCTCCAACCATAATCTTTCGGAATTCAGAGTAAGTGCAACCACGGCTGTTGGTCACTGGCCTTGACGTTCCGGTGTTGGTGGTCGAATTGTTTGCGGCTGCGAGAGCGGCAGCCACACGATCAGTAACAAGCTGATCCAGAGTTGCTTGATTCACCACTGGTGGATTTGCCGCGGCCCTGGTTGGGGCGGCGTTCTCAGCAACTTGGCCCTGTGCGGCTCTAGCCGGGCCGGCATTCTCAGCAGTCCTTCCCCTTACTGTCCTTGGTGTGTTAGCAGTTTGTCCTCGTGTGACTCTGGTTGACTTTCGTTTGGGTGCCATTTATCTGTATCACAAAAAGATGGCGATAAATGAGATCTCGATTATGGAAGGAAAGAGTCATATGAATATATGGATAGTGCAAACAGAATGCAAGAATAAAGTCAACCACAGAGGAAAATGAATAATCGGATAGAAAACCAAGCTTGTTATATATATATATATCGAAAGGATAGAGGTTTACAAAATTACAAGCATGGTTAAAAGTTAGTGCTGGAATACTAAGTGATAACTAATCAACCTAACGAAATACATCATCAACTACAACTACTCTAGGCTCGGTCACTATCTAGGCGTAACTGCACAAATGCTAAGGTCATTCCTCCAATGGTAGTCTCCAACTGTCCAACACGGTCTCTCAACTCCTGATTCTCTCTCATCACTGCTCCAATAGTATACTCTGCAGTCATAATCCTCTGTCACTGAGTACGATCAACACCTCTGGCTCTTCTCAACATTCCCTGCATCCTGGTCTGGCCTCTGCCCAAACCAATAGCCCTAAAGTCCAAGTTTCTATGCTCTCTACCTTGCAATCTCTCCAAAGCATCCAATCTAGCTCTCAGTCCAATTATCACACGTCGATCAAAATACATCTCCTCAAACAACACACAAGCAGCCCTGTCAACAGTCCTGATCCTCCTCCCCACACTCTGAATACGATGAGACTGCTCCAACTTCTCGATCTGGTCTGAGTGCACATCAAGTAAATTGGCCTGAGTCGCCAGCTGAATCCATATCTGCTCCATCTCAGTGGGTTCCTCGAGCTCTGCAAGTGGAGAAATCACTGGTGATGGAAGTGGAGTAGGCATCGGAGATGGAGGTGGTATAAACGAAGGAGATGACGGTGTGTACTCTGGGCTAGCTGCATGTACACCCGTGCTGATATCACAAGCAATATCCATCCACTGACTGTCACTCACATCCTGTATCTGGGCATCCCTGGAACTCTGCCCTACCTCAAATATACCCTGTACATCCTCCATGATGCCCTTACCATCCCGTGGCATCATCACCTGATCCAAATCCATAGGTGCATCTCTGTCCCTGTCATCATCTGCACAAATAGGAGTGTGCTCAATAGGTGCTGTCACAACTGGGGTAGGCTCATCCTGAACCTGCCCTGGATCCTCCACTGGATCCTCATCCTCATCTAAATAAGTCTCAACAGATCTCCTAAGTCTCTGGCTGGGAGGGGAATGGTCTGAAGATGACATGGGTGACTGAGATGGTGATGCAGTAGGGGTACCCTCATAATCTGATCGGGTCCTCCTCCTAGGTGAAGATAGCACAGATGATAACTGGAGGCGACGTCCACGGACTCGCCTATACGAAGCCCGACGTCTGATAGGTGGGGTATCCTGAACATGCTGGGTGAAAGTGTAAAGCTGGGCTGGGGATGAGCGGTAAGCTGTGGTGTAGCGGGGTAAATATGGTGAGGTAGACACTGGAGTGGTGTGGGTATGCTGAGCTAGAATGGGTAGCTGAGCAACGGCTTTGACAACCTCCATCAACGGGTCATCCGCAAATGGAACTGGTCGTCGCAACGGAGAAGTGTGTCCAGCAGCAGATACCTCATCATATGCATCGGAAGGGAGAGACATAGTTTGTGACAAATATGGTGCGACACGTGTAAGTATATAGAAAATACTTATATCATATATGCTTAATAAAATACTTAAATAGCATATCATGACACTTAATAATATAAAGCAAATAACGCTCAAATCATAGCAAGCTAAGCTGGCAGGCATCTGGCGGTCATAAGGAAAAGTTTTTCATAAATCGGTTATAGTTTAACCTTTTTTTATAAACCTAGTTCTCTATAACCTAGGCTCTGAATACCAATCTGTAACATCCACAAAATCAGATTATTGCGGAAGCATACTGATGCGTGTAGCACCAGGTTTTAAATTTATAAACAAGAATTACCGGCAAACTAGGAACACATTCGGGCAAGTATAACCTTATCGTGTATAGTTATGGAATGGTAAGTCAAGGTCGTCCCAAGAGATTTGAGTGTTTTCGAGATGAAGAATCTAGAGTAACAAGCATGTGCTAAAAGTATATTGGTTGTCACGGTCCAAAATACTATGTGGCGTCTAAACATATAAGTAGAAAATAACACAAAGATGATAATGATGTAAATTCAATAATATAAGAGACAACACTTGTTTGGATTAGTTTAGGATATTTGGATTGCTTAATATGAGGATGGTTTGACAAGTTGATTACAAATATTAGAATATGATGGTGACAAATTCCAATCTATGATTTAAAGTATATAACCCTCGCGAAAGATCATAAAACAATGAAATCAAACATAAAGCATAATCAACTGATTCAAGACTAATTTTATATAACAAGTTTGATTCGCGGTAGTTTCACAAACTTATCAACAATTATATCCAAGTTTCTTTGCAAAATCAAGTTACTAATGAAATGGTCAATACAACAGATAATCATCCATAGACAAAACGATTATATCTAGTTGGTTGATAATAACCCTTTCGACCTATGAAATCACCAACAACTAATTAAACTTGATAGGCAAATGTCATAAAAAGTCAAGCACACTTGGTTCTTTAACCAAGTATGTAATTGATCAAAACCATAACTTAACACAAGCAATCCTCATATCAATAACATCATCCAAACAAGTGTAATAAATAAAGTACTCCATATTGTTTTCAACAAAATCCAATGTAGCAATAATCATGAAACCAACAGACATCTTGAAGTATAAAAGTGAATTACCAAAGTAAGATTACAATTGGTAATGGAAAGGACTTATAGCAATCCTTGGGCCTCCAATCAACTACAAGCTTCTAACCAACCGGAAAATTATGTCCAAACACTTTCTTTAGCACTTGAGCACTGCTTCTTGAATTGGTAGAGGTTCCTTGGTCTTTTAGGATTGATAATATTGAAGAGATATCCTATCCTTATCTATAACACCCCCATTTTTAGAACGCTGCAGAATACAACATAGGGTCTTATCTATTAGTCACATAGTACAAGTCATAGGAAACATCAAAATAATTAAAGATGATTTTAAACAAAGTTCACATTTGATAAAATCAGAGTTTAACGAAGTTAGGTCCCAAAAGTTTTAACCAGGAAAAGAGTCCAAAAGATACATGATTTAAACACAACATATGTTTTTGAGTTATTAAAAGTTCCATCATGTGTGAAATAACACGCGTCCATCCATCCATGTCCTTGCACGCCTATCTAAGCATTAAAAATCTACGGACCTGAGATAAAACATGCTAAAAAGTCAACATAAAGTTGAGTGAATTCATAGAGTTTAATAAGTAATATGTTGAATACAAGCATTATTCATAATTTGACATGTAACGAATACAAGTCGGGAAATTAGATTATAGCATCGAGCCCATGGCACCGAACCTTGACTATGATAATAATGCCCCTTAAGAGGTAAGTTTGCCAATTTTACCAAGATCTTCAAATATTATGCTACCCGTTTCAATATGAGCGCGACTCATCCGGACATGCTTGTCAAGCCAAATATGCATATTCATAATATTATGTCAAGCCAGAGATGCCTGTCCATAGCCCCACTTTAACTCTTAAACTGTTTATAAACCCATTGGGGGAGATAAATGCTAGTTTTACAAACTGAAGACAAGTAGTTTTTGGTATGCTTGACTTGATTACATGATTATAGTTATTGAGAAATCTTTTGCCATTCAAAGTCCCTAATTTAACGAACCGTTAATTCCGTTGGAAACGCTAATATTATGAATATGCATATTTGGCTTGACAAGCCTGTCCGGATGAGTCGCGCTCATATTAAAACGGGTAGCGTAATATTTGAAGATCTTGGTAAAATTGGCAAACTTACCTCTTAGGGGGCGTTATTATCACAGTCAATGTTCGGTGCCATGGGCTCGATGCTATAATCTTATTTCCCGACTTGTATTCGTTACATGTCAAATTATGAATAATGCTTGTATTCAACATATTACTTATTAAACTCTATGAATTCACTCAACTTTATGTTGACTTTTTAGCATGTTTTATCTCAGGTCCGTAGATGTTTAATGCTTGGATAGGCGTGCAAGGACATGGATGGATGGACGCGTGTTATTTCACACTTGATGGAACTTTTAATAACTCAAAAACTTATGTTGTGTTTAAATCATGTATCTTTTGGACTCTTGTCCTGGTTAAAACTTTTGGGACCTAACTTCGTTAAACTCTGATTTTATCAAATGTGAACTTTGTTTAAAAACATCTTTAATTATTTTGATGTTTCCTATGACTTGTACTATGTGACTAATAGATAACACCCTATGTTGTATTCCGCTGCATTCTGAAAATGGGGGTGTTATATTATGATGTAAGGGGGAATAAATGGTGAGTGGTGATGTTATGTTGTAAATTCATGTTCAAAAACTCTTGCACAAGGGTTGTATATATGCTTGTGGGTGAGAGGGATGTAAACTTGGCCTCCAAGTGTCATAAAAGTGCAGTAAAAATGATTAATGAAGAGTATATGATCGGCCATGGTGTTAATGGTACTTAATTCCTCACTTAAATGCAACTTTGGAAGACTTTAAGTGCAGCAACCTGCGGTTGGGATCTCAACCTTGGCGGTTGGAACATTCTGACCACTTCAACCCACGGTTTGGGGTCTCAACCCGCGGCTGGGATGACTGTTCAACCTTAGGTTGAGGTATTGAACCTTGGGTTTGAATTTCAACTTCAACCTTAGGTTGGAAATTGGTTTGCATGATTGATTCAACCTTGGGTTGGCAATAAACTCCATCTTTAACAATCATCTTTGGCACTTAATCTTGACTCTTTCCTTCTTCATAAAACTTCATAGTCATTAACTTGAACTTGGAAATAATCATAGCATGAATCTTTATCTTGAACGGAAAACTTCTCTTCGTGCACATACTCTCGTTTTGTCGACTTTTCTTCGTCTTTCTCTTTATTTCCTTCAACATAGTTGTACCTGAACCTGAATACATCTTTTATACCTTTTAAGCGTAAAATGTTCACAAATAAAACCAAATAACATGCACAAACATACGAATAACGCGACTAAAATATGTACAAAATGAGCGTTATCAAATCCTCCACACTTAAACTTTGCTTGCCCTCAAGCAATTCTAAGGAAAGAAAAATTAAAATGCATATCTAAATGACAAAATGAAAAGAAAATTTTTTAAATTTATGAAAAATTAGAAAATATCAAAAAAAATGTTTTTGGGTTTTTTTTTTTTTATAAATAAGCGAAAAGTGAGCGCACACTCCCCCACACTTAAGGGTTTGCTTGCCCTCAAGCAAATCTAGCAATTAAAAAAAAATAGATCCCACATGGTGTATGAAAAATGATTAAAAAATATGATGCAAATCTACCAAGTACAAGTACGAGATACGATTCATCTTTTTAAGCTTTAATGGTAAAAAACCAAGATGTTTGACAATACCCTATTGATTCTCTCGCTTGATAACATGGCTAAGCACCTCACGAAAAGGAATGAAAGTATAATTCACTCAACACTCATATATTTTTGGTGATGGAGTATATAAGAAAATCACACTCATATTGCTCAGTCATGATCCGTTTATTACCATAGGCTTGTACAAGAAACAAAACTCCACCGACGTGGCGTAAGCACCAAGTGTAAACATCTAAAGAGGACTTTTATTCGGGTTGTAACATTTAGGCTTCGGGTTAATAAGGGGTATGGATAAGGCATGGGAATATTTATGAAATTGGTTTTAAAATAAAAAATAAGGTCAAGTCAAAGTCCCATGTTGCTAGTTACCGAACAAACCACAAACCCGTAAATGATTATAGTTACAATCTTCTCCTCTTCACATATCGATCACCAAATATATATGTATATCACGTCTTAGCACATTGGCTAATCGATATCTCAAACATACGTCATCTTCCTTCATTTTCAAAATAATAATATAGCACATTGGCTATAATTGTCATCACATATAATTTTTTTTCTTTCTTTTTTGATGACTTATTCTTTTTTTTCACATTTTTTTTCCAACATTTCTCCTTCATACATCACATCTCCCCCACACTTCGTATAAGCATACATCACAAAAATACAAAATATGAAGCGGGCCCTCTCCATCTTTGTCGCAATGGCACACACGAATGATAAAGTGTGGCTAACTAATAATCATCAAAAACAATCCAATCAACCAAGCAACTAGCAACCAACCGTTTAGACTTTGACAAGGGTAAGGCTAAGGTTTAAAGTGTAAAATATTTTTGTATTTTTCTGGATGTAACAAAAATGAAAAGATTGGCTCGGAGGGTGTACTAAGGGTATCTAGCGCTAAAAATGAGCGCTAATAAATGGGTCCATATGGGTGTTTAACTAACCGATGTGGCTAGCTAATATATCATTAGATGTAAACGGAAGGCCATTTGGTTTAATTCCTAAGGATGCCTCTTTGTCACACAAATGTGATCTCACTACGGTCTGGTAATGATTTACATGCACAAGTTCTAGAATAAATAAAATCACCGGCACACTCATAGCAAAAAGATTCAAGCATAAAAGATATATGCTATATGAAATAGGCTTAAATCCTCACATATTTAGTGGTAAAGGGCTATAAATGCGCTAGCAAAATGTTATCGATCCTAAAATGGATTGCAATGTCAATCGGGACACATCTCGAATTTTTCAAAATTTTACCGATTTCACCAGTGGGATGATCTATTTATTCTAATAGATTAACCTATATGCGTGAAAACACTAGATCATAAGGGCAAACAAGTATACAAAACTTTTAAAATTGGCCCAAAAATATGAAAAATTTAAAACTAGTTTCGTTTTTCACTATTTTAGTTTCCCCCCACACTTAAGTTACGCATTATACTCAATGTGAAAAATAAACTTCAAAGCATGCAAAATAGGGAAAAATAAGATAAGAAAAGACCGAGAGAAACGAAACTTCACGGGCTCAAGCAATCGCGATCGAATCTCCATATGATAAGATGTTAAGTAAGTGAGATCAATCGATTTCTCTTCCAAGCATCCCATCTCCATCACCTGCTGCAATTATTCAAAAAAAAAAAAAAATGCAAGCAATAATATAATAAACATTATTAGCACGTAACACCCCCATACTTATGATTTTTCAAGTTTGAAAGTATTTTTGTAAAGGGTGTACATGTTTATTTAAAACAAGAATAAAAACATGAAAACAATTAAAAGCTCGGGTTGCCTCCCTAGAAGCGCTTAATTTATTTCTGAGTCATTAGCTAGACTCTTCCCCGCTCTAGGATTCTTTGATAATTCGTTTCCAGTATGGAGTCTTTATTGGAGGGTGCCAAATGTATTGATAATTGTGATCGGCTCGAAGAACCAATTTTCCATTCTCATTCCAATCTAGGTCGGGTACCTTTGACACTCCTTTTTCATCCTTTCTAATCTCTTTCCTTTTCAAAACTCCATTTCCAACATCTCCAATCGCATCCAATTCCTCGTTACCAACATGAGTCTGTAATTCATCGTGTACACACATCTTCTCTTTCGCTGAACGTTCAGTGGTAGTGATATGCACGGTGCAATCCTCGAGAAAAGGTGGTTCGGTTGGTGAATTAGTCATGATTGGGTTCGAAATGGTTGGGATATGATTTTCCTCAATAAATTCAACATCAACCTTATCATGTTCATTTCGGATCAAGGGTGATTCGGAGACAAATTCATGTCTTAAGTTGAAATCTGTGGTATGAGGAAGAGATTTGGTACGGTTGGTTTCTTTGTCTAGAGACTCAAACTGCCTCTCCAAGTCTTGGATTAAGGCTTGGTGGTTCCTTACACCTTGATCGATTTTGCACTCCAATTCAACCATCTGGTTCATCATCATCTCATTTACTTCCATCTGATTAACCATCCATTCTCTCATCATCTCCTCCGTTGAGGTTTTGGTATCTTTGTGTCTAGAATATTGTGATGGGGATGGTGAAAAATATTGATGATAGCCATGAGTTGGGTTATGGTTTGGATAGGAGTATGAACTTGTGGGATTTCGGTAAGGATATCCTTCTTGTTAGGCATAATTTGCTTCAATGGGATCACACATCGGCGTGTCATCACTCATGTAGATTTGTAAAGCATGGTTTCTTTCGTCGTCTCTACGAATGTCTCTCATCTCTTTCATCTCCTTCCTTATGCTCTGGAATTCAGAATCGATTTTCGTAGCGAGAGCTTCGATTTTTTCCATCAAGATTCCATGAACGGAATTAATGTTGTCTCCACCGGCGAAAACAACGGTTTTTGTTTTGGGCACGATCAGAGATTCTTTCGAGAAATCAAGCTTAAGTCGGACCTTGTCCTCGAGGATTTTGTAAGCTTTGTTCAGAGTTCTATAGAGGAAAATTCCTCTGGCGCTGAGAATTCCTTGAGTTGGACCGTCTAATCCATGATAGAATGTTTGAACTATTGCTCCATTGGTTAGACCGTGTCCAAGACAAGTGCAAAGCATATCTTTAATACGGAGCCAAGCATCAACGAGACTTTCGTTCTTGAGTTGGTGAAAACTATGAATTTTGTTTAGGAGATGTTTGAACTTTGCGGGAGAAAAGTATCTGCTTATGAAAGCTTCTCTCATTTCATCCCACGTAGTAATTGTCCCTTCATCTAATTCATTCAACCAAATCTTAGCTTCACCAGTTAATGAGAAAGGAAAAGTCCTCAACTTAACCGCTTCCTCTTGATTTTCACCATATTGGAATAGGTTACTAATCTCAAGAAAATCAGATATGTGTCGGTGAGGATCGGACCGGATTTTCCCATCAAATTGATTCTCCCGAATCATACTCATGTGGGTACCCTTGATAACGAAATTGTTCTCAAGGGGAAGTTGTGTAATAACGGAACTAGGTGTTAGTGCAACGGTCCTAGTGCTTGACCACATAGGTTGGTCATCGGGATCAACGACGATAATGGGTGGGGAATCGGGTGGAGTTTCGACTTTCTCCTCAAATATGTTGAGTTTCGTTACAATGACAAGTTCCTCGATGAACGGTTGTTTGGTGTAAGGTTCGGGTGACTTGATTTTGATAAAAGGTTCAAATGAATCAATCTCGGTAAAAGACTCGGATGACTCGATCTCGGGGGGTACATTTGGTGTATTATCGGGTTTACAAGTCTTCTTTTTGAACTTACGTTTAAGTTTGTAAAGTGGACCAATGATTTGTTTACCCCATGAACGTGGGTTTATACAAACCTGGAGCGATTTGCAAAAAGTCATTGAGAATTACGAATAAAAAGTGAAAAATTAAATAGAAGTAAACTATTTTTGAAAATGTGTATACAAGATAAGAACGAGCTAATCAAAAAAAAAATTAAAAGCCAAAAAGAAAAGATTTTTTTTTGTTTTGGCGGTTCAGGGTTGAACCGGGCGATTTGATTCGGCCTGGTTCTTAGAAAGGTACAAACCGGACCGGCTGAAAGCTGAACCGATCGATTGGAGTTGGTCTGGTTCACAGAAGGGGCTGAACCGGTGCGGCTGAGAATGAACCGGACGGTTCAGTTGGTCAGAATGATCTGAACCGGGCGGTTGGTAATTGAACCGGCGGTTGGGGTTTTTACGGGGTCACAGAAAGGTTATGAACCGCTTGGTTCGAGTTTGAACCGGCTTTTATTGGGCGAAAATTAAAAGAAAGATTTTTTTTTTCAAGTAATTTAACACTTTTTAATAGCTAATTCTAAACAAAAGTAAATACTAAGAAAAGATTAGATTAAAGGGAATAAACACATAAACATATAATCATAAACGAGCATATTCTACTACTCTAACAAACATTAAAATTAAGTAAACTTAAAAAATTTGATAATCTAATTATAAGCAAGCAGCAAGATTAAATTCAATTAAAACTAAACACAAAACAAGACAAACGCAATTGGTGGTTTGGTTTTTCACAAGCAATTCGAGCACAACTTATAAAATGATGAAACAAAGATTCAAAACAAATAAAAACACAAACAAATCCCCGGCAGCGGCGCTAAAAACTTGATGCGTGTAGCACCGGGTTTTAAATTTATAAACAAGAATTACCGGCAAACTAGGAACACATTCGGGCAAGTATACCCTTATCGTGTATAGTTAGGGAATGGTAAGTCAAGGTCGTCCCAAGAGATTTGAGTATTTTCGAGATGAAGAATCTAGTGTGACAAGCATATGCTAAAAGTATATTGGTTGTCACGGTCCAAAATACTATGAGGCGTCTAAACATATAAGTAGCAAATAACACGAAGATGATAATGATGTAAATTCAATAATATAAGAGACAACACTTGTTTGGATTAGTTTAGGATATTTGGATTGCTTAATATAAGGATGGTTTGACAAGTTGATTACAAATATTAGAATATGATGGTGACAAATTCCAATCTATGATTTAAAGTATATAACCCTCGCGAAAGATCATAAAACAATGAAATCAAGCATAAAGCATAATCAACTAATTCAAGACTAATTTTATATAAGAAGTTTAATTCGCGGTAGTTTCACAAACTTATCAACAATTATATCCAAGTTTCTTTGCAAAATCAAGTTACTAATGAAATGGTCAATACAATAGATAATCATCCATAGACAAAACGATTATAACTAGTTGGTTGATAATAACCCTTTTGACCTATGAAATCACCAACAACTAATTAAACTTGATAGGCAAATGTCACAAAAAGTCAAGCACACTTGGTTCTTTAACCAAGCATGTAATTGATCAAAACCATAACTTAACCCAAGCAATCCTCATATCAATAACATCATCCAAACAAGTGTAATAAATAAATTACTCCATATTGTTTTCAACAAAATCCAATGTAGCAATAATCATGAAACCAACAGACATCTTGAAATATAAAAGTGAATTATCAAAGTAAGATTACAATTGGTAATGGAAAGGACTTATAGCAATCCTTGGGCCTCCAATCAACTACAAGCTTCTAACCAACCGGAAAATTATGTCCAAACACTTTCTCTAGCACTTGAGCACTGCTTCTTGAATTGGTAGAGGTTCCTTGGTCTTTTGGGATTGATAATATTGAAGAGATATCCTGTCCTTATGATGTAAGGGGGAATAAATGGTGAGTGGTGATGTTATGTTGTAAATTCATGTTCAAAAACTCTTGTACAAGGGTTGTATATATGCTTTTGGGTGAGAGGGATGTAAACTTGGCCTCCAAGTGTCATAAAAGTGTAGTAAAAATGATTAATGAAGAGTATATGATCGGCCATGGTGTTAATGGTACTTAATTCCTCACTTAAATGCAACTTTGGAAGACTTTAAGTGCAGCAACCTGCGGTTGGGATCTTAACCTTGGCGGTTGAAACATTCTGACCACTTCAACCCACGGTTTGGGGTCTCAACCCGCGGCTGGGATGACTGCTCAACCTTAGGCTGAGGTATTGAACCTTGGATTTGAATTTCAGCTTCAACCTTAGGTTGGAAATTGGTTTGCATGATTGATTCAACCTTGGGTTGGCAATAAACTCCATCTTTAACAATCATCTTTGGCACTTAATCTTGACTCTTTCCTTCTTCATAAAACTTCATAGTCATTAACTTGAACTTGGAAATAATCATATCATGAATCTTTATCTTGAACGGAAAACTTCTCTTCGTGCACATACTCTCGTTTTGTCAATTTTTCTTCGTCTTTCTCTTTATTTCCTTCAACATAGTTATAACTGAACCTGAATACATCTTTTATAACCGTAAAATGTTCACAAATACAACCAAATAACATGCACAAACATACGAATTACGCAACTAAAATATGTACAAAATGAGCGTTATCACATACACTTTGGGTGCTACTAAATCAATAATCACAACACAAGATTTAGAGAACGGATTGAAATCCGTTTTAAAATGCATTACATATTCAAAGTCATATTTTCTTACATAAAATTCATTTCAAATAAAATGTAGCCCATTTAACAAAGCGGTCCCTAATTTCAGTGTTAACGCAACAATAAAAACATTTCCAACAATTTTTATGACCATCGCCATGCCCTGCCTTCAGTAAACACGCCTCAGTTTCCTGAGAAAAACATGCTAAAAGTCAGCTAACGCTGGTGAGTTCGTAGGTTTAAAGTAAATAAGCACATATGGACCATAACAATATTCAGAAAACAATTCAACAATAACACACTATCCCGCTATGCAAACGCTAAGCCTCATCTAACCGAACTAGAAAAATAGCATGCCAAGCTGGCATTAGTAAATAAAGGGTGCCCGCGAGTGTTAATCCCCAGACACTCGGCCAAAATTTCATATGGTATACGTTCGCATTGACTATGCCGAGCCAACCGAACGGGGGAGTCACCCCCAATAGATCTATTTATATCACACGGTTTCCCAGAGGGAATTGACGGTTGATGATAGTGGGCGCAATGGGATTCAGCTAAACTTAGGTTTCTGCATACAAGTGTGTATAAAACAAAATCCATTTTTGGTCCATGAAAACAGTTTTGCATGTTTCTCACCCCAAGATTTAATAAACACAACATATAAAAATATGGGGCTATAAACTCACCTTAAATAATAGCAACCTGCTAATCAATCAACAAAACAGTGCAACCGCTCCGACACGCGACCTAAATCAGTATGGTAAGTCTTAGCAAAATATTCGTGTCTTATATGTCTTAATTCAATTGAAAAGTTTACGTGTGACCAGTGCTCGTGTATTTCTTGCTTGCTGTGTGGTAAAGTATATTTCAAAATGATTTTTCATATGTAACTCTTTGGTGATGGCTCTTGGTGAAAATATATGGTGAATATACGTGCGACGGAACTTCCGTGCTCTGCTTGTAGTAATTGCGTAAGTAATATATATATATATATATATATATATATATATATATATATATATATATATATATATATATATATATATATATATGTATGTGTGTATATATATATATGTATGTGTATATATATGTATATATATATATATATATATATATATTATATATATATATATATATATATATACACATACATATATATATATATATACACACATACATATATATATATATATATATATATATATATATATATATATATATATATATATATATATATATATAGGGGAGCGTTATTGTGGTATACACTTTAAAGTAGAAAATAATAGGCACAGTTATGGACCATTGGATCAAGCTTGATAGATCAAGATCAACTTTAATTAGATAAGTGGCTTAATTGTAATTAAATGAAAAATTAGTGGCATATTTGTACCAATTTAATTTAGTGAGTGTTACGAAAGATGGCTGCTTAATTCACGCCACTTTTGTGGCTTTATTTACGATTTAACGGCTTTATTAGTAAATTTACGTATATAATTTCTTTACAATTTTTTAATTTAATATTTCTATACAATTGTGGTGACACACAAAAATGAGTCATAAAAATTAGTGTGTCATTATAAATATGTCGTAAAATTTAATGTGTCACTCTATATGTATAAAAAAAATTAAGTGATAAACATAGTGTGTCGTTAAAATTTTTTGTAATGTGTCACTACAAATGTATTAAAAATTTAGTGTGTCACTACAAATTATTATCATTATAAAAATATCGTAAAATTTAATATGTCACTCCATATGTATCAAAAAAATTTGGTGATAAACATAGTGTGTCACTACAATGTTCAAAAATTTTGTAGTGTGTCACTACAAATGTATTAAAAATTTAGTGTCATTATAAATATGTCGTAAAATTTAGTGTCATTATGAATTCACATTTTTTGTTTTTCTCAACTAATACAATTAATTAATATATTACTTTGACACAGTTTAAGTTATTCTCGGCTGATACAATTACAATTAATTAATATATTACTTTGATACAATTAATTATTATGTCTAAGTTTTTTTTGACACATATGAAGTCACAAAGTTTTTCTCGAGTGACATTTGTACTTAGCTAATACACCTTTCACTTTTTGGCAATAACTGCTCCTTCATCAACGACACTAATAGTTATGATTGTTGAAAATCATAACTGCTCCTTCATCCGGTCACAGAAAATCACAAGGAAACCGGATCTAAAAGCTACTAGTAATAAACATGTTAATAAACTGCAACCGCATTTGATTCAATTTAAACTAACGGCAAACGGAAAAATTATGGTGACAGCGGCGAATAAATCTTAAACTCATGGTTGGCCGGAAGTCGTATACCACATATCATCTGAAAATCATAGAATATTTGGTACAATGCACACTTTTTGACACTGATACTCAAACTACCACAAAAGATGATATACACAACATTACAATATTAATATATCAAGAAAGACAATGCTACGTGCAACCGATCTTGTTGATACAAAAAAGACCACAATCAAAGTGGATACACAACCCAAAAACTTAAAAACGGTGGTTTTGATGTGAAATGGTGGAGAAAATTAAGCAATGAGTAAATTACCTAAATAGCCTTTTAAACACTACCTAATTAATTAATCTAATTTATTTTGATCTTGATCCATCAAATTTAATCCAACGGTCTATAAGTGTGCCTATTGTTTACCATTTTAAAGTGTTCACCACTTGAACATAAATCTATATATATATATATATATATATATATACCGCGGGCGATGATTACCTGCATGATAGTAGATTGATTGGATGATGAACGGAAAATAATTGATCGTTGGTCCATGTTGAATTCAATCTTGAAATGAATTGAATGGAGTTAATGGATGAATTATTGTTGGCTACTTTTGAATGAATTTTAATTTGTGAACGGATTGATTTCGTTGGTGATGATAAAGTTGTGTGTTTGTTTGGACTTTTTGGATGAATCGTTGCGATTCTTTGAATGATATTGATGATAAAGGTGATTGATAATTGAATTGAATGATGAATTCGCTTGCTATGCGAATTGAATTCTAAATCAGCTATTCAGAAACGAATCTGTATCGTTTCAACTGATGAGCCCTGCTATTCAGAAGATTAAAATCTTCAACAGGTAGAGAGAGAACTTTGTCTCTAAAAAACACGATGGTTTTTCACTCTAAAAACTCATACTTTATTTCTTGAGGCGAGGCCTCTATTTATACAAGAGGAGGTGGTAGGTGTACTAGCTACATCCTACGTCATTGCTTACCTATATTTACATTATTGCTACAGCTAGGTGGCCGACAGGCCTTACATTATTGACCTTGCATTATTACTAAAATACAAACTACTTTATCACACTATATATATATATACTAGATTTCGAAGCCCGCCCAATGGGCGGGCATGACTTGTAATTATTTGTTGCTTAATAATAGATGGTCATTAATTAATTGTAATAATTGATTATGTGTGATTAAGTATTAATTGTTTTTTTTAACATGGATGTATTGTTTCTGTTTATGTTTTTGTTATATGTCATTTTGGTTATGTCTTTTAATTGTCGTTGGCACTTGTAATTATTTGTTGCTTAATAATAGATGGTCATTAATTAATTGTAATAATTGATTAGGTGTGACTAAGTATTAATTGTTTTTTTTTAACATGGATGTATTGTTTCTGTTTATGTTTTTGTTATATGTCATTTTGGTTATGTCTTTTAATTGTCGTTGGCATATTTTACTACAGCGTTTCAAAATTTTTTTCAATGAGTAGAAGTGTCCAACATATAACAGTTGCCATTACGAAGTCCATGTGTGGTCCTGTTGGATCCAACTTACATGAGAACATGCGGTATAAATGTTCATATATTTACCTCTTAAAAGGTCATGTCATAATAAAACTTTTGTAAACGGAATGGGTCAAATGGGCTGAGTGGGTCAATCTTAAAGTTCATACAACCTCCTAACTTTTCTCTTAGTAAGTTTGTTTATTGTTGGAGTCGTATGCATTAATTTTGTAAATTGATGTTTTACAAAAGTAGCACCATAGAACACAAGTAAAACACCATAGAAAATTAAAGATGTAAAAAACAACAAATAAAACATTGCCAAGTATGAATTGCTTTACTTATTGACAGTATGTGAAGTATGTTTTAAAGAGTAATTAAAACAAATATATTCAACTAACTACTGCGTATTTACCCTTAGTGTTTATTTTCTTGAATGCATGCTCTGTATCAGCAGAAGGTTACCAACTTCATGGATCAACAACATAAACAGCAACATTTGGCCAATCAGACCGCCTAAGCTTTGGTTGGTTGGGCAACATGGTTCCTGCTAGACCGTGTATTTGTTTTGGATAACGGATCACTTCCCCATTCTTTGTCTGATTCTATTGTCTCAGTCACATAAGCTCTACCATCCGAATGTCCCAATGCAAGTTGACTTTGATTAGAAGGATGCGCAACAATCGCATTAGGATACACCTTTATAGTACTGTATAGTGTAAGAAAATAGTTTCAGCATGTTACACAAAATGAAAAATGATATATCAGATATATACATGGTATCTTCTTATAGAAAGACTATAGATACTCGCGATTAGATGGCACATATGCTGCATAATGGATTTTACACGTAATCTGAGAGTCTGAAACTACATATTACTATTCCCAACAGATAAATGAACACATCATCTCATTCCATTCTATAAAGTAAAGTAATCTGTCAAGAGAATAAAGTACCATGTGTTTTTCGGTAGTGCAACGGGGTGTTCAGATTTGCATTTTGAAACTTTATATCTTGTTTATCACAAATTAAAGTTACACAATCAGATTTTGAACAACTAAAGTTCATGACTGTTCTTTAAAAGCCAATTATCTGACCTTGATTATTCAATGTTATATAGTACTTCCATGATGCAAAACCAAAATAGGCCAAAATTCCAAGAAATTTTTTTAATTAACTTTTAATCTTTAAGGTGCGCCTCAAAGTAACTTGTTTCACTTCTGTAGCTTTGTGCCATCATTAATAATAAAAACATTGGTCTATACAATATCGCAAAGCCATGAGTATATTCGGGGGCATTTTTTTTCCATGTTACAACTTTAACAACGGCAAAACCTCGAAGTAAAGGGCACTCGTCATTCTATAGTTGTGGCCGAAGTTGGCTTAAATGAAGCGTAATTAATACTTGGACATCTATAATGCTATTTTGATGTTCGGGTGACTTTAGTATAATATTTTGAATACTAATCTGGCATATCATACATTATACAATTCCTAATAAAGGATGAAACCGTAAATTGAAAAATACACCCAACTCTAAACTCTTGCCACATCTTGTAATGTAAATTAACAAAAATGCTCCTAAATCTACATCCGAGGATATTCATGGGCATCATTGTCATTTTATAACTCGATTAAATTAGCATAGACAAAACCATATTAATGCAGGTTGTAGAGATGTTTCAATTATTTGGCCCGAACACTAAATAGAAACTTTGAGCACTTACTTTCAGATGACACTCAGCCAGCTTGACATACACTGATCCAGCTTGGTTACCGAGCTTGGTTCCTATGATTTGGATTCCACATTACAGGAATTATCATAGCTTCCTTTATGGCTTATTAGCTTCTTCTTAATCGGTGACATCAAACAACACGTACTTCTACACTCACTATATTACCAAAAATCATCAACCTACTAACTAAAATTATAGATTATGCACATTTTTTAGTTCACCAATCTAATTTACAAACACATTTTAGACAGATTATACAATCAAATAAACTCAAATGCAAAACAAAGCTTCTTGTGTACAATGTTTGTTGTTGATTTTGTGTAATTACCATCCTTATCACAACAAAAAATCTTCAAGTCCTTTATACTCTTCACTCTTGAGACATTCGCATATACTTCTCCGTGTGAGAAAGGGCATGCTTTGTAAGCCCTCCCGGGCATATAAGCCCACCCGTTGGGCGGGCATGACTTTGCAAAAAATAGTTAAGTGATGTATTGGTAGCGGCTGTAGAAGAAACCTTTTCTATCAAAATGCATGAAAAAATAGTTTATTGGTAGCGTGGATGATATTTACTGTAAATTTGAGCATGTTAAACGAAAACAATATCAAATGTCATTTTGCACTTACTTTGGAGCATGGTAGCGGATGTAGAAGAAACCTTTTCTATCATTTATCCAACTAATAATTGGAAATTTTACATTTAATAAAGCAAAAACATTATCCACCAATTGCAAAACTGAACTTTCTTAAGGGAAGTAACAAATTCAATCACTTACCCATGACAACATATCAGGTTCAACTTTCTTGTCATCAATCCGCATTACTTTAACCGTAACCCAATCACTTCCACTTGAACTAAGAGCATACGCCAAGTACTTAGCATCCTCACTAACAGCATGCGTGCTCAACGCCACCGTTATTCTTTACTTAGACCATTCAGATCAAGCAACACCTCTGCCTTTCCATCCAAACTATCCTGCAAACCCAACAAAGAAAAAACTTAATATATGCAACAAACAATACCAACACAACGATATCTACTTTCAGTGCCTTATCAGCTTGTCTAAATGGACCACCGAACTTAGGGTAGTCATAAAACTTAGTAAGTATCATGAAGCTTTTTCCGTCTCACATTTTTCTAGGTAAAATAAAAAAGGCGAATGTTAAAAGGTAAGAGCAGCTTAGAACCGAGTTTAATGCTGCACCAAGGCAGTTTGGTACAGTGTGCAGTGTTTTGTTGGCACAATTGCTACTGATGTAACCCATATACAAATATATTAACGGAAGTTTGCAAACAGGTCACTAACTCTGTTACTGATGTAAAGCCATAATCAAGAAATTAAATAAAGAAGAAGCTACTTACGATGAACTCTCATCATGATTCTGCAGTGAATATGAGCTATGATTCACGGTGTCTCGATGTGCGTTTAGAGCTGATTACCACAATTTCAAGTCACTACTATTATTTTTCAATGTTTTGATAAACATAGTCTAGGTCTAAGCATAGAATAAAATAAATCTCTTTTGACCAACATCTCATTATTAACAGCAATCAAACATCTAAGCCTATTTATTCTCATCCCCTTACCTTACTGCCGGTATAGTGATATACCTACTTCCTTGACTTTTTTTCAAACATTAATTGGTGAAATAGAAAAGATATTGTATGATACATTATATTCACATTTCCCTGATGTTAATTATCAATTTTAAATAAACAAAGCAGTCCTAATAAATGCTATGAAGCACAATAAAATTCGGGTGTCGTAAGACCTTGCGTTGGTGAGCCTACAGAATGTACTTCAACAACACCGTCACACCCACCAACTGCGGGCAGCGTCGGCCTCAGTTACCACCGGATACATACCTACAACACCATTCAAAACACAAACACACACATTATAGCGTACAGTGTTTACATTTTCCGTCTCAGGTGTAACACTAAAGCTGGGCAACATATTACTACCATGTTTATATTGTTTCACGACACGACATCGATCATATGTTACTTCAGTTCCAGAGCTTATTATATTTCTTGCTTGATTAAAAGCAACTGATAATCTTAATCTTATTGATGATCTCTACATGGTCGTTAAATAGCCGTGTCACCATTTGCTCTTCACATCCAGTCGTTTGACCTACAACATATAACAGTCCAGCCTTGATCATCGCTATCATAAGCAAGCATCACACCGATCTCTCTCAAGATTGGGTCTTCATCAAAAGACTTCCCATGTTGCAACTTGGAATGTAACATGCTCATATTGACTTAGGTCCCTGGTAAAAACAAAATTGAATATTAAACTCCTATCAAAACTAATCCATACCGCAAGAATTAAAGAAAAGGAATTACAGTTAGCATTTAACTAAATCTCAGATTGCAAAAGCTACCTTAAATTTTACTGTCCCAACTATATAAAATTGTACCACCAATTTGTACATAGTGCAGCAGTTGATTAAGGCATTGTTTGTTCCTTCAAGTTATTTAGATCTTAAATCTGGGACAAAATCTTAATTATAAGTAGTATCTCAACACATAAGAATCAACACATGCTCTTAGATTATTGGGCTGGAAGATGATATTTTCTTCTTCACTAACAGATCTTGACCTCATAGAGCCCTGTCCAGAATTAGTGTTTGTATTTGGTGGGAGTGATAGAGGAAGAGCTGAAACAGGTCCATCCAACCTACATTTACGTAGCCAACCAACCCGTACCACCTGCATAATTTTCAGACAATTCATGGCTTTGTTTAAGGAATCAAAAGTTAGAGGAGGAAAAAAGAGCACACCATAGATTTGGCACACTAAATATAGAACTTATCACATATCAACCCATTTGTAGGACAATGTGTCAAAACTGCCGCCTCTAACTAATAATCATAATGTTTTCAATTGAAAGAAGAATATTCACTAAAGCATGTACACTCACTGATGTTCTCTTCCACGCGTAGAACAAAATACCTGCAGAAAAATTCCATAGTTAGTAATATAATAGTCAGTTTGAAATATAAGATATATGGCTCCCAGGATATTGCAAATTTTAGGGAGATTAAACATGCAAAACAATTCCTTGGAAATTACTTAGGACGATGGATAAGTCATGATCTGATTCTTTAGTAAACAAAGATATTGAATTTATAAAGATACATTTGATAGTTGTCACAGAGGCTGCTATCAATTACAGGCTCCACGGGATGAGGCTCGCTGTCTCTTAAAAAAATGCCCGAGCATATAGTTCACCTAAAGAGTAACATAAGTAATTATACAATCCATAAATGCAGTGAACAATAAAAACAGAGATATAATCATCTATTGTCTTATCTTCAAGTATGATAATACACTCATCTCCCCTGCTTACCACCTTCATTGTTCCCTCCCAAGCCCATTTGTTTATTCCCATTCATCATCCCTGTAATAAAGCATACACCCATCAGTCCCACATCCCCAACATGTACAAATAATAGTTATAAAGCCGGCCCAACCAAGGTGGCAGCTGAGGCAACAACCAAGTCTATTTTGGCCATTTGCTCGTCTATTCTGGAAGCTGGTGCGGCTGTTGTGGCAGTTGTGATGGTAGCTACAGCCTACAGCTGCTCCCGCTGCGTAAAGTTAACAATATTTTGAAGTAGTAAGAACGGGAAAACATCCGAGATTTTTTTTTCTTTCTTGGCTTTCTACATGGCATAAAAATGACTTCAGGTTACAGATTAAAATCTGCGAAAGCTAAGCTTTAACCCTGGAGTGGTCAAACCTAAATATTTAGCACCAATGGATTTGCAACAGTAGAGCCATTGAGATGAGCTTAGTATAAACAAAACAATCACTAATTTAACTATCCTTATACCACATAGATATGAAAAAGAGGGTGAGTCCCTAATAGACTTAATGCATGTATCTCACATACCAGTTGAAACATACATATGATGAAAAATAAGAGCCATAAGAAAAGAGTGATAATGAAATCATACACTTTAAGCATCATACCTTGCCATCTACGTCTGTGAAGTTCCTGGCGTATTTCAATTCGTAGCCCAAATGTTTTAGGTACAAATTGTTAAGCATAACACCAGGTACCATAGCTTAGATGTATCTACATACTCAAAAAATGTCACAATTTTTAAAAAGAACATTATTATTTGTTTAAATACTGCATATCTAGAATAAGAGCAATAGTAAGGGCAAACCCATGGTTTGAGCCCACTGCTGCATCAAAATGACTTCAATACTGATTTCTAATATACTTACTCGAGTGACCATATATAAAGAGCCAAAATGCCTAAAGGCCAAGAATACAATAAAATTGGACTTGGAGTTATTTTTAATGTCAATTCCAACTCAACTAACTAAGATACATTAGTATTTTAGTAGGATAATACCTTTTATCTCAGTATCCTATCACAATCAGTAAACTCCAAATATGAAACAGGCTGTGGTCATGATCACGCTGTGAACATCATAAGCAAAATTTACAAACAACAATAAAGGGCAATACTAAAGTTACATGAAAGTTACCAAGATACTTTATTGACGTATGTTTAGTAGACAATATATACAAACCTTCCAGAAGTCGATATATTGTTTGAAATACGTTTGAGGATCACCAACATCACTGCAAAAGGCATATGAGCTTTTTTATAAAGATTAGTGCCACAAAAATGTTAATATCAAAAGAGAATGAAGTTATCAATTCTCTACATTCAACATGAACGATGCTTATTATACCTGCAACATATATATAATTAGCAATTAAAATTACCTCACATTCGATTAGTATGCGCTATTAAAACGAATCTGCAAATAAATTTGGAATAAACAAATAAATTAGGGTTAATAGCAATTGATATGGAACAAACATGAATAAAAAACTGATATGGAGTAACAAACTGCATGGTAACATGACATCTAAAAGTGAGAACCAAAAAACTGATATGGAGTAACAAACTGCACGGTATCGTCTAACCTCTTGACACTCGTGTTTGCTGCATAGCTATTACAGGTTCAGGAACACTTTCTCGGAGGAGGTTTTCATGATAGTGAGATACGAATTCATGTGTTGTTATTAAGATATTACATTTTATGGGATTTATATTGTAGGGTTTTAAGAATGTGTTGTTATTAAGATATTACATTTTGATTTTAAATTGTCTATCACAACTTCTGGCTTGTTCCATTGGTTGAAGTGCTTGTTTCTGAACTAATAGACCCAGGTTCAAATCTTGCGAGGCCTACATTTTTTACACAATTAATTCCGAATTTTGCATAGAATTTTGCATAGTTTATGATTATGTGGCATTAAAATGATTATGTGGCATTGAGGTGGCATTTATGTGGCATTATCTACGTGTAACGCCTCCTGTTATATATAATGTATATATATATATATATATATATATATATATATATATATATATATATATATATATATATATATATATATATATATATATATATATATATATATTAAGTAAAGTTTAGTAATTATGTATTTAATTAATTAGGATTTATAATTAATTAAATAGATTTTGAGAAATTAATATAATAATAGTGTTAGTGGAGGAATATTATATTATAAATATTGTTTATTATTTATAATATAATGTTAATTATAAGAAATTTGAAATAAAATGTTAAGTATTTAGAAGACTAAGTAAGTATAAGTATTTTTGTCAAAATACTCTAAGTGTTGAAAATTTAGGAAAATCGGGCATGACCCATTCGTTTATTCAAACGTTTCCATTTTTCTCAAGTGTTGCAATTTCATCACATAATCCATTTCGTTAACTATATTTGCAAAGTTAGTCCGTAATATATACATTAGTCGTTATAAGTATATTTATTGTCATAAGTATAGTTATCGTTACGTTTGCCCATAAATTATAAGTTTCGACACAAAAGTCAACGCTTAGTCAATATACTTTCAAAAGTCAACATTTATAAAGATTTGGCCAAAACTCCATTTATTACCCTTTATGAGACTAACGCGTCCAAAACAAGTCCAAAATAGTTTTAATTTATATATATCGTATCGTTGAGTAAAAATATTTATAGTGGGTCGAAAAATATTTCAAAACTCATTTTTGTCACTCGACATGTTTATTGGGCCGAAATCCATTTTAAGCCCAATTGTCCAATTTTTAGCCCAAAAACTATTTAACCTTTTTAGGTTACGATATATATATCGTTACGTTTCTAAAAATCAATTTAACACGTTCGTTATCGCGTTTGGTCAAAAAGTCAAAGATGTTGGTTTTCTTATTGGGCTCGGCCCAACAGTCAACGAACACCCCTATGGCCCAAAATATTAAATCAAGTCCATTTTCCTTATTAGTGAAATTAATTACGTATCGAAATTAAATTAAACCAATTAAGTGCTTATAAATAAGTTATTAAGCTAAAAAGTCAAACTTAGTCAAAATTCAATATATTCGACCCAAATAGTACCATTCGACCAAAAATTGCATTTTTACGGGTTAAACACAATTCGTTACGGCTTATACAATAAGTTATCAATAATAAGTTTTTAAGCATAAATTCTACTATTTCACCACTTGAGCCAAAGTTTTATGTTTTTCAAAACCCCAATGATTTTGTATTTTTAATTGTAGCCGATTTTATATATATACTCCTAAAAGTGTATATATCGTCTTAAACTCGCGTAATTAGTATTAATCACTTTCGTATCACCAAATTAGTACCACAAGCAACAAGATTTACTACACAAGCAAGAAATACTTTAATTTGTACATAACTTTAAAAATGTCGAGCATATGTATATATATAATCAAACCCTAACTTTTTCATTTTAGCAAAACATACACATTTAGCATTTGGTAATATCATTAGACATCCAATGAACATGAATTGAACAAGATGAGAAGAGTTTTGATGTTTCCTTACAAAGATGGTGTTTTAACGAGGCTAGGAGGAACAAAGAACAACCCAAAATGCTCCAAATTTACCCACAATACGTTCCGTTTAACCCAAAACTCTTGAAAGTACACCCCGATTAGCTTGAACTTCAACAAAAACTTGTGGATCTTGAAATTTTATTTGTGGCCGTGAGTTGTGATGAAGAAAAATGATCTAGGTATTGTTTGAGAGCAAATGTGGATAAGTATATTTGTTTGTGTGTCATTTAGGGAAACATGCATAATTTATAAACATAATATCCCACTTAGTGGTGAGATTTTTGTCCACACTTGGGGGAGGGCTATCATGGCCGGCTAGGGGACAAAACAAAGAGGGGGAAGAGTTATTTTGATCCTCGCTGGTGTATCGTGTGTCGGTTTGAGCTTAAACGTTACCGTAAAGTCCCGGTTTGACGTTTTCGGACGCGTATACGTAAAATAAAGTTTTTATCCATGTTTTTGTCAGAAATATAATAAAATATTATTATTGACTCGAAAATATATTTATTTGACCGTTACCATATATACTGTGTTATCGGTACGCGTGTGCGGTTGCTTTTTCAGAAATTACGAGAAAGCTCTCAGTAAATTACAAAACTTGTCAGTAACTATCAGAAATAGAATAATTTACGCTTACTGACAAAAAAAACCTTTTTCTGCAGTGACTGTAAGCTACAGTATGCGGGACAGCTCCCAAAAATGCTCAAAAATACTCAGAAACATGCAAACGTGCATAGAAATGCTCAGCTTAAAAATAATAAATAACCATTTATTATTAATTAACAATGTGAAAATTGCCATTTGTCACAGGAAAGGTTAAATCTCACCATGGAAAGGTTATAGTGTGCTCGGCTAAGGTCTATTCTAGTTAGGTTAAGAAAAACATGTCAAAAGTTTAAAAATAGCATAATTTTTCAAAATAAACTAGAAAAATGGGAAAATAAAATTCAAGTTGTAATTCTACTCCCATCCCTTCGCTTGAAATGTACAAAGTCCCTTTTGTACGCAAATAAGCAATAATAAAGGAGAAAAGTAGAATTAGAACGAGAACTCCCATGAAATTTGTTCTTGAAAATGATAGAAGGATCATGTTTGAGAAAACGTGCCTTCGCTTCGCCTAATGAGCAAACTACAAATCCCTGAAATCACGTCACTACCCATAAGCATAAATCTGAAAATAAAAATAAAAATAAAATCCTAACTCACTTTCGTAGGAATCACGGTTTCATTTAGCGTATGCAACAAGCCTTTTAAATCACTCGGTGTCCCGAGTGGATGAGTGAAGTCTCGTGAGGGTTTACAGGGAACACACCCACAAAGTTCATTTAAAAACTAATACAAGGTCTAAGTATGTATGTCATTTTAAAAATTATAATTTTTCTGGTACTGGAGAAAGTTACGACGTAAACTCATGGATTGAGTTACGCCGTAAGTAATGACACCTGACAATAGTGCAAATATCTGACGATGGTTACGGCGTAAACTTAGCAGCAAGTTACGCCGTAGAAGCTTTCTGAGGCGAATTCCAGGAGTGAAAGACTCTATGGTACGTTTCCAAGCCATCCTTCTTTCTCGAATACCTGCAAAAAGTCATAACAAAACAAACCAAACCATTCTACACTAATAAAAAGGAAAAAGAAAGGGATAATTCGGGTTGTCTCCCGAAAAAGCACTTTTGTTTATTTACGAGTCTTTAAGTTAGACTCAAGGCTATGGTCCTTAGGTTGGTTCCACACCAAATTCGGTGTTCATCTCCTTCCTGATCATATTCTTAAATTTCTCCCCATTCATATGAATAACTGGGAGTCGTTTATCCTCTGCTTTTTTAGTGCATATGAAGCTCCCAACTCCTTCAATTGTATATCTTCTTATTTTAAACGTTTCAATCTTGACTTCTGGGGGTCATACCGAGTTCCTTCCAGTTCACAGCTATGTATCTCCATTTCTTCCAATTCCTTTTCATGCCAGAATGTACGTTTTTCTTGGAAAGTTCTTTCGCACTTTTCCCAAATGTCTTGCAACATGCACCCTTTCTTACCTATTCTGAATCCGTATTCATCTAGGAGTTGTATAACTTCCCTTTCGAATTCCGACTGAAATTTCTCAAAACTCCGGTCATAGGGATCGTCTTCTCCTTTAGGTGTATCTGATCCATCCGAATAGTTGTCAATCATCCATTCAACGAACGCTTTTATCTTGACTCCTTTATCAATTTTCGTAGTGCCAAACCGATTTCTTAACCAATCATCGAACGAAAAGTCACGCCCCCTAATCTCTCTTTCTTGATTAGTAACTTTAATCTTAAAATGCTACTCTTCTTTGGAAGGGTTGCTTAAAGGGGGACCTTTAGAACATTCCCCTACCTCAACGGAGTAAACAGAGCTTGTTCATGTGAATTTGTTAAGTAAATATTCCTTTTCTTATTCTAAGGCAAGATGATAATTTTCGAAGTCCTGTTGGAATCTTCTAATGACGCATTCGTTAATAACCGCATTCTTGTACCTAATTTTATACCAATCATGAAAAGACAGTTTCCCGAATTCAATATCTTTTCTTTCTATTTCGTGGACACAAGTCCATTCTACTTGAGACCTTTTATCATTATCTAGCTTTCATAATTCGCCTCCGTCACAATGGTTCTTAAAAGAGTTGCAGGATGGCCATGCTTTGATGGATTCTCCATTTTCTACCATTACCGGTTCGCAGTAGTGATTGGTTAGGGTTGTTGTGCTGGGCCCAACAAATATGTCGTTCCACCGGTCAATAACCACCTGTTCTTTTCCATCAAAACCAGATCCCTGTTTATCATCATACTTCAAACATAAAGGTGAATCATAAGATAATAAATCAATGGCAATCCCTAGTAAGTCAAGAGAATCATCTTCCTTAGATGTCCTAATCATACAAACTTCCTCATAAGATGCAGTGGTAGAATTTAAAGATCCATCATTATTAAATGTCATCCGATCCTCCCCTACTCCTAAGGTAAGTTGTTTTCCAAAAACCTTAATGTTTGCGTTTGATGTAGCCAAAAGCGGTCTTCCAAGAATCATGTTATTGTTTTGATGTTCATTCATGTCGATAACTAAAAAGTCGGCATGAAATAAGAATCTACCAATTTTGAGCAATACATTATCAACTATTCCTCTAGGTTCTATTCTACTCATATCCGCCATTTCAACCATCATGGTTGTTTCCTTAAGGTTAGTTAAATTAAATTGATTGAATAACGAATAAGACATCCTATTAACACTGGCTCCAAGATCTGCTAAAGCGAACATATCAAAATTACAGATGGTACAAGGTAGCATAAATCTTCCCGGATTTAGTTCATTCTCGGGTATTTGGCAAGGTATTCCTTTGAATTGACTAGTTCCTTCATTTTCCTGCAAGTAATTAACTCCACCAAATTAATTACTAGAGATAGGTTGAACTTTGTTTACCTCGTCCTGTGTGAAAATGGCTTTGCATGCTCCTACTGCGGCTTCAGTCTTCTTAGCCTGGACATCTCTAGCAAGCTGTCCGATCTGAGTTTCTAAGTTCTTAATGGCCGCATCTTGATTTCGCAAGTTTCGATCCGTGTCCTCTTTCAATTTGTTCATCCATTCTTGGAATTTGTCATACTTCTTGGAAGAATCTTTAATATGCTTGTTGACGATATCTTCAAGGCTGGGTTTTTTTCTCTATACGGAGGTCGGTTGTCAATTCTGGAATAATAACCTTGAGGCCCTACACGGTATTTTGCTCCATTAACGTCATTTCCTTGAAAAGATCTACCTTCTCCATACTTCACCTCTTTAATTTTCTTTTCTTCTTTTAATGGGCAATCTTTAGCAAGGTGAGCTCCCTTGCAAGTTTCGCATCCAACTTGAATAGCATGCACATTTTCTTTCAGCTTCTTCATATCCCTGCCAAGACTTTCAAGTTTGTTAGTAATAACCGAAATACCGTCCAAACTTCCTCCCATGCTTCTACTACTACCCCCATCATGCCATTTTTGAGAATGGTCAGCCATGTCTTCTATAGCTTTGAGAGCTTGAATAGGATTCATCCCAGGGATCGGCCCCTGAGAGTCAAGCATTTGCCTCGTGGAAATGTTGATTCCCTTGTAGAAGATGTTGACCACTTGCTGCTTGTTGAGGTCATGAGTTGGGCACCTGTAGAGGAGATCATTGTACCTATCCCAAGCTTGGTACAATGTCTCATCACCATCTTGCTTGAAGTTGTGGATATCTTCTAGCTGCTTTGCCGTCTTCGAATGAGGGCAATACCTTTTAATAAATGATCTCTTTAAGAGATACATTGTGCTGACAGTTCTTGCTGGCAATCTATCAACCCATCTCTTAGCAGCTCCAGTGAGTGTCATAGGAAACACTCGGAGCATGATCGCATCATGAGAAACTCCGGGAATGTTGAACAGGCTCGCGATGTACAAGCCGTTGTCAATATGCTCATGAGCATCTTCGGTCTTGTTTCCAGAAAAGGGGTCTTTCCTCAACTCCCTTATGAACTGATTCTTGATTTCAAATTGAACATCAGCTCCAATAACCGACCTAACCACACCAGGCCCTTGTTCTACTCGCGTCAAAGCGAGGTATTCTTCAAGGGTAAGTTCATTGATGTCAACATCACCCATGGTACCTGAAACTTAACAAGAAATCGTGAGATGATGAAAATTTAAACAAAAATATAAAACTTAAACAAAATCCTAAAATAGCTCCCCGGCAGCGGCACTAAAAACTTGATGCAGGATTTCTGACCAGGTTCTAATATTTATAAGTATTCGTCTACCTAAGGTCTACCTAATGCACTAACGGGCAATGTACCCGGTTGTGTATAGTGTAGTTTTCGGTAAAGCCGAGGTCATCTCAAGATCTATGCGTGCGGATCTAATCTAAGTTCTAATTGTCACTGGTTTAAAAGGGGTTTTTATAATTTGATTAATTAAACTAAAGAAATGAAATGAAATAAAAGCAAATAAATGTGTACGAGATATCAGTAGAGAGAAACGTGCAAGCCTAATTACTAATCTTGTTATGCCATGATTACGTTTTCTAATTAAGGTTTTCTATCGCTTCATATGGGGGTTTAAGTCACTAGACTCAGTTGAGCAATTCGCCTACCCTATCTTCCATAGCGTCCTATTCCATAACCTAATGATTACGAGAGGTCGTGGGTTTACCCTATGGACGAGTCATTATGTACCGCTACAATCTAAGACTTATTCTACGGGGAGCTCGGCCTGTTAGAACTTAGACTCCCCCTTAACTTCTTAAGTACTTCCGCTTGATAAGTGATTCTTTGGTCCAGTCTCACACAAGATAGTGGGCGTCCTATGGTCAATTCTTACCACTATTTCGCAATCTACTTCACTAGGGTCCTATGGTCAATTCCCCCGTGTCCTAGATATTACCAAGCATCCATACTACCGAAACAAAGGTGTCACAAATAAACAAAAAAGCATACATATAAAGCGAAATGAAAATGAGAAAACTAAATCATAGCAATAACAATTTCATAATTAGGCTAACACCAAAGGTGTTTAGCCGATCGTATTAAAACATGCAGTAAATTCAATGTTTAACATTATAAATGAAGACATGGAATTAAATACACAAACGTAATATGAAATACTAAAACTTATGAATTATGTGCATGAATTCTCCCTTGGAAATGGCTTATATGCTGCTGAATAACGTCTTTCTTCAAGCCCTAATTCGCCCTCTGGTTTTGTGTGGTTAAAAGATATATTAAAAATGCGGAATTAGGACTGGTATTTATAGCCTCGACTAAGTTACGGCATAACCATTAGGGTTAGTTACACCGTAACCTTTGAATCATCGACTATCTTATCCTCAGTGATGCCTCTACGGCGTAACCTAGAGATAAGTTACGATCGTAGAACTTTCGTACATGGTTTTATGCCGTAACCATGTGGATGGTTACGCCGTAACTTCTTTGGGTCACGAAATTCTTCTAACTCTTGGATACATATATATGGCGTAACCCCTAAGTAGGTTATGAACGTAGAACCCTCGTACACGGGTTTACTCCGTAACCTTACAAGTGGTTACGTCGTAACTTCTTGGACCATGAAAATCTTCTAAGTCATGGAGATATATATATATATACGGCGTATATATATATATATATTATATATATATATATATATATATATATATATATATATATATATATATATATATAGATATATATATATATACGGCGTAACTTATGTAGGAGTTACGCCGTAACCTTGGTCAGCGTTGACTTGGGTCTTCTAGTGTAAATCTTTGTTACGGTGTAAGTAGAGAGTGGATTTACGCCGTAACTCTTGTCCGGTCAGTATACTCTTGTGTATTTTCATTAGTAACCTTTCAAATCCGCGTCTCTTCGTTCCAATACTCATTATTAACCTGAAAATGAAATATAAATGAATAAGAGTATATATTCCAATAAAATGACACAAATGATAAGCATATTAGGGGGAAATTGACACTAAAATATCAGGACTATTTGATGTTATCAGTCAATTAAATCATCGAAACGAGGAATAGGAAACCGATATTTAAATGTTATTTTGTTGACAGCTCGGCTATCTATACACATGCGAAAAGTGCCATCGTGTTTTGGGACTAGCAAAGCCGGGACGTCACATGGGCTCAAGCTTTCGCGTATCAGACCCTTTTCAAGTAATTCAGTAACTTGTTATGTAACTCATCGAACTATTTAGGGTTCATACGATAAGCAGGCTTGTTGGGAATAATGGAACCAGGTAAGAAATCGATGCAATGTTGTATGTCTCTTATTAGAGGCAGGCCAGGTGGGAGATTATCAGGAAATACATATTGAAACTCAGACAATAAAGGCTGGACTGAATCCGGAATTGGTGGTGCAATTGAATTCACCTCTGTGACTACTAAAGCAAGCATAACTAACTAAGGTATAATCTTTGTTACTCCTACCAATTGTGACTTGGTAAGAAAAAGTGCATCAGTAGGGTGTTGGTGTGTGCCAAGTGGGGCTAACACAATATTTACTTCATCCTTTTTAAAGCTATAAGTATTAAAAAAACCCGTCATGTTTAGCCTTACGATCACATTGGCAAGGTCGTCCCAACAGGATGTGGCAAGCATCCATGGGAATTACTTCACACCACACTTCATCAATGTATTTCTTGCCGATTGAAAATTGAACAAGACAACGTTTACTAACCTTGATGACACTTCCTTTTTTTTAACCAAGTGAGCTGGTAAGGTGTCGGGTGATCTTCCACATCGAGACCCAGTTTCCCTACCATACTTGTTGCCACCATGTTGTCACAGCTTCCCCCATCAATGATTACGGTACAAACTTTCCCTTTAGTTAGTACGAAAGATATTGTTCCGAAGCCATGACGAATCATCACCAGTTTTCACCACATCCACATTCAAAACACGTTGAGTTACTAGAAACTCACCCTGATCAGCATACACAAACTCTTCGGTTTCCTTTACCATGTCATCATCATTTTCAGTGTCGTATACAGGTGCCTCATCATCCACAATTACAACTAGTTGTTTGTTTGGGTATTCCCTCGCGAGGTGACCCAACCCTTGGTACTTAAAACAACGTAGAACTCGTGAATTAGTGGGGTTCACGAAAACACCAGCCCCTACATCAGATTGTTGGGAGGAAGATGATTTTGGGTTTACGACAGCTGGTAACCGCGATTGGTTCGTGACACGACTGCTCGTTGATCGAACTCGGTTTTTTTGTTGTTTTTCTACTTTAAGTGCCAACCGACACACATCCGCGTACGTCAAATATTGTTGCAAATGCACCACATCCACAATATCCGCTCGAAGAGCACCTAAAAACCGAGCAATTACATGTTCCTCTTCTTCGTCCACAGCGCACCTCATTCGAAGTCGGTCAAATTCAGCAATAAAATCCTCAACAGATGTTGAAGTTCGTTGAGAAAAATTGTGGTATTCTAGCAAAGCCTCTTGTCTATGATTAATGGGAAGAAACTTTGAGCGCAACAATTTCTTCATCTTGTCCCATTTCTCTACTTTGGATTCCCCCTATCTTAATCGCTGATTTTTCAAATGCTCCCACCATAGCGACGCTGATTTACGCAGCTTAATAGCAACAAGTTTCACCTTCAACTTCTCGGGAATATCCTGTAGGTCAAAAATCCTTTCTACTGTGCTTAACCAATCACTAAACTCATCAGGATGTGCCTTTCCCACAAACTTTGGAATCTCTATCTTCATTCCAAAGTTGCCCAAAGGGTCATCACGGTTCATCCCACGAAGATTCTGACGACGCGCGCCAAAAGGGTTCTCTTCATCGTACCAGTCACTTGGGTTGGATAAAGTTTCCTCATCATGAAACTCGTGTTGTATCTCGAGGTCTCTGATTCTTTGTTGCAGGCGTTCGATCTAAATATCGCGTGGGTCTCTCTGTTCAACACCGCTGCCTCGGTCGGCTGTTCTGCGAGCATTACGAGGAGGTCTACCACGCCCGACCATTTTGATACCAAAAGCTCTGAATACCAAATGATGCAGATCAAGTTTAGATATTAAACATATGTTAGGCGTTTGCTATTCAAGTTTACGTGCATTTTTTTTTTCAAATTTACGAAGGTCTCTTTTTTGTTATTGCACATGGTCATCGAAAATCATAAACTGGCTTAGCTATTAAGATGTACGTACTATCATAACTCAAAATACGTTTTGTATTCTCAACCCAGATCTTTTGAAAGACGCATAAACATTTACTGAGTCATTCTTTTTGCTGAAAAAGAAAGTAGCAACACATTCTAAAACCAATGTTCGTTAAGAAACACTATACTTACTCCGTCTCAAATAAATGTTTACGCTTTTGTTTTGAAATGTTTTAAGATAAGCGTTTATTTTGTATTTCAATGGTGAAGAGCATAATTAATTAGTAAAAATATTTTTAAACTTTATACATTTTAAAAATGAACAGTCATTTTAAGACGGATGAACTATATGTTAAGTATTCGTCATTATCAGCTTTTGGCAAGTGATAAGTGTGCAATAGAGACATTTGGGAATCGTGTCATGATTTTGTGAGTTCTTTGCTTGATAACGATGTAAAAACGAAAAAAACGAAAAATAATATATAAAACTCAAGGCATACCTATTAAATTAAGTGGCCATTTTACTTATTAATAAAAAAAGTTAACTACATTTTTGGTCCTTGTGGTTTGGTGCGTATTTCATTTTTGGTCAATTTTTTCAAAACGTTTTAGTTTCAGTCCAAAATCGATAGTTTCGTTCCACTTTCAGTCTATTTTGATAATGAAGTTAGTTCAGTTAGTTAAGTCTAATCGTAGAGTGGCAACATCAGTCCTTCATACTAACGGTAGTTTGCAACGTTAGTCCTTTATACCATAGATCGTTTGCAACTTTGCCATGTTAGTCCTTTATACCAATAATCGTTTGCAACATTAGTCCTTTCTACCAACGATTGTTTGCAACGTTAGTCCTTTTATATACGTCTTTATTTATGTTTTTATATACATTTTTAGACACATTTTTATACACACTTTTACACTCATTTTACACGCGTTTTTATAAACGTTTTTCTACACTTTTTTATACACGTTTTTTATACACGTTTTTACACGCGCTTTTACACACGTTTTCACACACGTTTTCACACTCGTTTTCACTCACGTTTTTACACACGTTTTATACACGTTTTATACACGTTTTTATACACGTTTTTATACACTTTTTTATACATGTTTTTATATATGTTTTTTTCTGAAATTTCTTTTTAAATTTTTTTTGTCGAAAAACTTTTTTTCCGAAATTTTTTTTCGAACTTTTTTTTTTCAAATTTTTTTTTTGATTTTTTTTTCTAATTTTTTTTCTAAATAATTTTTTTTCGAAAAACTTTTTTTCCGAAATTTTTTTTTCGAATTTTTTTTTCAAAATTTTCTTTTGAAAAATTTTTTCTGGATAATTTTTTTCGATTTTTTTTTTCAAATTTTTTTTACACATGTTTTTTTTCGAAAAAAAATGTTTTTCGAAAAAAAATTCGGAAATTTTTTTTTGGAAAACATGTGTAAAATCGCGTATAAAACGTTTATAAAAACGTGTATAAAAACATGTGTGAAAACATGCGTGAAAATGCGTGTGAAAACGTGTGTCAAAACTTGTGTGAAAACGCGTGTAAAAATGTGTCTAAAAATGTATATATAAACATAAATAAATACGTATATAAAAGGACTAACGTTGCAAACGATCGTTGGTAGAAAGAACTAATGTTGCAAACGATTATTGTATAAAGGACTAACGTGGCAAAGTTGCAAACGATCTATTGTATAAAGGACCAACGTTGCAAATGACCGTTAGTATGAAGGACTGATGTTGTCATTTTACGATTAGGCTTAACTAACTGAACTAACTTCGTTATCAAAATGGACTGAAAGTGGAACGAAACTATCGGTTTTGGACTAAAACCAAAATTTTTTGAAAAAATAGACTAAAAAAGAAAAATACGCGCCAAACCATAAAGACAAAAAATGTAGTTAACTAGTCTAATAAAAATATAAACACGATTACCAAGGAGTGGACTAATTCGCATGACACACCTAAAATGGTGTGATTGAGATAACGTTTCAACCATTTTGCTAAATATAAAATACGTGAATAATCCCAACCAATACCACATGATCACCTTTTACTTAATTTGTTCTTTTGCATAGTGCCTTACATCACTACACAACAAGTGTATAGTAAACTACAAAACACATTACACATAGTTTTGTGTGTGACCGAAAAAAAATGGCAGCCAGAAGAATCTCTAGTGTTATTTCTCGTTCGATATCTCTTCATCCTCTTTCATCTTCAGTTTATTCACAAGGTTTGATTGTTTGGTATCTTGGTTTGTAACGATCTTTTTTTATTATGAAATGCTAGTTTTATGTGTTTCATAAAGATAGGATGACATGCATGATAGTTTTCGATGTTTTCTATGTGTGGTTAGTCATCATGTTTGATGTGTAGTTTTTTTAAGTATTGAAAGTTGTTTTTCTTGATTAATATTGTAAAGTGGTACAATACTTTTTATGATGGGATTTGAATCTAAGTTTATATTTATGTTGGTTTAATAAAAAGTTGTAATAAGATTGAACGATTTAAAAAAAAAAAAAAAAAAAAAAAAAAAAAGAGGGGTCTTTTAGTATCTTGTTTTGTTTGTTGGGTATGAAAAAAGATGCAAACTTAGTGCCTATTGTCAAATATTCTTGTGCTATTTGTGGTTCTAAGTGGAAATGATTATCTGATTATTGCGTTTTCAAATCACATGTAATCGGTTTTTAGGTGTTTAGATGGAAGATTATGGATTATGTGATGATAATATAATCAAAATAATTATTTCGGGATTGATTTTAGTATATTTGAGTATCTCGAACCGTATAATATATTTCAAGACGCGGTAATAAAAAAAAAGTTATATGAAGACGTTACTAACAGAGTAACAGAAAAGGAACAAAAAACGAACTTTTGTACGAATTTAAGGTGAAAATATTTGGTGGGTCTGTCTTGACTAATGATTAGTTCATGATTAAGTACCTTTTGTGTCTTCATATTTCTGTCAAACAATAGTCATGTGAATCACTGTTTGGAATATAAACCATTTTTTTCTTTTTGTAAATCCAGGAAACAGAACCAGTTTGGGAAGTGAGGTACAAAGATTTAGTACTGCTGCAGCACTTGAAGAACCAATTACTCCACCTGTTAAAGTTAACTATACTCAGCTTCTGATTAATGGAAAATTTGTTGATTCAGCATCCGGTAATCTTTTGCTTCATTTGTCCGTTTAAAAGTATAATTTAAATGTATGTTATCTAATAATACTAACAAAAAGTTTTTAAAAAATAATTTGGTTTCAGGGAAGACATTTCCAGCCTTGGATCCAAGGACAGGTGAAGTCATAGCGAATGTAGCCGAAGGTGATGCAGAAGATATCAATCGTGCAGTTTCTGCTGCTCGAAAGGCCTTTGATGAAGGCCCGTGGCCTAGAATGACTGCTTATGTAAACAACATTTCACACAATTTCTTTATAATTCTCTGACTTGTAAAAATATACTTATATTTTTTTATTCATATTTGTAACTTTATGTTTTAAACATTACAGGAAAGGTCGTGTATATTACTGAGATTTGCCGATTTGGTGGAAAAACACAATGATGAGATAGCAGCTCTTGAGTCATGGAACAATGGGAAGCTTTATGAACAGTCTGCCAAGACCGAAGTACCAGGGCTTGCACGTTTATTTCGCTATTATGCTGGTGAGTATAAATAGTTATCTTACTATATGACCAATATATATATATATATATATATATATATATATATATATATATATATATATATAGGGGATATAATCGCTGCACCTAAGTACAGCCAATTGGCTACACCAAAAGCCCACTAAATGCGGTTTATCTCCACTAAAAAGCTGTGATTGCATTTACTTCCAAATAACCGTTTATATTTTCTTATTATATCATAAGTCAACCACAAAAACTTATTGCCCATGATCTCTAATATGTATTTTAGTTAAAAAAAACAATTAAGTTAATTCATTCCATCCTCATATTGTTTTAACAGCAGACTTCACATTAAACACCATTCTACAAAGGTTAAAGAGTAATCTTGAGTAGTAAGCAGCGGATCCCTCCTTATTATAAAAAATCATATTGTATCTTGATGGTATAGGTCATTATGATTTTTAATTACCTGATACAGTTTTCACTTCTCAGTAACCAACGTATGTACATTATGTGGGAGCTTTATCTTTCATGTGGAAACATGAAATCAAATTGCCTTCTCATATATATGGGCTATGAATGTTGGATAATTTTTTTCATACAATTTTGGGTGTCGAAGGTAACTTCCTATTTAAAAAAATGTTTGACTAAGAAACAATTATATAATTAATGTGGTGAGAATTATAAGGAGAAGTATTGCACAATTTTGTTGAAGATCACGTAAATTAAGGAAATAAGAGTAGCTAGTTGGCTAAGTCATTGGTGTAGGTAATATATACCCTATATATATATATATATATATATATATATATATATATATATATATATATATATATATGTTGATTGTGCAACTTTTCTGCATAAGGTGCATATTATGTATTTTTTTTCATAAAACCTGTAGGTTGGGCGGATAAGATCCATGGACTAACGGTTCCAGCAGATGGACCTTACCATGTGCAAACTTTGCATGAACCAATTGGGGTTGCGGGTCAGATTATTCCATGGAACTTTCCTCTTCTTATGTTTGCTTGGAAGGTTGGGCCCGCCCTTGCTTGTGGCAACACGATTGTTCTAAAGACAGCTGAGCAGACTCCATTGACAGCTCTTTATGTTTCAAAGCTGTTCCTTGAGGTAATATAAACTTTTGTTATGGTGAAAAGAGCTAAAGTTTATTTGAAAACTAATTTAGAAGAAAGACAAACCGGCTTTTCTATGTACATGTTTTGTGAGATAGGCTGGTCTCCCTCCCGGTGTTCTTAATATAGTTTCAGGCTTCGGTCCGACAGCTGGTGCAGCTCTTGCTAGTCACATGGATGTTGATAAGGTCAGTAGATAATATGCAAATCTTTTTATCATGCTTAGTAATGGCCTAAAGCCAAAGTCTATACCTTAATGCATAAAAGTGTTTCGGGTCAACCAGATCGTACAACATTACCCGTTTTGACCCGTAACCCAACCCACCTATGTTGCAGTGTACTCATTAGTATCAAACATGACGATTTAATGCTTGCGTTTGCAGATTGCTTTCACAGGATCAACAGATACCGGTAAAATTGTGCAAGAATTGGCTGCAAAAAGCAATCTAAAGCCCGTGACTTTAGAGCTTGGAGGCAAATCACCCTTTATTGTGTGTGAGGATGCTGATGTTGATGAGGCTGTAGAACTAGCACACTTTGCCCTGTTCTTCAATCAAGTGTGTATTATATCTAAATTCAACTTATATTTCTTAAATAGTATGAAACAAGAACTAATATTAAGTACTTGGCTCAACTCTATACAGGGTCAATGTTGTTGTGCTGGTTCTCGTACATTTGTTCATGAGCGTGTACATGATGAGTTTATCGAGAAAGCAAGAGCACGTGCTCAAAGACGCACTGTTGGTGATCCTTTTCAAAAGGGCATTGAACAGGGCCCTCAGGTACAAGACTATCGGTTTTCATAAGCATATACAGATGTGCATCATGATTTTCTGTTATGGGTAGCAAAATGGGTGGGTTAGGCTTTAATACGGGTCACTTTGGGCCGACCCACAAGTAGTTTTTCTAATAAAACAATTAGAAGGTTTTATTGCATTTGAATACATTTCACACGACTTCCATTTGTTTTTGCCCATTTGGCTTGTTTCCTTTTTAGTAAAATCTTTTTATCTCAACCCATATAAGCCGTTAGAGATTAAAGACAACCCAAATCGACCGATTCATTTGTAAAATGATTGAATTTGCCACCTCTATTTCCTATGTAAATGTGCTATGATTAAGGACCTCATGAAAATTTTCAGATTGACTCAGAGCAATTTCAGAAGATTCTGAAATACATTAAATCTGGCGTTGAAAGTGATGCTACACTGGAATGTGGAGGTGACAGATTAGGGTCCAAAGGTTACTATGTCCAACCGACTGTTTTCTCTAATGTTAAGGTATTTTACCGACAAACACTGGTTTAACATGATATTATAACTGGCCAAAATTTACATATGATATTTTATCGTTAAACAGGATGATATGCTAATAGCTCAAGATGAGATCTTTGGTCCTGTTCAAACCATCCTGAAATTCAAGTAAATCTCGGCATCATCATTACATTTTACACAATGTTTACAAACTTTAAAATGCATTCTTAATCTCATAATTTGTATGGTTTTTACTAATTACAGGGAGGTTAATGATGTGATAAAGAGGGCTAATGCGACAAAATATGGACTTGCAGCTGGTGTGTTCACCAAAAACATTGATACAGCTAACACACTGACTCGAGCATTGAGGGCTGGGACAGTTTGGGTGAATTGTTTTGATGTTTTTGATGCTGCAATTCCTTTTGGAGGGTACAAGATGAGTGGTATTGGAAGGGAAAAGGGTATATACAGTCTTAACAACTATTTGCAGGTTAAGGCTGTTGTTACGAAGTTGAAAAATCCGGCTTGGTTGTAATTTTCAGTTCAGGTACAATATAACTGTATTACATCTGATGCTGTAACGAGAACATGAATAAATATATTTCTGTTTGTGGCTTGTTATCCTATCTTGACAAAGTGAGATTTTCGGATTAAATTTGTTTTCATCAGCTGATACAATTTAGCAAGTTGGCAACTGCTTGAAGTGATGGATGTGAAAAAAAAGTAAAGTAAAGTAACTCCCAATACCGTCTTTCACGGGTTATAGGTCCCAATACCGTCTTTCATGGTGTATGGGGGAGGTTGAGACGTAGACAGCCTTACCCCTATCTAAGGTAGAGAGGCTGCTTCCGGTTCTACCAAAGGTAGAAAAGGACCTCCGGCCTTGAAGTGATGGATGTCTATATGATATATATTTTATCAGCAATCTAAATGGAGAACATAAGTGAAAGTAAAGACCATCAAATGCAAAACAATCTAGTTAAGAGTTGAAAACTGTTGATTTAAAGGCATATCAAGTCACTTTGTATGCAAATTTTGTTTTTCTTCCAGTGAATACGATATCAAGATTTTTTTCCCCGGAACGCTAGCTATAAGTTAGCTTCTATCCCTTTTTTGCCTGCAGCTAGGTGAATTCTTGTATAAAGTCTATCAAGGACTAGTGCAAAACTCAGTATGAAACTTTAAAAACCTTAGAACCAGACTTCAACTTAGCTTACCAGTTTGAGGTAGATATACCAAAAAAAGTATGGTTTTGGTTTATATCCCTGTCAGAAACATGTTTTAATTTAATGGTAGGGACACGGTTACACTTTTATTAATAAAATCATATTACAATAAATAAAATTAACAACAAATAAAGAACATGATAGTTTATGTGTAGAATGAGGAACCGGGATTTTTAATTATAAAGTGATGTGGCATGCCATGTCATGATTTTTTGCCATGTCACATTTCACGTCATCATTATCATTCTGTTATATAGGCTTAGATACGAGTGGGTGGTGGGCCGAGCCCAACCCAAAGTTCTTGCATAAATATAACCGATAAGTAATCTACACATCTCAAAATAAATTTAATAACCTTGAAGCTTTAAAGTTTACTAGCAGGGTACCCGCACAATGCGGCGGCGGGTACCTGTGACTATATTTTACGGCGAGTAAATGTTATTTGGTTACACATTTTTTCTAATAATAATTGTACAAATAAATGATAGTTTAAATTAAAATAAGTTTAAGCTATAACAATGCAAACTATATTTGCTTCAAACTGTCTCACAGACATGAGTATGCACGGTTTCTTTTTGTTGAAAGGTGGCTTCAAGATCTTGAAAAAGAGGTCTCGGGTAGGTGATGTTTGTGTAGCATTTTTTTGATTTTGATTTTCCATTTTAAGTCTTACAGAATGAAAGAAATAATTGAAACAAAATTGTTTTGGTTATTTCTTTATAAGATTCGAAGATTAAAAAGAAGATTTGTAACCTTTTATGCCTTTTATCTGTTAAGTGAATCTTGATAATGGATTAATCCCGATCTCGTCAATAACACGTAACCCCTAAAATAACCATTAGCCAAAATACTACCAAGAATTAACATTAATCCGAAATAACCAAAAATTGTAACACCCATATTTCAGCTCGAACAAAACAATTTTTCAATAATCGGATTAATCTTACTTGTATTATAACCGATCCAACCCAACATTATTACCAACGGCCCATCTCAAAAGTTAGTAACACTTTTAGAATTACAAAAGCCCAGTCCATGATCGATCATACAACCCTATCCAAAAACCATACATACCCTAATCATTTGTGATAACCCTAATCACACACAATTGTCACCAGCGCCCCCATCTTCTTCTCTCTTCTGCTGTTGATCGCGCACCACACAAACACCAACTTCAATCTTTAACAAAAAAAATCCTTTCTTGTTTACTTTCAAACCCACGAAAACACACAAGCACAAGTATGTTAGGATTTTTCAGTTCAAATATGGCTTCAAGATCTGATAGAGGTCTCGGGTAGGTATAATTTGGTTGTTTTTGTTTCGTTTTATTTTCAACCGAACGAAAGGAAAGAATGAAATGGAGGTTTTGTTCTTTCTTTGCATGTTTCGGATATTAACAAGAAGCAAAGCTTTACACAGATCTATGATGTTATTTTTCTTTTCGTGTGTTTAAGATTTGTTTTGGTCTTGAAATATCTTGTGAAACACGAAAGAAAATTATGAGATCTTGTTGTTCTTTTAGTTTCGGATCTATGATGGTTTTTTGAATAAAACTTGTAAATCTTTTAAAGATCTATAAACAAGTTTACAAAATATGAGATCTTCGAGTTGATGTTTGAGATTTGTTCTTCGTTGTATGGTTGATATGAGAAGTTAGATTGGCATTTATATAGTAGTATAGATAACTGATATTTTAATGTTATCAATATTTTTTTTTCAGTTTCATATGTTACAGATTTTGATGGCACGAAATTAATATGGATGGGTTTTATGACACCTTTAATGCTATTAAAACACATTAATGTTGTTTGATAGAAAATTAGTCTGAAAATGACACCATGCTTATTTTTGTTATACACTATGCTTATTTTGTTGTAATTCTGAAAATTGGGTGCATTAAAGTGTTGTAAATCATGCTTTATTTCTTGTAAGTCTGAAAATTTTGGAGAGAGATTCATTTGTGCATTATATGTAGTATAGATAAGTTTTGAACAACAGGTGAATAAGACGTATAATGCGTCTTGAAGAACTTTTCTGAAAACATGAACGATTGTCGAATCTAGGCAATGGCGTAGGTTGAGTTTGCAATTGGGCAGATCGAGTCCAATAATTGACCTTATAGTACTCTTAGCTCTTAAGTCAACTTGAGTTTCCTTGAGTTATCTTTTTTAAGATCACGTTCGACAAATTTGTTATAATACTTACAAAATTTGGATTGACTGGAGTACTGGACTTTACTGTTATTATTCATCGTACGTGTGGGTGTGTTTATCATGATTAATCAATACTTTAGAGCTCATTTTGGAATGATTCAGTGTATAAATTAAGAGATTTGAATACGCACAAAGGGTTAAATGTACAATAACACCAACTCGATTAGGCTTACGAGCTTTAGACGCCGCGCCCTTTGGATTTTATGGAGATATATGAATGAATGAATGTACAAACCAAAGTTCCTTTTGCACCACTTTGTAATGTTTCTCTTTAACTATAGCTCTAGCTATTTTGCTAATAAAATTTCAAATGTCGAGTCGTTCAATCGCTTGGCATCAAAATGTTTGATTTTATACTTAATACAATCTTTATTGTGCGGGAATAACAATAATTGGCCCCGAATCAAGACTAACTGATTGATATAACTCTACTGATGTACGACCAGATATATGCAACTTATGTTTACCATAACTTCAAATGATTTGATAACTTTACACCATTGAAGTTACGATATTTTACCACTATTTTATATTGATCATACAACTAATCAACTATTCACTTATTTCAACCAAAGAAAAATTAACACAAATGACAAAACCTTAATGGTAATCAAAGGAGATCCATAAGTAGTAGTTTTATTATAAAAGTTCAGAATATAGAGACCTGAGACGATTGACATAATCACTACAGCGTTTGAGCCTTTTGGAGACGAACAAAGTTGTCTGCCAAAGGCCAAAAATGTCGTCGTTAAAGGTTTTGGCAACGCCTTGTCGTCACCAAATGTTGGCGCTGCAAAAGTGGTTTGCGGGTAAATAAAACTGCAGAAACTGCAGTATTTCCCCATTTTTTGGGGAAAAAATCTACCAAATCTCAACCTGGAAATTACTCAAAACAACTATACGAAGTCATAGTTTTCAAAAATAACGATACAAACCAATACTAATATACGCATACAAATAACAAAACGATGTCCATACAAATAACATCACAAACTCAATCAATACTCATCATCATCATCATCATTATCATCATCATTATTATCATCATCATCATCATCATCATCATCGTAGTCATCGTCATCATCGTCATCTTCATCTTCATCTTCATCTTCATCTTCTTCTTCATCTTCTTCTTCTTCATCTTCATCATCATCATCATCATCATCACCTACGTTCTCGCTAGGTCGGGGAGCAAACACTTAGGGAGTGGTGGGTCAATACATTTTGGGAGGGGGATGATACACTTGTGAAGAACCCTTGTCGGGTATCTTCAGCTAACTTTTTAGCCGCCTCAGCTTCTCTCGCCACCCTATAATTTTCCTCCTGCAACAACCGGGTATTTTCCCTCGTTGTCTCGTCAACTTAGGCTTGGTGATTTTGAAGTTGTCGTTGTTGCTGAAGTTGAAGTTGTTGCCGAAATTTTTGCCCATTATGCCGACTATTTTGTTGCCAAAGTGCTTGCTGTTGTTTTTGAATTTTTTTTTGGAACGACGGCAATATATTAAAAGCTAGCAAACGCTAGCAAAAAAAAAAGATTACAAAGAAGGATGAGTTTCAATAGGGTTTCTTAACCAATCTAGCCATCTAAATCTACACTTTGGGTTTCTAGATGAAATCCACAAGAAAGATTGATGAACAATAGAATCCCAAATATTCGCCTTCTTAGGTTTGGTCGTCGAAAAAATCCAAGCATTGCGGAAGTTCCAAATAGACCACAACATAGTAGAAGCGATCCCTTCAAGAATAGTCCTAGCATGTTTCGACACATGGGCAGCATCTAACCAAGAAAACCATTCCAAGATGTTAGAGACCTCCGGAATATCCAACATACACCATCTAGCCAGAAGGCCCCATAAATCTTGAGCCATCCCACACGAGAAAAAGAGATGATCAACGTTCTCCACGTGAGCATTACAAACAGGGCATAAAAGGGAAGCAACATCAATTCCTTTTTTATCCATATTCGCCAAAGTAGGAAGTTTATCGAGCCTCAACTTCCAAATGAAAACGTTAACTTTGATAGGAATATATCTCAACCATCTAGTAGACGTGAAACTACCAAGTAAAGTGTGTTCGTCTATATGGGTTCGCGCGGAGGAAACTGAAAAACCAGACATATCCAACTCCCATTTCCAGCCATCAACAGAATCAGAAAGGGTCACATTATGGATGGCCTGCAACAAATCGTCGAGTTGGTTCGACTCAGCCCCGCCTCTCGGGGATCTCCTGAGCACACTGGACCAATCTTCAATGTTTATACGTTGAGCAACTGCGCATGATTTATTCACTTCCAAGGCATAAACACGCGGGAACTTTTCTTTTAAAGAACGCCCCCCACACCAGATATCTTCCCAAAAACTGATCGAGCGACCATCTCCAACTACACGAGCACATAAAGCTAATAAATCAATGCCCTTCGCTTGAAGCTTGGAAACTGACTGGATAATGCAATTCCAAGGGCTATGTGTCGACTTCCCAGCCCTACTACTCCCAATACCTCCATCAATCCCATGTATTTCTTTAATCACATTAACCCACAGACCATTGGAAGAAGTGTGGAATCGCCAAACCCATTTGAAGAGCAAGGCAGCGTTTAACGCGAAAATGCTTCCAATGCCAAGACCACCCATAGCTTTACTAGCTAAACAAGTTTCCCATTTGACCCAAGTGATCTTTTTTTCTTCTAAATCACCTCCTAAGAAAAATTTGTTGCGCATGGATTCTAAGCGCTTTTGCACAGTTTTAGGCATCAAATATAACGACATATAATATGTTGGGAGGTTACCTAGGACCGCCTTGATAAGAGATAAACGCCCTCCAACTGATACAAGCTTAGCTTTCCATCGAGACATCTTTGATTCGAACTTCTGAACTATACGTTTCCAGTAGTCACATCGCCCCATGTTGCATCCAACAGGCACTCCTAAATACATCATTGGTAGCTTTGCAATCCCACAACCAAGGACAAGAGCCATGTTAGAAACTTCGTCATCAGGAACATTGACACCTAAAAGCTTACTTTTATGCACATTAATCTTCAGGCCAGACACCATATAAAAACACCGAAGGAGACATATCAGATTATAAGCATTGGAATGGGACCAATCGCTTACAAAAATAGCATCGTCAGCGTATAATAAATGTGAAACGTTTATGCTACCGTGGCCAATAGAGGCGCCTTTGAACAACCCCGTGTTTACTGCCTTAGAAACCATGGCATGTAATCCCTCCATAGCAAGAATGAAAAGGAAGGGAGACATTGGATCTCCTTGACGAAGGCCCTTTGACAACTCGAATTCAGAGGTAGGAGAGCCGTTAACCAAGATAGAAGCCCTAGAATTCTTTAGGCAGCCAGCGATCCACATACGCCATTTATTACCGAAACCTAGATGTTTCATAATCACATCAAGGTAATCCCATCTCAACGAATCAAACGCCTTCTCGAAATCAACTTTGAAAACCATAAGAGCTTTTTTCCTCTTACGGTACCATGCCATACATTCGTTCAAGACTAAGGGGCCGTCTAGGATGTTTCTTCCTTTTATGAAAGCCGATTGTTCAAAGCTCACACAACTCCCGATAACCATACTAAGCCTATTCGCTAAAAGTTTACCAATAATTTTATATTGGCATCCAATTAAACTAATAGGCCTAAAATCCGACACAAATTTCGCATCTCCGACTTTAGGAATTAAAGAAATAAAAGAAGAGTTGCAACCTTTGGGGAAACACGCTGATTGAAAAAACTCTCGAACGAACCGCACCACATCATTTTGAATGACCTCCCAAAAGGTTTTAAAAAACTTAAATGTGAAACCATCCGGACCCGGGGCTCGATCACCGCCACAGTCCCAAACAGCCTTCTTGATTTCTTCATTAGACACATCACGCTCCAAGAACTCGCATTGTTCAACAGAAATCTGATTAAAAGGAACATCTCCCATAGAAGGGCGGGTGACATCTGTACAAGAGAATCTGTTGCAAAAATGATTATAAAATTCAGATTTAACCTCTCCTGGATCATCAATCCAAACACCGTTATGAAGAATTCCTTTGATAGCATCTTGTCGTCGCTTTTTCTTTAAAGAACTGTGGAAAAAGGAAGTGTTTTCATCTCCCTTAATCGCCCACTTGACCTTTGCTTTTTGAGCAATGTCACTAGCCTCTTTACGATCAATATCACTCAATATTTTCATGGAGGAGATACGGCGATTTAAATCGTCCCTAGTCGCCATACATTGATCAACCTTGGCATCGATTAAGGATAAACAAGTTTGGTGCTCCTTCTTTAATTGGTTATCCGAAAGCTTTTTAGCTGTACTCCAAGCACGAATAACTTGTTTAAGATTTTGAAGCTTCTTTTTGAAAGAGATCATACCATTACTATCACCACTATCAAAAGCTTTCCACGTATCAACAACCAAGTCAAAAAATCCCTCACAATCTAACCAAGAATGAAAGAAGCGAAATGGAGTAGGGCCATAATCAACCACAGATTCTTTAAGAAGAATAGGCCGGTGATCCGGTATACCTTTCTCTAAAATAGTACCTGTTATGTTGGGAAATGAATCATGAAAACCTTCGGTAGCAAGAAATCTATCAAGTTTGCTCATCTTTGACGCCCACTTGTTAGTCCATGTAAACCGAAATCCCCCCAAAGGAGTTGCTGAAGCGGTTGTTGAAACGGCTGTTGTGGAAGTTGTTGCTGTTGTCGATGTAGTTGTTGTCGAATCTGTTGTTGCTGAAATTGTTGTTGAAGTTGAAATTGAAGCTGGAATGGTGTTAATGTCACCGGTGCCGAAGAAGTAGTCCCAACACTTGATTCAGTAGGAGTACCATTACTTAAGTTGACTGTAATCCTCAAAGTATCGATAGATTGTCGACCAATATCACGAAGATCATCATCAGTAGCAAGAGTAACCACATCACCATCTTCATCAACATAAGTCATTGTAAACACGACATCTGTTGGATGTTGGTGAGCCCAGAACAGGGTGAAGATAATCAATTACCTAACTACGTACCAATAAATGGTTACTGGATATCACTTGGAATCGTGTTATCACTTTTCAAAGTAAACTATTCGACCCTATTGCCTGGGTATCACGAATATCTACTTGGGATAAGACCAAATGTTTGTTATTGAATTAGGCACAAATCAATAACCCTCGCGCATCTAAGTGTTTATGTTTTCTGTTATGTCTCCTCATGCATGATTGATTTCCAATTTATAGGAAAATACTCATAGCTAGTCAAATGAAATTATGAGGATTAATCGGCCCATTAATCTCCTCATAATTATCCCCATTATAGACAATAGTGGTTACATGACCAATTAAACATGGTCATAAATGCAGTTTTAACTGCCACTTGAATAGGTCAGAGTAGTTACATGCTCATTCCAGCAGTACTAACTTATGCCAATAGTAGTAACTTACTCCAGCAGTACTAACTTAGTACTATCAGTGGTAACTCTGCTCCAGCAGTACTAACTTAGTACTAGCAGTAGTAACTCTCTAAAGGATTGAACCTTCTGATGAGTTACTCCCAACCACTATTAGAGTCATGGTAATCAGGGATTTAATGGGTGTACACTCCGTACCTCCAAACCCATTTCCAAGTATGATCATATCCCTCAGTTGAACTAAATTTCCAACAATTCTCCCCAATTTAGTACAATTTCTTTTGTATGAAAATTAAACATTAAACAAAACAAGTGCATAAACGAAAATATCATGAGGATTGAATTTCCATCTTAGTTCATTACACGTTCAAATATTCGAGAATTAGGGTGTTCTAAGAATTGAACCCTTCAACCCATCTGAATACCTGAAGATAAAATACACACAAGTTTTCAAACACTTAAACGCTCTTGACACTAAATAAGCCATGTGTCCATATCCAATTCACAAATGTTGTAAGAGCCAAAAGTCCAATGTTCCCTGAAGCGGCAACCTTCAACATTCACATAGGTGGTTCCTCTTTATTCATTCTCCTGCTTAGCACTTTTTCAAAGAAATTAACCATTAAGAATTAAAGACTTCATCCTCCTTTCTAGCAGGTTTCGAGCAAAACCTTAGGATGATTGTAAAACATGTGCTCCAGTCCACTGAATGTTCAGCTTTCCACATTGAACTCAGCTCCCAAGTTTTCTCAGGAGCGAGTTGGGTGTTTTAGCATTCAATGACTAAGTTGGACCTTAAACCCATCCCTTTAGCAGACTTTAAAACCAAGTTTCTAGCCAAACCCTTCGTCAAGTGATCAGGTAAATTTTGTTGAGATCTAACAAACTCTATAGATACCACCCCATTCATGATAAGCTCACGAATCATGCTCTGCCTGACACCTAAGCGTGTAGACTTTCCATTGTACATCTGGCTATAAGCCTTAGCCAATGTAGCAACACTATCACAACGGATATAAATAGGTACTATAGGTTTAGGCCACGATGGAATCTCAAAAAGCAAGTTTTTCAACCATTCAGCTTCTTTACCAGCAGCTGCTAAAGCCACAAATTCAGATTCCATTGTTGAACTGGTGATACAAGTTTGCTTCTTGGATGCCCAAGAAATTACACCTCCACTAAGTAGAAATACCCAGCCACTGGTAGATGAATTGTCTTCAGTGTTACTGATCCAACTTGCATCAGTGTATCCATCCAACACTGAAGGATAACCAGTATATGAGAGACTATAATCCATAGTTCTCTTCAAATACTTCAGTACCCTCGGAATTGCTTGCCAGTGCTGAGCACTAGGATTACTAGTATATCTGCTCAGTTTTCCCACTGTAAAAGCAATATCAGGTCTTGTACAAGCCATGACATACATCAGGCAGCCAATCACCCTAGAATACTCAAGTTGAGATATTGCCTTACCAGAATTAGGCATCAGCTTCTCAGTTGTATCCATAGGAGTACTCACAGGAGTACAATCAGAGTGGTTAAATTTTCTTAGTACCATCTCAATATAATGAGATTGAGTGATATAAATTCCCTTACTCTCATGTTTGATCCTTATACTAAGGATAACATCAGCCTCCCCCATGTCCTTCATGGAGAACCTTGATGACAAAAATTCCTTTGTCAGGTTAACTTGATTTTGGTTAGTGCCAAAGATCAACATATCATCAACATATAGGCAAATGATGACTCCTTTACCAGATTCATCAAATTTGCTATATACACATTTGTCAGACTGGTTAAGTAAATAACCACTCGACAAAACCACTTCATCAAAATTTTGATGCCATTGCTTACGTGCCTGCTTCAGTCCATAGAGAGACTTAATCAGTTTACACACCTTGTTTTCATTTCCAGGCATGATGAAGCCCTGAGGTTGGTTCATATAAACCTCCTCATCTAATTCACCATTCAAGAAAGCTGTCTTCACATCCATCTGATTAATAATCAGATTGTGAATTGATGCCAAAGCAATCAGCAATCTTATGGTACTGATACGAGCCACAGGGGCATAAGTATCAAAATAGTCTATCCCTGACTTTTGTTTAAAGCCCTGAATGACTAGTCTTGCCTTGAACTTTTCAATAGTTCCATCTACATTCATTTTCTTTTTGAAAATACATTTGCAACCCAGAGGTTTGCAACCTGGTGTTAGATCAGCCAACACCCAAGTGTTGTTGCCCATGATGGAATTCATCTCATCATTTATTGCTTCTTTCCAGAAAGCAACATACTGGGACTTCATTGTTTCTTCAAATGTTTTAGGATCATCCTCAACAATGAAGCAATAGGAGTATTGGTCAGAGACCACATCCATTGTTCCTTCGATTAAGTATAATTGAAACTCAGGTTCAAATGACTTTGGAGTCCTGATCCTTTTGCTCTTTCTGAGCTCAGGTTGTTGAACCACAACCTCATCAGGGACCTCTGATAGCACTTCATCAGGTACCTCTGATGTACCAATATCATTAGTTTCATTTGGAATCCTATGACTTGGTCTAGGGACTGATGAGAATCTATTCTCATCAAAGAGAGCATACCTTGATTCAATTATTGAGTTAATTAAAACATATTCATTAGGTTCAATAACATAGAACCTAAAAGCTTTGGAATGCTCAGCATATCCAAAAAAGATGCACTAAATGCCTCTTTCACCCAAAGTTTTCAGCTTTGGATCAGGGAGTCTTACAACTGCCCTACAACCTCAGACTCTAAGATAGTTCAGGTTGGGTTTCTTTTTAGTCCAGAGTTCATAAGGGGTAACCTTGTTCCTTTTGTTGGGAAACCTATTTAATAAACAACAAGTTGTTAACATAGCTTCATCCCAGAACCCTTGACTCAACCCTGAATATGACAACATGGAATTAACCATCTCCTTCAACACTCTGTTTTTCCTTTCAGAGATACCATTTTGCTGAGGAGTATAGGGAGCAGTCGTTTCATGGATTATACCAACAGACTGAAAATACAGAGTATCCATGTACTTACCTCCCCTATCAGTCCTTAATCTTTTTATCAAGGACCCAATTTGCAACTCAACTTCAGTTTTAAATACTTTCAATTTATCTAATGCTTCATCCTTAGTATGTAACAGATAGACGTAACAAAACCTATAAGCATCATAAATAAATGTCACAAAGTACTTCTTATTCCCCAAAGAGGGAGTGGCATACAAATCACACAGGTCACTGTGTGTTAATACAAATAACCCATAAAACGTTTATTTATATTTTACAATCTTTCAATGTTTTGTCGATAACAAACGTAAAATCATTTTAACGGAATAAATAAAATACGTAAAGTTTTGAGCCAATAGTTTACTAACTCATTTCAATAAACAAATAAATCATCAAACATGTTTAGTTAATTAGTTTGCCAAAACCATTTTTATGAAACACTTATAAGTAAATATGTTACTTGCATTTTTCATAAAATACATACTTTGAAAACAACTAGTTAAAAACAATGTACTAGTTAATAGAGTTAGACTATCTAAACCCAAAACCCATGTCCAAGACCCATGACCCATGGAGCACAACCCATAACCCATAACCCATGTGCTTGACATCATGCATGACATCACAAAATGGGTAATATCCATGACCCATAACCCAAAGTCAATAACCCATGACACAAGGTCCATAACCCATGATCCAAGATGTCTTTGACATCATGCATGACATCACATAACCCATGGACCTTGATCCATAACCCATAACCCGGAATTGTAATCCAAAATCCGGACTGGTACTACCAGATGGCCGGATCCCTTAGATTACACTTGCCGAATCCCTTTTCCAAGGGATCCACCGGATCTGGGTGAATAGTAGCTTTTATTGCCTATAAATAGTGAGCCATTTCTTCTTTCTTTCTTGCACCTTTCTATACATTTCTTCTCTCTATGTTTCTCTCTCACTAACCTCATATCCTAGATCTTTCTTGTAGTCTTTTGTGTTGTGATTCTATAGGTACCTTCTAAAGGCGAGATCATTACGTTTAAAGTCGAAGTCATGCAACCTCCAAGATATGAAATGCTAGACTTCATCATCATTTCAAGATCACAGAAGTGACTCTTGTAGGTGATTCATCTCATGTATATCCAAGACATGGTGTGTGCTTTGGTGTAGTTGAAGCTTGGATCGCCAAGTCAAGTTGTGAAGCTTGATGTTAGTGGAGAGTGGTTTTCCAAGTCGTGTAGATCAAGATTGTGAAGATGAGTTTTGGTGGCTCATGAAGATCTTGGTGTAGATTGTCGAAGTCGAGGTTTGATACCTCAAGGTTGTCTTGGTGCAAGACATTGTTGTCGAGGTTTGGTGCCTCAAGTCTTGTTGTATACATTGGTGTAGTCAGTGGTGATCACCCGTATGTTGTGTCTTGTAGATTGGTGATATTAGAGATTGGATCTCCAAGTTGTGCTGTGTTGGATAGTGGTTCCTCCTTTGTAATGGAACCCGGTATCTAGCCTTGTACCGGATAAAGTGTAGGCGACGTTGTGATAGGTTTGGCTCTACCTCGTGGAAGAGCTCGGTATTTAGCTTTGTACCGGATAAAGTGTAAGCGACGTTGTGAAGGCTTCTCCGCAGTTGAAAGGAGTTTGTCTTGTGTAGTGTTTACGAAACTCTCGAGTTGAGTACTCGGGGAGTGGAGTAAGGCAGGGAAAAAGAGTCCCTGTAGCCGAACCACTATAAACACTCGTGTTATGGTTGTGTCTTTCTATCTCTATCTCTTTAGTTATTCTCCTTTTCTAACTATCAATATCTAACATGTAAACTAGATTGACATAAGTCGATCTAAAGTCTTTAAAAGGAAGTTTTAATCGGTCAAACTATTCATCCCCCCCCCCTTCTAGTTTTATACAATTGGCATCAGAGCTTCGTTACCAAGTTTCTTAAAGTATATTGTACTTTAAAAGCTTGAAACGATCCGTGTATGTTTGAAAACTACAAAGAAGGATTAATATTTTGCAAAAATTGACATATAACTCATTTTTACAAAAGTGATTAAACTTTATATGTTTTAGGATATTGATAAGTTTATTATTATCTATTATATTCTAACAAATCTTCTTTGAGAAATCTTCAGTTTAGTAATCTTCGAAAACTTCATCCTATGAAAGGATAAATGGAGTTTGCACACAAAAGAATAACCTAAAGAGCTATCGACCTGCTTTACTAAAAGGCATTAAGGTATTTTAAAAGCTCATGAAGTATTTCGCGTTTATGGTTTCAAAAACCATATAAAGAGATTATACCAAAGGTATGTTTTCTTAGTTATAATTAGTCATTTAAAATGTGCTAATTGCTTATGGTTAAAATGTGTATTTATATGTGTCTTTCTCTTTTAAGATGTGTTAACATAATCTTGACCTCCTTTTTTCTAAAACCATATTTTTTTTATTGGTCATAGTTGAGATGTATATCACCTAAGTGTCATATCTACGTGAATTATATGTTAGACACCAAATCAAAATTTTCAAAAGTCTCTCTTCACAAATTTCCACATTCTTCAAACCATCAGGAATAGTATTCCATCAATCCCTCCTCTCTTACAATCTTGATCTACACGACTTGGGATCATCAACTCTAAGTCATATATTCTTAGGATCATCAACCATATATTCTTAAGTTAGCTCAAAGGATTAGTAACAACCAATATATGTTACTTAGGATCATCAACCATATATTCTTAAGTTAGCTCAAAGGATTAGTAACAACCAATATATAGTAAAACCAAACGGTCAAAACCTTTCTGTACCTGCTGTCTACTCGGATCCCTTCATTATAACGGGTCGGATCCATTCGAAAGAACCGGCTTGACAGACATCTGTTTAACATGTCACCTTATCTTCCTCCTCTCCCGAAATGCCCAAAAACGCATGCCTCTTCATTTTAGGCTCTCATTTACCTCAATCTCAAACTTCCAACCACCTTCGTAAATAACTACATCTTTCCAAAACTTCTCTCTTTTGAGCAAGGTTAATTAAAACATTCATATCAACTTAAGTATGTAAACTCAAATTATCTCATACGGATAAACTTTTGAAATAATATCAGCATTGTTAATACAAGTAAAAACATAGAAATCAACAAACTTTTGCTAATCTTCTTAGAAAACCTCATGAAGCTCTTTCAACCAAAACATTCATTTTCCAAAGAAGTTTTCTAAAACGTCAAGAACGTATATCAGATCATAACCCACACTTGTGTTGATGATGTACTATCCCATCTTCTTCTCCATGATCGCATCCCAAGCTTCATAGTAGGATTGACAACTTGATTGTTTCATCCGAGATACTCAAGTAAATTATTTTGCAACGCAACTATAATTTTTCATATCCGAAAATCCAAACTCAAGCTTTCCAACAACATATGTTGAACTTGATCATCCAACCATATTTGTTCTCTATATGTGTTCTCCATATTTGTTCTACATACTTGTTCTCCATATTTGTTCTCCATACTTGTTCTCCATACTTGTTCTTCATATTTGTTCTCCATACTTGTTCTCCATATTTGTTCTCCATATTTGTTCTCCATACTTGTTCTCCATATTTGTTCTCCATATTTGTTCTCCATACTTGTTCTCCATATTTGTTCTACATACTAGTTCTCCATATTTATTCTCCATATTTGTTCTCCAAACTTGTTCTCCATACTTGTTCTCCATATTTGTTCTCCATTTTTGTTCTCAATATTGTTTTCCATATGGACTCTGTGAAAACGTAGAGGGGGGGGGGGGTGAATACGTTACCGTTTTAAAATCTTAAAACTTGTTGTATCAAATGTCCGTTTAAGCTTGTTCTAATATGAAAGATGTTTCTAACTTGCATAAGTTAAAACATGTTGTCACACAAGTATTATCTACAAGTCACACCACAATCAATCACATAAAGCAAATATAAAAGTAAAGAGATAAATAAAAGAAAGTAAAAACCGAACACGATGATTTATAGTGGTTCGGTCACGGAGCTCCTCTCCGCCCTACTCCACTCCCCGAGTACCCAACTCGAGAGTTACTTCACTAGATCAACAAGCTCCCTTCTCGGCGGAGAAAACCTTACAATCGTCGCTTACACTTTTTCCGGTACAAAGCTAAATACCGGGTTCTAGTTCAAGGTAGAACCAACCTGACGTCGCCTATACAATTTCCGACACTAAGCTAGATGTCGAGTTCTTTACTAGGGTACAACCACTCCCGTTGGTTCTTTAACAAGGGTACAACCACTCCCACTATGTTTTATGGCCCAACATAGAAACCTTGTATTTTATGGCACAAACACATAAACCACCTAATCTAGTTTGGTGTTTACAATGATGATTACAATGATCAATGATGATCCATGACATAAGTGTATCATGGATATGAATAACTATTCTAAATGAACTTCCATTGAAAGGAAGCCTTCAATGGATGAAGATCACAAGCTCCCTAAACTTATTGTGATGGATCTCATGTATGCAAGTGAGATCTACATGAACTTCTTGAATGAGAAGTCTTCAATCATTGAGGATGTCAAGTGTCCTTGAATCTTCATATGTTGGAATGCTATTGTGGATAATGACTTCAAGATCTTCTAACCTTCTTGGTGGATCAGGAAGTATGCTATGGATAATGACTCATGATCTTGAGCTTGCTTCACAGGATCATTAACAGTGTATGCTTACAACATAATGAAAGTTAGTAACATTATGATCATTATGTAAAGGGTGATTAATGTATGAAGATCTAAGTGTGTGAAATGGTAGAGGGAATGTGTGTTCTAATAGCTTGAACAATGGGTAAACAATGGGCTACTATTTATAGGCAAAATGTATAAACAGCTCATGGATTTGACGGATCCCTGAATTTGGATCCGTCCTTTATACCAAAGGGATCCGTCCTATATACCAAAGGGATCCGCCGATGTCTGACAAAAAATCTCCCAAAATCTTTCCAAATCTTGCCAAGATCTTACCATATCTTCAAAAGTCAACTTGTTAGCTTGAAGATCTATGCAAAATATATTACAAATCTTCCAAGATATGTAAGTGATGCATGCCATGATGTCATGTTAAATATTTCTAATTTAAGAAATAAACATAAACATGTAAATGTATATATGTATGTAACATGTATCCTAGTGATCATGTAGCATGTATATACTAGCTTAACTAATATATGTTTACCAAGATGTATCATGTTAGTTTGACACCTAGAGTGTGCTTATCCTATTAAACTTAAGAAACATGATGTACAAGTAAAAATACTTGTATATGCAAAATGTGAAATGAGGTTCTAAGTAGAATGGTTAGTCTTTTTAAAATACTTAATGACCTAGCCGTATTTTAAACATTCTAAATGGTTTGTTAAGGGTTTGATCATAATGCCACATAACAAACATGTACGAACCTGTGTTGTATCATACGAGGACTCGAGAGGTGTTGAATGTATGTTGAGACAAAATAAGTTTACAAGTAACTTGTACATTTTACGTTATGTATCAAGTTACATGTTTGTCATCAATCAAAACAAAACGAGATTGCTTGCACTAACAATCTCCCCAACGAGACTGCTTGCACTAACAATCTCCCCCTTTTTGATGATGACAAAATATGTAAACATGATAGAAAGTAAAATGTAAAAAGTTACTTGTGTCCGTACTACCTTTAACATTACCTTCTCCGTTTACACCTTTCTCAACTCTTCTAGCCTATTACTTTCTCCGTTTACACATTTCTCCCCCTTTTATCGAAGCAAAAAGGGTGTGTCCTTGGAGTTAACTTCATTTCTCCCCAAAATGGCGAGCTTGCATCATCCCTAGTGAAGTTAAATAGACTACTCCAATCTCCTATGGTTGTTGCGTTCCCTAGGTTGTTAGCGGATCCATGGATCAAACTAGACTCTTAACCTACATCAAGGTTAGTGGTGTGCAACATAAAAAGAATATATATGAAAAATGCATGATGAATGAAATGCAAATAGCCAACGATACACGTGGGTAAGCTATGTTGGACTATGTTGACCTATCCTCCTATTTTTTGTCGAAACACAAAAGTGTGTCGAAGAATGAGAATACTTAAGAATGCGAGCATGCTCCCCCTTGACTGTAGCTCCCCCTTAATCAATACTCCCCGTTGCTAGGGTACCGACGTATATGATCCAAGGATGAAGAATCCTACAAAATAAAGGTTAGTATAAAACAATATTTGTCCTTGGACAAGTATGTGATATACACCAATGCGTGTATATGATGCATTCTAAAAATGTTTGACGAAGGCTCCCCCTTGCTTTAGGACGTCAAGATAAACCTATAAAACAAAAATTAGCACACTAGAAGCTATGTCTTAAGTCATATACGACCAAAGTGTATAGACGATGCAATATGAGTGCTAGAATGATAATCCTCCTGGTTTGAGAGCGTTAAGCAGCACCTATAAAAGAAGAAAAATAATCGATGCAAACTTCATCCTATGATGAGTAAGCTATATACGATCGAGCGTATATGATAATGAACCTACAATGAAATGGTTAGTGCAATATATTTTATCTCAAAGAAAAATATAATGCAACATATTAATAATCTAATCACAAGCAACTTACCTATTGTGATTGTCTAATCAAAGAAAAATATGATGCAGTATACCAATTGTGATATCAATCGTGATTATCTAGTAAACCATGTTATAAAGTGTGTAATCTTCTAATAAGAATTACATTTACAAGAATATCAATCGTGATATGTATCAAGAATGAGAAGGATGAGATCCTATGAAGGTGTTCTTGATGATGAAGTTGTTCTAGACAATGAAGATGTGAAAGTAAATCCTAGACTTGTTGGTTGTGAGAGGGTTGTCTGTTACGATTGGTTAAAACTGAACCAGGTACCCGTAGATTGGGCGGAACCAAATCTTTGGTTCCGCTTGTCTTATCCTAGGGTGTCGTGGGACCAAAAATTGATTTGGTCACTTTTTGTCGTTTTTGATCAAACGAAGGTTCAAGCTAAGGTCTATTTACTTATAACTACAGATTTGGTTTCACTAATCCTAGTCAAAGTCTAAGGAGACTTAAAGCTTCTCGTTTAAGAGGTTTGTCAAACACATGATGTATTTTTCACTTAACGAGGTATGGATGCAGAACTGTGATGTTGAGCTAATAAGGTTTGAAACACTTTGTGATTTTGTGAACTGATTTAACTAAGTGGTGTAAACCTATGTGTCGGTATGTGTGAGTGTTCTTTAATACAAACAGACAATTATATGAATGAATTTCTCTCCCCCTTAATCGGTGGACATCCATCATAATGTGTGATGTTAAGAATGAAGAAGCAAGTTAATGAAAGCGATGAGCTTAGTAATGTTCTTGTGGATGCTCGTTAGCATACAAAGTACTTCATCCTCGAAGTTATGTAGCTCTTCTCTATCAATGCGCATGACGAGGTATGTGGTTTTCTCATGGGAGGTGTGTTGATATGACTAAAAGATGATGGAGATGTTGTTAGGAAAGCGGAAGCAACAATACGATTTGGAGAGAGGTATGTTGAAAGATACCCAAACACAAATTTCAAACCTCTAAAACGTAATCCTATTAGCTTTAAACACTATAAGTGAAAAGATTCCATAAGCATATTACTAATCTAAGTAGCAATAAAGGAACAACAATTACGCAAGATATGCATAACAAAGAGAAATAACAGATAATTTGTTATGACAAAAGATGTAAATATCATAAGATAACATCTTATATAAACAAATAATCGACTACTAGACAAAAATTACCACATAGCATCAAGACAAATAATCATAGCATGACATTGTTTAAGATACTATATTGTGAAATTGTTTTGATGTTAGGCTTATACACTTAAGCATACTAACCCATTAATTAACACAATGATCTATGTGATTAATTAGTAGAATAAACCTATTTCTAAATGTTTAACATACCGAAAACATTTTGACAAATTATAGGTGCACACATGGCAAGCAAATAGTTTGACAAAGTCACAAAAGAAGTGAGACGATAGGTTCATGCAAACAATTCTAACATTTTGGAAGCATGCATCATTTAGGCTATTCTACGGAAAGACTCAATGAATGTGAACTAAAGACAAGAGCTATCTAACACCATGTATTAAAAATGACATATCGTGAGATAACAAAATATGTTAATCATGCGAAACAGCATATAACGAAGGAATGAAAATATCATATAAATCATGTTAACACGAAGCATATAAGCATGCAGACAAAACCTTTCTAAGGTTTACTCATTTGACTATCAATCAAATAATTATCATGATAACGTCAAGACATTTAAACATATCGAACACATAACATGTAATCAACACATATATATATGTAATGCAAGTGATTTTACTAAGAAAAATCACATCTACTACTTGATTTATTATTATTCCTAAGACAAGATAATTCACCAATACATGACTTAATGATACTCAACTATTTCTATTAAAAACTAAGGTGATGAAGATGTCATGATATACATGGAAAAATATGTGTCAACAAATTTTAATCTTTGTGTTTGGAATCTAAGGTTGAATGATCTAAAGAGTGACATCCTTTAAGTTGAGTTTAAGTATGAAAGTGATTTGATCATCTAAGATCAAGATGTGTTTGTGTGTGATAATGGAATATGTTAAGAACGTTCTCAAGAAAGTTCTTTGGAACAAGTATCTAAATAAAGTTACCAACTTTTATAGATCTTGTGTATGCTCTAGAGATGTGTACGATATGCTCACGGTTTGAACTAGATTATGAGCCAGGTTTGGTTATGATGTACGCTTGAAAGGAAATAGACACATAGAGTATCTTTCAACAAGTAAGATTATCATACTTATGAAAACAAGTATGACACGATGAGGTGGAAGCTCTAGTTCATAGAACTTACAGATGTTTGTTTAAGATCATATACCCAATGAGGTGTAATGAAATCTCTTGTAACACAACCGTTCATGTTGCAAGGAGAGAATGATAGGATATATATTATCCTTTTAACAAGATGAAGACTAAACGCATGATTTCTTAGGCATAATGTTTTCTGAAACATCATGTTTTCCTAAATGAAGATATTAGACCTAAACTTGCTTTTCAAAATTATCATAACTAGATGATGATAAGACAAACTCACTTGAGTTTCTTATATATACTCCTCAAGGTTATCTTTGAGATTGTATTTTAACATATGTTGTTAAAATGTTGATTTAAGGTTTAATGAAACTTACGCAGAAGTTTAATGACAAAGTATTACCAATACTTTGATAACTTGTGAAAGTGGTACTACTTAGACCTAGTGGAAATTGATAAACAATGAATGTGAGCATCATGCTCATCTGATGGTGAAGGTTCTAATCCTATAGGTGATGAAGTATGGTTGAGTTTGTTTAACGAGTGTTTGGACAAAGGGCTTTTTGAGCAATATACTCAATGGATTCAAATGATAATAAGGATTGTGGTGATGTAGGGGTTTTTTGTGCTATGAAATTACTTAGGTTTTATGGATGTTGAAAACAACAATGATGGAGACTAATTCTTGTTATCCATAGGAAGGTACAACTAGTGATGTGATCTAAAGCTTAAGATTTGAGACATATCACAAATGCGATAGGATGATAGTAAAAGTACAAGTGCACTTAGGTTACATGAATGTTGAAGATGACAAGAATAGATATTGATTCTTGTGATTCACTAGTGGATGAAGTGCTTAGTTATGTTTGTGAAATCTAAGGGCTGAATGTGATGGGATGAAGAACAAATGTTCTAGTTATGATAGGATAAGTGTTTTAACATACGTTGTTAAAATACTTAGGAGTTGATTGTTTTGGATATGACTTTTAATGACTACAATTTGTAAGTCAGATATACTTGAATATTTCGGATGAAATACTTAAGTTGTCAATCCTATTTTAAGAAAAGGATAACAGGACTTGAAAATTACATCTATAACCTAAGTGTGAGTTATGACTTGATGTAAATCATCTTGAAGGATGACATGTTAACCAAATGAGGCAACATACGTGAATATAAGATAATATCAGTCATGAGTTGGGTTTGTAATTAGTGATATCTTTGCACACTGTGAGTCTGGTTTAGTTAGAAAGTTGTCAATTTACAAATCAAGTTAATGGATAAGTAAAGGATAAGTGAATGTGTGTAATGATCATTAATGATCAGTAGAATAAACCTAAAAACTAGAATCAATAATTTAAGGATCGGGATTAGTCAGGAATTTTGAAAAAGTTACTGTTGAAGCCTGCGGATCCAATCGACAACAAAGGCAGAACCAAATTTTTGGTTCTGCGGAATCCGCAGGATCAGGACTGGCAGATCCAAAATTTGGGGTCCGCCGAATCCGCCATATGGAGATTCAGATTCTTTAGCAGAACATATGTCAAAATTTTCGTTGTTCGTTCAAATTCCGAAAATTGTCCTCAAACATATGTAACCACTAATATGTAATGGAATAAAACTAAGAACACAGGTTCTAACACACATTTACACATAGATCAATCTGATGAAAATAACTTACCATAAATGAGAGTTAAGCCAAACGGTGGCTTAAGCATGAAACATCGATAACATCACGTGTTATCGTCCTGCAAAGTTATGTTAGTTGACATAAAGGTATACTACCAACATAATATCCTAATAACACAACAAATCATCACATCATTGTTTGAAATTTTCTTATACCAAACACTCTTTCACACATAGTACATGTTTACACATTTTAATACTTGAAATTAAGTGAAGGTTTGTGCAAGACAATACATTTTAAGATACTAAACTAGTTTCACTCAGTTCATATTTCTAAGTAAGTTATGCAAAGTTTTCACATAACATATGCAAACAAAAATGTCTAAGTCTATAACTGAAACAAACACAGTTTATCAACTTAGTGCACAAGATCTAGCAAAAGTCCTATTGAGCATCAAACACGCAATTGATAAACAAGCAAATAATTGTCATGGCAAAACACTTATGTATTACCCATCAACAAATACAATCACAATTACCAATAAGCAAATAACATGTATGCAAATAGCTTAGAACAGATAGTCACATAGCATAGCATAAATGAAAAGATACTTTTCGTCACTTTGTGGTTAAACATGACGATGTATACCAAGCTTGATTTGTTTCCTTTATATAAACCAAATTCTTTAGTTTCAAAAGAAATCATATCAATGTTCAAAGGATACCAACTTACATTACCTGACTCAAAAGTTTATGTTACTGTGTCAAAATGAAACTTAATATTTTGAACAGGTTGTAGTATTTGATTTGTTTTACCTACTTCAATTTAGATTTAGGACATGAGATTATTTTTAAATGAAAGTAGACTTAATTCCCTTCAAAATGATAGGTGGCACGACTTCTACGGACTTACGGTTAATTAGTTATGATTTTTTGAAGTTTGACAAAAACTGCATACTGAACAGACAGATCTGGCGGATCCTTTTTGAGGGATCCGCCCTTTGTAACAAAGGGATCCTTGGGTGTCTATGACAGATTCTCCTAAACTCGTATTTTGACATAAAGAAAACGTGTAGGACTTGCTAGACTTAATATTAAACATATATTACACATATTTAACAACATTTCTAATTATGTGACTTATCTAAACATTACGGAGGTGATTTTTCAACTAAATTAATAGTCATCCCAAACGCCCCTTTAAAACCCGTATTTTTCGTAAGTTAGCTTTACGCACACAATTTGACACTTAATCCTTTTAAGAAATCTTTTCATTTATTTTTCAAGGATATCTTCAAGCTTTGATACAAAGTGATATCTAACAACAAAATTTCTAAGTATACTAAGCGAAACATTTTTCATATTATATTTCGCTTCAATGGTAATTTGATACATGGATCGTACTCTATTTTAAAAACCATTTGTTTTGAAAATAAGAGCTACGTGGCTCTGATACCAATTGTGAAAACGTAGAGGGGGGGGGGGTGAATACGTTACCGTTTTAAAATCTTAAAACTTGTTGTATCAAATGTCCGTTTAAGCTTGTTCTAATATGAAAGATGTTTATAACTTGCATAAGTTAAAACATGTTGTCACACAAGTATTATCTACAAGTCACACCACAATCAATTACATAAAGCAAATATAAAAGTAAAGAGATAAGTAAAAGAAAGTGCAAACCGAACACGATGATTTATAGTGGTTCGGTCACGGAGCTCCTCTCCGCCCTACTCCACTCCCCGAGTACCCAACTCGAGAGTTACTTCACTAGATCAACAAGCTCCCTTCTCGGCGAAGAAAACCTTACAATCATCGCTTACACTTTTTCCGGTACAAAGATAAATACCGGGTTCTAGTTCAAGGTAGAACCAACCTGACGTCGCCTATACAATTTCTGACACTAAGCTAGATGTCGAGTTCTTTACTAGGGTACAACCGATCCCGTTGGTTCTTTAACAAGGGTACAACCACTCCCACTATGTTTTATGGCCCAACATAGAAACCTTGTGTTTTATGGCATAAACACATAAACCACCTAATCTAGTTTGGTGTTTATAATGATGATTACAATGATCAATGATGATCCATGACATAAGTGTATCATGGATATGAATAACTATTCTAAATGAACTTCCATTGAAAGGAAGCCTTTAATGGATGAAGATCACAAGCTCCCTAAACTTATTGTGATGGATCTTCATGTATACAAGTGAGATCTACATGAACTTCTTGAATGAGAAGTCTTCAATCATTGAGGATGTCAAGTGTAACACCACGTTAATTTTTAAATAGCAGCGGAAGACTTAAACGGGGTATTACCAACTGAATCACAGTTATAAGTATAGATATTTGTTAAAAAGGGGAAATTTTATATCATTCAATGAAAACTCAATATTCAGAGATTACATATTTGTTATCAAAAGGGGGTAGTAGTTCACAAAAGTGATGATGAGTTTGAAAAGAATGATATAATTATTTGAAATATAGGTGGGTCTTTTCTCCATGCCCATACCAACTCCATGCTTGAGATTCCTTTAGTTACCTGAGATAAAATTGCTTAAAAAGTCAACACAAAGGTTGAGTGAATCCACAGTGTTTTATTTGTAATAGCTTGAACACAAGATAAATAGTAGTGAAAAACAATGATATTGCGGGGGTAATAATCAATTAGATAAATATTGCACTAAGCCTCATGAAACGCAAACCTTAACGTGTAGGGGTAGTAATAATAAATATCTCAATCATAGCAATGATATGGGTGATAAATGCCCTGGGGTAGGAGTTTTGCCATACTCAAATTCGAATAAAGTGCATTTGTCTATCAATCCGGCTAACACTATGGCTATCTATCCGGCTAGTACAAATGGGATGTCAACTTCCAATAGATCTATTCACAGAATTCGCGTTCACTCGCAAGTGATTAATGGTTCATGATAAAGGGACTTTTAAATTGGCGGGGTAATAACTTAGGCAAATATTACTTAGCAATATCAATCAGGGAAGCATACAGAAAAATACTTGTGTTCGGTTTTATAGCATGTATCTCCCCACGGGATTTGAAAACATCGTAAAAAGTGAGACTATGAACTCACCTTAGTAGTGTAGTAAACGGGTAGTGAATCAAATAGTGAAATGAATAGCTCCTGACTTGCGACCTAGAATAATGTGATATATTTAGATTATTATTGGTCTTTCGGTCTTAATGAGTGAAATGATGAGTGTGTGGGAATCTCCGAATGTGATAGTGTCAAATTGTGTGTTCTTTAATGTTTAAAGTTCAAAAATAACATATTATAGCTATTGTTGTGGCTTTACAAAAATGCTAGCGATTAGAGTTCAGTTGTGTGATTATAATATATATGGACCAATACATTATTTGTGGCTTTACGTTGATATGGTCGTCTAATAAAATTACATGTTAAACATATTTATGTAGACGAAAAGTGGTAAAAATATATAAGTTATTAAACTATAAATTCTTAGGAGGAAGATGTAACATGGTCCAAGTCGAGGGACTGAAATGGTCATAAGTTTTTAAATTATAAATGCTTAAGAATAATGTTAGTTTATCCAAAGTTGAGGGGTTTGTGTTGTAAAAATTGTAAAGATATTAAAATAATAAAAATAGGCAAAAAGGTCTTGCCATGAATCGAACCTTGGATCACTTGTTTGAAACAAAGTGATACAACCAGTGGACTAGATGTCCATTTGTGTTACTCCTTACAGTTTCAATATATATAAAAAAAAGTTGCGACAGTTTTTAGTTTGGTATATAATTTACTCATTGCAAATGTTATCGAGAGTTTGCATGTGTCTAAGCTTGAGTTTCATCTTCTTTAAAAGCTGAGTTATATAGTTTTGAAAATAGGCTTCGCGAGTCATAAAGTATAGTAGGTCAATAAGTATGCAACTTGAGTATGTTAGTGTGAATACACGTGACTTTGGTAAAACGAAAAAAAAAAGAAAAAGAAAAACGAGTTTAGAAAGCTTGTGTTTATACGTACAGCATGAGTATTTTCAAGATGGTCAAATAACGTAAATGAGTTTAGCTACATATTGAAATAGGTTTAAAGTGACTTACGACAACAGAAAGGTGGTGCCGAGATACGAAGGTGACGAGTATATGAACCCTAGCCTCCAAAGCTTAAACCCGTAACGAACTAAACCCATGACTCTAAGAACTCGAAAGCTAACTCTAGTGTTCTTGTTTCTTTTCTCTTTGCTCGACAGTAACACCAAGAATAAAAGAAATATGTTTGTTTGAGTTTAGTGTGGTGCAAAAGGGTTTAGAAATGGTGTTACTTAAATAAAGAAACTAGAATGTGATTAGTAGGCTTTGGCATTGCCCCTATCGTCCTTGTCTGCTGTTCGTTGGCATGGGAAGCATAAAAAGAAAATGGTGATTATCATAATAGTTGACCTTGTCTCACAAAACACCTAAGACCTTTGAGGTGATCCTAGGGTAGTACATGAGGTGATAAGCATCTTTGTAATAGAATGTTGATTTGACCTTGTCTCACAAAACACCTAAGACCTTTGAGGTGATCCTAGGGTAGTACATGAGGTGATAAGCATCTTTGTAATCCAATGTTGATTTCACCACAAGTTCGACTGCCAATTCCTTGGGAGGGGAAAGAAGAGAGTTTATGAAAACTATGAGGGTTGACATTGTTAACATAGTACTAGCACTAGGGAGTCACATCCCTTCATGGTTTCTAGGTGGTTTAGAGTAAACCGTGGGTGATGTTTGGCTTTTGGATGGTTCGAATATGGCTCAAGGACAAAAGGATTCATTTTATTTCTTGGAAATGAAATGGAGTAGTTTGCATGGTACTTAGTATGTTTCAAAAGATGAAGGCATTCTCCCTAATAGGGAACAAGTAGTACATGTTGGGTGCTTATAAGTTACACGTTTTCTATTGTATTAGTTAAGTGGAAAACTTGGTTTGTTTGTAACGTGGGACATTTTATCCTTTCATGGTTGTGGTATACAATCCAACAGTGAGCAAAAGAAAAAAAAAGAGTAGCCACTGGGCTGTGGTATACGATCCAGTAGAGAGCAAAAAAGAAGAGAAAGTGGCCACTGGGCTTATGATTTAACTTGGCCCAACATTTAGAAGAAATGAAATGTGAGGCGTGGGCTTGGGGGTTTGGCCCAAGTGTAAGAAGAAGAGAAATAGATTAAATTAGTTTAGGAATATTTAGGTATAAGATTTTGTGAAATAATTAGTGATTTTGTTGTATTCGTTCGTTCGAAAAATCGGTGTAGTAATTTGTAATATTCGTGTGACTTTAATGATCTATACGCAAGTGAGCTATTCATGGGAATTCGAGTTCGTTGGGGAATCTTGGTGATCGTTGCCATATATAATCTTATATATAAAAAAAAAATATAACCCGTATAAAAGGTTACTAGACAATAATGGGAAATAATTGGTGATTAATATTATTAATGACATGGGATTTTTACGAGGTATTACATCAAGTGTCCTTAAATCTTCATATGTTGGAATGATATTGTGGATAATGACTTCAAGATCTTCTAACCTTCTTGGTGGATCAGGAAGTATGCTATGGATAATGACTCATGATCTTGAGCTTACTTCACAGGATCAATAACAGTGTATGCTTACAACATAATGAAAGTTAGTAACATTATGATCATTATGTAAAGGGTGATTAATGTATGAATCTACATGGTTTGCTACTGATCTAAGTGTGTGAAATGGTAGAGGGAATGTGTGTTCTAATAGCTTGAACAATGGGTAAACAATAGGCTACTATTTATAGGCAAAATGTATAAACAGCTCATGGATTTGACGGATCCCTGAATTTGGATCCGTCCTTTATACCAAAGGGATCCGTCCTATATACCAAAGGGATCCGCCGATGTCTGACAAAAAATCTCCCAAAATCTTTCCAAATCTTGCCAAGATCTTACCATATCTTCAAAAGTCAACTTGTTAGCTTGAAGATCTATGCAAAATATATTACAAATCTTCCAAGATATGTAAGTGATGCATGCCATGATGTCATGTTAAATATTTCTAATTTAAGAAATAAACATAAACATGTAAATGTATATATGTATGTAACATGTATCCTAGTGATCATGTAGCATGTATATACTAGCTTAACTAATATATGTTTACCAAGATGTATCATGTTAGTTTGACACCTAGAGTGTACTTATCTTATTAAACTTAAGAAACATGATGTACAAGTAAAAGTACTTGTATATGCAAAATGTGAAATGAGGTTCTAAGTAGAATGGTTAGTCTTTTTAAAATACTTAATGACCTAGCCGTTTTTAAACATTCTAAATGGTTTGTTAAGGGTTTGATCATAATGCCACATAACAAACATGTACGAACCTGTGTTGTATCATACGAGGACTCGAGAGGTGTTGAATGTATGTTGAGACAAAATAAGTTTACAAGTAACTTGTACATTTTACGTTATGTATCAAGTTACATGTTTGTCATCAATCAAAACAAAACGAGATTGCTTTCACTAACATTCTCCCCAACGAGACTGCTTGTACTAACAGACTCCTTTAAGTTTTTATAACATCTTTGTCACCTTAGTCATTATACATTAAGTTGAGTTGCATTAGATATAATATTAATAAAACAAAGCCAAGTATCATCATTGAAACTCTTCGATAGGCCATTGTAGGAATACAAATTTTCCTAACCTAAAGAATGAATACTGGAGAACTTATTCCACTAGAAACTCAATTTGACCTAGCGGTCGAATTGCCTCCAGGAGATAATTTGGGTATACCCATAAAAATGGTCGTGTTTAGCCTTAATTGAGCACCGCTAGTAATAGTCTCATATTCATTCTTCCACTTGAAAAATCTCTATTCCTATTCTTTCCTAAAGTAAGTTTGCAATGGCAATACTTTGCTTTTCCTTAGGATTAATAATCAAACAAGTAGTAAAATTAATTTCTCAATTAGTCAATCAAAATCACTTGCCTAGTCAATCAAAACCATCCGTAATGACTAAACTTAGCTCATTGCCTTCATTAAACTGAAACAACCTTCTAAACCTTATTACACTAGTTATCCTTCTCCTTTTACTCATATCTGAGCTGATCTTATGGTTAGTAGCTCTTTTGATCTCTTAGGATTAACTTAAGTTTCTTCCGAGATGTTTATGATTTATCATCTACAAAATAACCACTATTTATGAGGCCCCCTTCTTACATCACCTCCCTCTGATTATTATACACTTACCTACATTTTAAATAAATTTTTAACAAATTTCTTTCTACCATCTTTACCTCAAAATACTCTACAAACCAATATTTTAATTCTTATGATTTTTAAACAATTTTTAAAATTTTCATATCACCTTTCCCTGAATCCTACAAACATTTAACACTTAGTGATATGATTATATTAACTTATATTCACCTATTTGCCTTCTTTAGACCTCTTTCTTATTTCTAAAGACCATTAATGGCAACTCTTCATCATTAGTCTTAAACGACTCATGATTTCCTTCATTAAGACACTTTCTCACACTCATTACACCAAGAAACATAGGGCTGCAATAGCTAGATCCTAATCATTTTTTCACTTTCATCTGATCTGTTAGCCGGATCCCTCAGCTAAAGCTAGCTGGATCCATGTTGAAAAGGATCCGCTGGATCCGGGCAAACAGACACAGGTTTAACCACTTATAGCCTTCCAAAACTCAACTTTAGCCACTCAAACACTCCACATTGTCTTTAATAAATCTCCTAGAAGATTGTATCACTGTAGTTGACCTTGATGCATGCAAATCATTCCAATTCAAAGGATTTTAGTGGTTTAGGCTTTAATTTACTTATTTGATTCTTCACTATATAAGCCACTTGTATTTGTGCTTCAAAACCACACCTCAACAACTTCTCTTCTACTGTAAACTCACCTTCAAAACTTACCTCAAAACATGACTAAAGCACCAAGTGCAAGATCATCCACTAGGAGCCCTCCAAGAAAAACCGCACGAATTGTGTATGAAATATCATCAACCGAAGCCTCACCCATCAAAACACCTTCTACTAGAACAACTTTCTCAAACTACATCCAAACTTCTTCCTCTAAAGAACCAACTCCACCACAATTTGCTCCCACCAAACCAACCTCACCACAACTTCCATCTCTTAAACCAACAACTCCTAGTGAACCTACATTACCAAACACTCCCATTTCTACCCAACCAACAAAACCTTCACCTCTTGAAACTAGACTCCTTTCTTTCACCACACCTCATTCATCACCTCATCTCTACTTAAACTCATTAGAGGACTTACCTCCTAGACCTTCTAATCCACCACCATTACCTACATTCTCATCCATTGAGAGAATGGCTACCCTACAACCTTCTTCTCACAACCAAGGTGTTGACATATCACCACCCATAGGAAACCTACTTTTTTTTCTCTCCACCCTCAAATGGCCCATTTTGGGTAATGAGAAGATGTCAACTACCTCAACCACCTCAACCAAACAATGACACACTTCCACCCACACATACTTCTCTACCAACACCTGTGGTACATCCACAACCTCCTCAACTAGGCCTATCCACCTCAAACATACTTCCACAACCTTCTCTCTTAGAACCAACATCACAACAACCAAGCCACGATGATACTTGTTATCATTGTCAACATGTCCAAACCTTAGTTCAAGAACTACGTGATGAAGTACGTTTCATGTTCTACCATCTCCTTGAACGTCTTGATGGCATCACCAAACCAAACCTTCCTTAGAAACCGTGAAGTGCAAGCACAAGTGGTCTTCTTCCTCTAGCCTTAGGCCTATACTTTATCATTAGGATTTTTCTTCTTCATGTTAGATCATTTCCTTAGTTTTAGAGAATTGACCTATGTGTGTATCATTTCTATTGGTTTATTAAATGAATCTACATGATTATGTGCTTCTTGTTTATGTGAGCATGATGGTGTGACTATTACCTGATTTCATACCTTTTCCATTCTTTACTGCTGCTAACAAGTTGCAGGTAAGTCGGATCCCTCATTTTGTACTAGGCGGATCCTTTCAGAAAAGGATCCGGTGGATCCGGGCACTCAGAATACTAATTGAACTTTTATGCACTTCAATTTTCAGCAAAGAGACACAATCTACTTGTTTTCTAACCTTTGTTTTGCAGATTTTCAAAAATACACATGGAGTACTTAATGCCCTCAATAAGGGGGAGCTTTCATCAAAAGCAAAAATGTTTCAATGCTTGCAATGATCGCATCTTAGTCTCCCTAAATACTTGACGCCCTCACTAAGAGGGAGAAAATATGTGTGTTGTTAATACAAATATCGTCCCAAAAATGTTATTTATATTTTACGATCTTTACTTAGTTTTGTTAATGACAAATACAAGGTATATCTTTTAGCAAATCATAAATACAAGCTAAAGTATTTTTAGAACACATTTGCATTTCACAAGATCACTAGAATTTACATTTTATACATTTACATGTTTATTTCCTAAAATAGAAACTTTATTTTCAAAAGTTAGGAAGACATCATGGTATGCATCATGTATACAATCTTGGTAAGATTTTGTGATATTTTGTTTAGATCTTCAAGCCAAAGATTTGACATTTGAAGATATGGTAAGATATGGCAAGATTTGGAAAATTTTGAAGATCTCTTAGCTGGCCTGACACGGCGGATCCAAGTGGATACAAAGACGGATCCAAATTAAGGGATCCGCCGGATCCGCCGCCTGTTGCTCAGCTTTGCCTATAAATAGCAAGCTGATCATTTGGCCATTCTTATCACTTACATAGCATAAAATATATATTCTTTCATTTGCATATCACTAACCCATATTATTTCATTCCTAGTGATCTTCCTTTTGTAGCAAAAGAGATCAAGCATTGACAAGCTTCAACATTCTGTTGCAAGACTTGATAGTTACCTACTGTGTAACTTATTAGAGTTTAGGCATCATAGTTGCATCTTTTATTCAGTAGAATTCGGTTAGTGTTGTAGTCCTCAAAACACATAGAGTGAACGGGAGTGGTTGTACCCTTGTAAAGAACTCGACATCTAGCTTAATGTCGGTAATCATTTAGGCAACGTCAGGTTGGTTCTTCCTTAAACAAGAACCCGGTATTTAGCTTTGTATTGGAAAAAGGTGTAAGCGACGTGTATTAAGGTTTTCTCCGCCGAGAAGGGAGTTTGTTTCTTAGTGAAGAAAAACTCTCGAGTTAGAGGCTCGAGGAGTGGAGTAGGGTAAGGAAATGAGTCCTTGTAGCCGAACCACTATAAATATCCGTGTTGTGTGGTTTGATCTTTCCTTTCTCTACTTGCTTATATTATATTGTTTGTTTGTGCATACTTACTTTGAAATCACGTTAAGTCACAAAGTAAATTAATTTTTAAACGGTAAAACTATTCAACCCCCCTTCTAGTTTTCCACAATTGGTACCAGAGCAGTGTTACTCAAGATTTTCAAAATATATTGTATTTTAAAACTTGAAACGATCAATGGATTTTGAAAACTTTAAAGAAGGGCAATCTATGCAAAGACCACCACTATTTGAACCAATTTGTTTCATATATTGGAAAAATCGCTTTGAGACATATGTGAAGTCAAAGGACATAGATCTGTGGTATATTATTGTAGAGGGTGATTACAAGCCCATAAGTAATGATATTTCAGGTGGCCGGGATGTAGGAACTTCTTTTATTCGTCACAGTGATGAACAAAAGAAGTTGATTGCCAAAAATAATGAAGCCAAAATGATGCTTTACAATGCCTTACCTAAGAAAGAATATGAAAGAGTTTTTATGTGTAAAATGGCTAAAGATATTTGGCAATCACTAATTATCACTCATCAAGGGAACTCACAAGTCAAAGATAACAAAATTGATCTTCTTGTTCAACAATATGAACAATTTGTTATCTCTGAAGATGAGACCATTGATAGTGCGTTTGCTAGATTTAATACAATTATTACATCTCTTAAAGCACTTGACGAATCTTTTTCTAGTAAGAATTTTGTCAGGAAATTTCTAAGAGCACTCCACCCGAAGTGGAGAGCAAAGGTGACAGCCATTGAAGAATCTAAGAATCACTGGACGAGCTCATAGGAAATCTCAAAGTTCACGAGATGGTAATGGAAAAAGATTCAGAAATAGTCAAAGGCAAAAAGGAGAAAGTGAAGTCCATTGCCTTAAAAGCTAGGGTAGAATCAAGTAGTGATACAGAATCTAGTTCTAGTAGTGAAGATGAAGAATATGCCATGGCCGTAAGAGATTTCAAGAAATTCTTTAGAAGACGAGGAAAGCCCGGTAGACTTCCTCATAAAGAAAAGAAATCCTTCCAACAAAACCATGATGATAGAAAAGGAAAGGTAGATAGAAAGTGTTTTAGATGTGGAGATTCTAGTCACTTTATAGGAGAATGCCCAAAGCCTCCAAAGAACAAGTCTCAAAGAGCCTTTCTCAGTGGAGCTTGGAGTGATAGTGAAGGAGATAATGACGAGCCTAAGCACGAAGAAGTTGCTCTGATGGCTCACGACACAGAAGAGGTACATTCTGACTCGTCATACTCTTTCATTAATGATGACACGCTAGATATAGAATATAACAAATTACGTGAAATCACTCAAAAAATCATAAGCAAAAATAAGTTCTTAAAAACCAAAAAGGAATTTTTAGAAAACGAAATTCATCGGTTAAAAGAGAAAGCTATAAGGATAGAAAGAGGTAAAGGTATTAGAGAAACATGTGTTTTATGTCAAAAACTAAAACTTGAAATATATACACTAAAATCTACACAGAAGGGTTTTATCAAACAAAACTCCAAATTCAAAAGGTTTGATAAACACTTAAGTTATACTGATGACATAATGAAAATTCAAAGAATACTTCATGATAGTTTCAAACTAGATTTTATGAGAAATGGAAACTTAAGTGACTTTCAGGAACAAACGGTAAAAGAAAAAGAAATTGTTCCAACTATTTCTGATAACCACGGATCTGGTGGATCCAAAATTTTGGTTCCGGTAGTTGTATCCAAAGGATCCGCGGAAACAGAAGTTGAACAGAAGGCTATTAAATTAGATCATACAAATTCTGTTAATGTCACTAGAAAACCTAGCACTAGTACAACTATTAAAAAACAAAAACCATCAGTCTCTTTAGAAAAAGATCAAAGTAAGTATAGAATCAAAACAACTGTAGACTCCTCATTATATGAAGGAACCATGCTTAGGAAACAACTTGTGGCAATTCCCTTCGATTATATGCTAGATATCAGTGAACAATGGTAATGTTGTGTCTAACCCAAACGGACCCATGAGATATTGGGAACCAAATGTTTGAGCTTTTCTTGAACTAAGGTATGCTCAAAAGTCTAGATAGAATCAGATAAGTGGATTAAAGAAAGTAAGTGTTCAAGATACATGATGAGAAACAAAAGACTTTTTCTCAACCTACCAAGTGTACGACGGAAGTATTGTCACATTCGGTAGCAAGCTTAATAGTAAAATCATCAGAAAAGGTACAATCTCTCATAACTCTCTCACTATTAATAATATCGCTCATGTAGACAACTTAGGAATTAACTCGGTTAAGTATTAGTCAACTATGCCATAAAAAGTATAACGTTCTTTTCAGTAAAAATTGAAGTAGAATACTCAAGGATAGCATAACCATAGGAAAAGATGTTTTGAATAACGGTTACGTTATGAAATTAGATAAAACACCTAAAGACAAGCCTTGTCTTACATTCTTGGACTAAAACTCAACCCTATGGCATCGACACTTAGGTCATGCTAATATGAGGTTAATTCAATCCTTATCATCTAAGAAACTCGTTTGGACCCTACGGGATGTTTTTGACCCGTCTCTATAAAACCTTCGAACCCACTCCTAGAAATGCCTTAGGTCTTGTTCCCGGCTTTGCCCATTTTGAAAAACCAAACCATGTTTACAAACTCAAGAAAGAATTATTTGAACTTAAGCAAGCACCAAAAGATTGGTATAATTGACTTAAAACTTCCTTAGTAGACGATACTCTCTTCACCAAGAAAAAGGGATCACATATTATCATAGTCCAGATATATGTGAATGACATTATGTTCGGTTCAACTTGTCAAGAGCTATGCAACGATTTCTCAAAAATCAAGCATGACAAGTTTGAAATGAGTATGATGGGGGAACTAAACTTTTTCTTAGGTCTCCGAATAAAACAATTAGAAGATGGGATATTCTTCAACCAATCAAAGTATATCAAGGATATGCTTAAGAAGTTTGGTCTTGAAGATTCTAAACCCATGAAAACACCAATGTCTTCCGAAACCAAATTTACCAAGGATGACGAAAGTGAATCCGTAAATAGCACTAAATATAGAGGGATGATTGGTAGTTTACTCTACCTAACGGCTAGTAGACCGGACATTATGTTTAATGTTTGTCTAGGTGCACGCTTTCAAGAAGATCCCAAAACATCCCATCTTGAAGCCGTTAAACGGATATTTAGATACATTAAAGGCACTGCACATTTAGGATTATGAGGGACAGATGTAGAAACCGTAGTGTATGCCAATTTAGACCATTCCGGTAATTATGGGGAAGTACAAGCAGTGTAAGACACTGTTACACTTCATGATTTACTAAGAAACAAACAGCCCTCGCAACTTCAAGGCAGAGTATGGATGAAGCAGGCTCTCAACGATTATGATATTAAACTCAATGACATTTCCCATTCTTTGTGACAACAAAGGAGCTATCGATCGTAGCAAAAACCCAGTCCAACACGCTAGAACCAAACACATAGAGATACGTCATCACTTCCTTCGTGACAATGTTCAGAAGGGAAACATCTCAATTGAGAAAGTTTCCTCAGAGGACAACATTGCTGATATCCTCACAAAACCTCTCAAGATAGTATCTTTCAACTATCTTAGACTTGGTTTAGGATTAATGGAACCTAGTGAATAGATTAAACGTTAGCTCAAACCTTAGATTAACCAAACACGGCAAAAACCCAACCTGAGTTCTGATCCTGCGGATCCAAACAACAACAAGGGCGGAACCCTTGTTTGGGATCCGCTGGATCCGTCATCTGCTGAGGCAGTTTTTATTTATTAAACAAATACCCTGTACTATTTATCACTTTCCCCAAAAATATACATCTCACTGGAATTCGAGTTCCATCATTCCAAACCCAGAACTTAGGTCATTCACCACCATCAATTTTTGCTTGAATCATCTCTGTAAGTATCATAATCATAATCTAATTCATAATCTAATTCACAATCTGAGTCTAGGATTTCTATTTGTTGCACAAAATCAAAACTTGGGGTTTATGCATTCTTCTCATAAATTCATGAAACGAGTTCAATTAAATTACATAAAAAATCATGTTTTCATTGGATATAGTAATGCATTATCATCAAACACCCCATGAGAAATTTGTTTAAAAATCTTCTCACAATTAGGAAAAACAATTTTCAATCATTGTTCATACAAATACAAAAACATTAATTTTTACATCACGTGCATAATATCTCTTGAATGCTAAAGAGAATACATAACTAATATGTATTTTCAGGTACATTCAAACGTAGCTAAATCAAACAGGAGCGTTTGGGTTATCTCTCGTTTTATCATAAAACTTGCATAAACATAAATTTCATACTTCAAAAGGAGTCGAGATAACCGCACCTCCACATTGTCCCCATGTAGGCACACACTAGACCTTTATACATATCTTCGATAATTTTAACTAAGCTATATATTTTTCGTGTCTAGGATAACTATGCCTCTCGCAACCAACTACGATCACAAAAAGACCATCCACTACCTACCCAAACACCATCAAACCAAAGGACTCACAGAAGCTCAAATCAAAATCTTTAAGTCATTAGAAAACCGTTATGTTCACGAAGGTAGAACGGTAGACTCATCATTTTTAGAAGAAACCAATATCCGTGAACAATTAACCGCTATCCAATTTGATCATCTCCTCGACATAAATGAGCCTATCATTCCTAGGTTTATACTTGAATTTTATGCTTCCATAAAACTTAGCACTGACGACTTGGGATTTTTGAGCATCCATTTCAAAGTAAACCAAAATCAATTTAGTTTCCCTTTGGATCAATTCGAAGAAGTTTTAGGTATTCCTAGTCAAGAAACTTGTTTTTACTCAGACAAATGGCCATTATCCATCCTAGAGTCAAACCTTGGTCGTGACCACCCATACAACACACCTCTCACTTCCAAAGAAATTATCCGTGATCATCTCTTCAATCCTAGAACCAACCTGACTAAGAAAATTCGAGGTAAACAAGTAAATCGAGATCCATTTGCTATGGAACTTAATGAACTCAAACCTCAATTTAAGAAACTAGAGGAGATTCTTAGAGCAAATGTCATTATCACTGTTGGAAATAGAGATCATGTAAATGCTAGTCTATGCTACATGCTCTACTGTGTGTCGACCCATCAACAATTCAATTTAGCCTACTATATAGCCATAAGAATAGCCGACATACCTGTCCTAGGTACCACCGCAATGCCATATGGAATGCTTCTTACTCGTCTGTTTAGAGCTTCCATTCCTATTCATCCAAACTCATATGGTTTTCTTCCAGACTACACTGAAATACCACACACCTTCGTACCCCTTAGTGATCATAGAGTAGCAGTAGTAAAAGGGAAACGCGCACATTCTCCAACCTCATCTTCATCATCAGCTTGTGACGAAGATGGTTTACCCAACTCTAGGATTCCTCCACCCGAATACTTATGTCAACTTCCTTCCATTGATAATGAATCTATGGAGCATCGACAAAGAAAAGGAATGATGAAGAATCTAGGTCGATGGATCATGAAACTTCATAAGGGTCAGAAGAAAATAATCAAGATGTTGAACAAATAGTGACATCTAAGGAGTGTGGGGTACAAGACATTATCTGATTATGTATCGTTGAATTTATGTGTTTCTTAAGATTTTATAGTACTTAACTTTTATGTGAATTAACTTAACTTTGCTAGACGATAACACGTATTGTTATCAAATTTTCAAATTTTAAGTCACTGTTTGGCTTAACTTCTTTTATGGTAAGCTCTGATGATCGGTTTCATTTATATGATAACATGTGTTAGAACCTATATATTTGGTAGTTTTGTATCATATCTTAGCTATTGCATACGTTTTAGGAGAATTTTTGGGATTTGAATGAATAACGAAAATTTTGACATATGTTCTGTTTACTTTCTGAGTTTTCATACGACGGATCTGGCGGATCCCAGAATTTGGATCCGCCTAGTGTATTCCTTGGCTCCGCCTAACATACACCCACGGATTCCACGGATCCAAAAATTTGGATCCGTCTTTGATGTCAATTGGATCCGCAGGTTCATCAGTAGATTTTTCAAAATTCTCGATTCATCCCGATACTTAGATTTTAGACTATAAGTATTCTTAGAAATTGTTTACTGATCATTAGTCTCCTTAAAATGATTTAAGAACTCTTAGAATCTTAAGAAAATAATTTTCCCACCAAAATTTGAATTTTCAAATTTGTGTGCAAGTTACCTTTCTATAACACATAAGGATCCTTTTAATTAGTTCCTTGGAATCCGTGATTCAATCACATTTCATTCTTTTGAGTCATCTTCTGCATTTCTTCATATCAACTCCATTTCTATGGATTGACCTTCATAATAGGACAAACCACTTTATCTTGTTCCAAGTTTTTGGAAACCAACATTAATCAAAGCACCAATTTCCATACAATTTAGGAGCTATAAATTAGAAACTTAAGATAGTCATAACACACAAAATCATCATCATCTTTACACATCAATCCTGCACAATTTCACAATGCACAAATCCAACAACTCACACATGTCCAGACCACAGAGAAGGACTGCCAGAATTAGTGTTAGACCATACTGGCTTGTAAATCCAATCTCTAATATGAATTTCCCTACCATATCCACTACTACTTCAACACCCATCATCACCCCTGTAGTTAACATACCATCACCCGTTTCAACTCAACCATCAAGATCACCTTCACCTATCATAATTCCACTAAGTACCACACCATCACCTACATCAAGGTCACTATCACCTACCATAACTCCAATAGGTAATACACCATCACCAACTCCATCTCAACCAAGATCCCCATCACCACCATTAGCTTCCTCACCAATACCAACATCATCTCAAATAAGAAAATCATCATCATCTTCACAACCACCCATCTTGCAACCACATGATTTACTTACCACACTCCAAAACATTGATGACTCAATGTGGCTAAATCAACCAAACATTCAAAACAATAAGGATCTTGATCCTCTCAACTCCTATTCAAACATAGTGAACTCCAACTTACATGATACAAAGGACTTAGAGTCCATGTGGCAATAGGCATTCTTAGGTTTCATCCTAGTATTTTCTTTGTAGGATTTATTCTCTTCTTATACCATAATGTTTAGTGACTTATGTCACAAACAAATTTTCAATGAATGGATGTTATATGTTTATGCTTGTAGGTGATCAATATTAAGCATATTATCTTATTTTAGATTACTAACATCATAGTATGGTTGTTTTAACTTCATATATTGCTTTGATCAAATGTACATTAGGTACAAAAATTTGATCAGACACTTCATTTTGACTTTTCAAAGTCAAATGGGTTGACCTTTCTTGTTTGGTTGACTATTACATATGCATTTTTCTTCTTTGTTGAAGTATTACTAACCTTTATCTTGTAGCTTTTCTCAACCGTGAATCATATATGTTGGTACCTTAGCAACAGGGAGTATGAATCGAGGGGGGGTATATCATATACTAACTCATCATTTTATAGCATTTTTCACTCTTGAAATGTATACGTTGGTACTCTAGAAATGGGGAGTATACATCAAAGAGGAGCATATCATAGTCTAACCATTTGTTTTGTAGGATTATACATCATATCTTACTAATGTATACGTTGGTACTCTAGCAATGAGGAGTATACATCAAAGAGGAGCATATCATAGTCTAACCATTTATTTTGTAGGATCATACATCATCATACATCATATCCTTGTTACTCTATTTAGGGAGAGTATAAATCAAGGGGGAGCTTTAAAGTTCTCAAAATCGCATTCCGCTACGCATATCTTCTTTTTATTTCGACAAAAAGGGGGATAAAGGATTAAGTTTGAATTACTGTGAAACATCACAGTACATACATTTTTACTTGAAATTATTTTCAAAACTTGCATAAAACAAACTTAATCTATATTTTTAAAAAGACTCATACTTCATTTATTCATTTGCTTAAAAATATACCTTATGTTTTGTCATCAACAAAAAGGGGGAGATTGTTAATACAAATATCGTCCCAAAAACGTTATTTATATTTTACGATCTTTACTTAATTTTGTTAATGACAAATACAAGGTATATCTTTTAGCAAATCATAAATACAAGCTAAAGTCTTTTTAGAACACATTTTGCATTTCACAAGATCACTAGAATTTACATTTTATACATTTACATGTTTATTTCCTAAAATGGAAACTTTATTTTCAAAAGTTAGGATGACATCATGGCATGCATCATGTACACAATCTTGATAAGATTTTGTGATATTTTGTTTAGATCTTCAAGCCAAAGAGTTGACATTTGAAGATATGGTAAGATATGGCAAGATTTGAAAAGATTTGAAGATCTCTTAGCTGGCCTGACACGGCGAATCCAAGTGGATACAAAGACGGATCCAAATTAAGGGATCCGCCGGATCCGCCGCCTGTTGCTCAGCTTTGCCTATAAATAGCAAGCTGATCATTTGGCCATTCTTATCACTTACATAGCATAAAATATATATTCTTTCATTTGCATATCACTAACCCATATTGTTTCATTCCTAGTGATCTTCCTTTTGTAGCAAAAGAGATCAAGCATTGACATGCTTCAACATTCTGTTGCAAGACTTGATAGTTACCTACTGTGTAACTTATTAGAGTTTAGGCATCATAGTTGCATCTTTTATTCAGTAGAATCCGGTTAGTTTTGTAGTCCTCAAAACACATAGAGTTAACAGGAGTGGTTGTACCCTTGTAAAGAACTCGACATCTAGCTTAGTGTCGGTAATCATTTAGGCAACGTCAGGTTGGTTCTTCCTTAAACAAGAACCCGGTATTTAGCTTTGTACCGGAAAAAGGTGTAAGCGATGTGTATTAAGGTTTTCTCCGCCGAGAAGGGAGTTTGTTTCTTAGTGAAGAAAAACTCTCGAGTTAGAGGCTCGAGGAGTGGAGTAGGGCAAGGAAAAGAGTCCTTGTAGCCGAACCACTATAAATATCCGTGTTGTGTGGTTTGATATTTCCTTTCTCTACTTACTTATATTATATTGTTTGTTTGTGCATACTTACTTTGAAATCACATTAAGTCACAAAGCAAATTAATTTTTAAACGGTAAAACTATTCAACCCCCCTTCTAGTTTTCCACATGTGTCATTATCCTTCTTCTCTTATATCTTTCTAACTATTCTTTCTCCAAATCTTTCCCAAAATCTCTTCTCATTTTTTTCTATAATCTTGCATTCGGGTTAGTTTCTTTTCGACACTCTTTTTTGTTTCGACAAAAAGGGAGAAGTGAGTAAAAACTCAAATTCAAAAAGTTAAGAATTCTATTTTTTACTTAAAATAATTTTATGTTTTGTCATCAACAAAAAGGGGGAGATTGTTAATACAAATAAGCCGTAAAATGTTTATTTAAATTTTACGATCTTTCAATGTTTTGTCGATAACAAACGTAAAATCATTTTAACGGAATAAATAAAATACGTAAAGTTTTAAGTCAATAGTTTACTAACTCATTTCAATAAACAAATAAATCATCAAACATGTTTAGTTAATTAGTTTGCCAAAACCATTTTTATGAAACACTTATAAGTACATAAGTTATTTGCATTTTTCATAAAATACATACTTTGAAAACAACTAGTTAAAAACAATGTACTAGTTAAAAGAGTTGGACTATCCAAACCCAAAACCCATGTCCAAGACCCATGACCCATGGAGCACAGCCCATAACCCATGTGCTTGACATCATGCATGACATCACAAATGGGTAATATCCATGACCCATGACCCAAAGTCCATAACCCATGATCCAAGGTCCATAACCCATGACCTAAGATGTCTTTGACATCATGCATGACATCACATAACCCATGGACCTTGATCCATAACCCATAACCCAGAATTGTAATCCAAAATCTGGACTGGTACTACCAGATGGCCGGATCCCTTAGATTACACTGGCTGGATCCCTTTTCCAAGGGATCTGCTGGATTCGGGTGAACAGTGGCTTTTATTGCCTATAAATAGTGAGCCATTTCTTCTTTCTTTCTTGCACCTTTCTATACATTTCTTCTCTCTATGTTTCTCTCTCACTAACCTCAGTTCCTAGATCTTTCTTGTAGTCTTTTGTGTAGTGATTTTATAGGTACCTTCTAAAGGCAAGATCACTACGTTTAGAGTCGAAGTCGTGCAACCTCCAAGATATGGAATGCTAGACTTCATCATCATCTCAAGATCACAGAAGTGACTCTTGTAGGTGATTCATCTCAAGTATATCCAAGACATGGTGTGTGCTTTGGTGTATTTGAAGCTTGGATCACCAAGTCAAGTTGTGAAGATTGATATTAGTGGAGAGTGGTTCTCCAAGTCGTGTAGATCAACATTGTGAAGATGTTTTGGTGGCTCATGAAGATCTTGGTGTAGATTGTCGAAGTTGAGGTTTGATACCTCAAGGTTGTCTTGGTGCAAGACATTGTTGTCGAGGTTTGGTGCCTCAAGTCTTGTTGTATACATTGGTGTAGTCAGGGGTGATCACCCGTATGTTGTGTCTTGTAGATTGGTGATATTGGAGATTGGATCTCCAAGTTGTGCTGTGTTGGGTAGTGGTTCCTCCTTTGTAATGGAACCCGGTATCTAGCCTTATACCGGATAAAGTGTAGGCGACGTTGTGATAGGTTAGGCTCTGCCTCGTGGAAGAGCTCGATATTTAGCTTTGTACCGGATAAAGTGTAAGCGACGTTGTGAAGGCTTCTTCGCCGGTAAAAGTTGTTTGTCTTGTGTAGTGTTTACGAAACTCTCAAGTTGGGTGCTCGGGGAGTGGAGTAGGGCGGGGAAAAAGAGTCCCTGTAGCCGAACCACTATAAACACTCGTGTTAATGGTTGTGTCTTTCTATCTCTATCTCTTTAGTTATTTTCCTTTTCTAACTATCAATATCTAACACGTAAACTAGATTGACATAAGTCAATCTAAAGTCTTTAAAAGGAAGTTTTAATCGGTCTAACTATTCAACCCCCCTTATATTTTCTACACTGTGTATTAGCTCCAAGAGCTCAATCTCACATTTTATAACCTGAAAAGGTTTCTTAGTTATTTTGGTCAACATGCAAGTCTTACACTTTTCAGTCTCTATGTCAAATGCTGGGATTAACCCATTCTTAGACATATCTTGCATCCTTTTATAGTGTACATGGCTAAGTCTAGCATGCCAGAGGGTAGAGTCGTTCAGTTTAGAGGTTGACATAAAGGCTGAATTAACAATATCAGTGACAATATTAAGCCTGAACATTTGATTACACAAATAGCCAAAACCAATAAACACACCATGTTTAGACAAAACAAACTTATCAGATTCAATAACTTGTTTAAAACCATGATTATTCAAAACACTACTTGAAACCAAGTTTTTTCTTATATCAGGAACATGAATAACGTTAAACAAAGTTACAATCTTTCCAGAGCTAAAACTAAGATCTACACAACCACGAGCATGCACCAGGGCTGTTGACTCATTTACCATGTGAAGAATAGAACCATCATTCAGTGACTCGTAAGTCTTGAACCAGCGTCTATCTTTGCACACATGAACAGTTGCTCCAGAGTCAACCCACCACGCAACATCATCATCCTGCACATAGTTAGATTCAGATACATATGTAACATAATAAATCTGAAAGGATTTATTAAACATATTCTGACCTTTAAGTGAGTTGGCAGAACCACCACTCCCTGAACCACTAGTGCCTGAACCATTGGCTTTACCACCAACCTTAACACCTTTGCAATCCTTTTTAATGTGACCAGTTTTGCCACATTTCCAACAAGTAGGTGTTGTCTTCTTGTTAGGGTCAGCCTTTGTGTTATCATGATGTTTACGTTTGCCCTTGTTGTCATTGTACCTGGTGGAGTTGTTATGTTCCACCATATTGACAACAGATGCACCAGTAGCATTGCTACTCTTTGGCTTGTCATTATCCTGTGCCCTGAGGGATTCCTCAATACGCAGATGACTGCGCAACTGAACAAGAGTCAGTTCTTCCTTCTTGTGTTTCAAGGTATGCTTGAAATCTTTCAAAGAAGGAGGTAGTTTGTCAATGATACAAGAAACTAAAATAGCCTCATCCATGTTCATTTTATGTTGTGTAAACCTTCCAAGTATACCAAGAAGTTTATTGTATTATTCCATAACTGGTCTTGAATCAGTCATTTTGTAATTTGTGAAATTACTTACAAGAAACTTCTTACTTGAAGCATCCTCAGTCATATATTTGGCATCCAAGGAACCCCATAGTTCTTTGGAAGATTCAACATTATGATAAATATCAAAGAGAGAATCAGACATACCATTGAGGATTAAACCTCTGCAAATGTAATAATCATTCTCCCATTTGCTTTTCTTCCTCATTTGTTCCACAGTAGCATCATCACCATCATCAGGAATAGGAGTGCTCAAAACATATACCACACTCATGCTTGAAAGCAAGAACTGCATCTTCTTCTGCCATCTCCTAAAGTCCACCCCTTCAAACTTATCAAGCTTGGCAAAGTTTGAAGCCATGTGTTTCATAGCAGCAGCAGCCATGGATTATCACAAAATAATTTACTTTGATTGTTGGATGTTGGTGAGCCCACAACAAGGTGAAGATAATCAATGACCTAACTACGTACCAATAAATGGTTACCGGATATCACTTGGAATCGTGTTATCACTTTCCAAAGTAAACTATTCGACCCTATTGCCTGGGTATCACGAATATCTACTTGGGATAAGACCAAATGTTTGTTATTGAATTAGGTGCAAATCAATAACCCTTGAGCATCCAAGTGTTTATGTTTTCTGTTATGTCTCTTCATGCATGATTGATTTCCAATTTATAGGAAAATACTCATGGTTAGTTAAATGGAATTATGAGGATTAATCGGCCCATTAATCGCCTCATAATTATCCCCATTATAGCAAATAGTGGTTACATGACCAATTAAACGTGGTCATAAATGCAGTTTTAACTGAAACTTGAATAGGTCAGAGTAGTTACATACTCATTCCAGAAGTACTAACTTATGCTAACAGTAGTAACTTGCTCCAGTAGTACTAACTTTGTACTAACAGTAGTAACTCTGCTCCAGCAGTACTAACTTAGTAGTAGCAGTAGTAACTCTGCTCTAGCAGTACTAACTTAGTAAGGCTGAGCAAACCACCCGAATGGACTGGACCGACCGAGACCGGACTGGACCGGACCAGACCGACCACATTTGGTCCGGTCCTCGGTCTCGGATTTGGGCTAATTCGGTCTCGGTCTTGGTCGGTCCGGTCTAGACCACAAACCGACTATTTTGCCTTGTTGGATCGGACCAACTGACGGACCGGCCAAGACCGGACCGGACCGACCACATTCGGTCCGGTCCTCGGTCTCGGCTTTTGGGATAATTCAGTCTCGGTCTTGGTCGGTCCGGTCTGGTCTGGGACCGATGCTTAGCCCTATGACTTAGTACTAGAAGTAGCAACTCTCTGAAGGATTGAAACTTCTGATGAGTTACTCCTAACCACTATTAGAGTCAGGGTAATCAAGGACTTAATGGGTGTACACTCCGTGTCTCCAAACCCATTTCCAAGTATGATCATATACCTCAATTGAACTAAATTTCCAACAACATCAGAACTAAAGTTAAAGAGGCGACAAATCTTCTCTTTCAACATAACAATGTTTAGAGAGAGTATGTTGTCATCAATAGATGCAATTTGGCGCCTAAGTGTTACCCCAAACTTAACCTACAAAAATATCACAAATATATATATCAGCATTCAAAATCAAGTTGTCCAATAAGGAAGTAACACAGGTGAATAAATATTTGTATGATTATGTCAAGATGGATCATTAACCAAAAGTTTTAAGTCTCAGAATATTTGCCTTCAAAGATAAGAAGTGAAAAAAAAAACAGAAACACAAATGCAAACAGAAGCATATATCTGCAAGCCAATGTTGTTCTTTATAAGTTACAAAGACAAAAGCTTATGAATTGAAGGTGTTTGACATTGTTCATTTAATTGCTTATCTGCTTTAATTCATAACAAATAACCCACACACCAAGAGCTTATGATTAAAGTTTCGATATATATAGAGGATGCAGTGATGCACATGAGCCTGTTAGAGTGTGTAACGCTTATAGTTAGCTTATTGTATCTTTAAAACTAATCTGAAAAAAGGTGTTGCGGGTAATTAAAAGCTTATTGATTTATTTGTGAAGAAAAAAACCCCAAATAAGTTATTGAAAGTAGTTTTTTCTTCAATACTTCTAGTTCCGGGGTCTCTAACTCCGATTTATGGAGACCAAAACTGGAACCTTGATTGAGTAGGTGTCCGTTTTTGGATGCCATAAGCCCGAGTTATAGTCTTATAGACCTTATTCAGAACTAATAGTTTACTTTTAAAAAAAGGGCAAAACCTAGCCAAACGTTTAAAACATAGTGTCAAAAAAACAAAACGGACGTTTTGCCAAAGCTTAGCCAAACACGGCCATAATAATAGTACATACAATTGGTTGTTAACATAAATTAGCAATGATCACAATTATTGTATTAATGAGTAAATACAATGATGATGGGGATCAACAAATAATTCCAAACCAAAACCATATAAAACAAAGCCATTAGTTTTGAAGTAATGTATGGTATATCGAGTATCACAATTCACAAGCAAAGAAGCCATGGTCAATAACAAGAGTCATAAACTTCGATTACGTTTATATAGTTATCTATAAAAATAAATGGCAAAAATTAACTAAGCAGAATTATGTACTAATATGGGAACAATCGAAAAGGTTGAAGAACAAACTTTAATAACGAGCGAAGAAGAAGCCATGGTGAGTAACTGAACGTGACTATATGAGCGTATATAGGAGGATATATGTAAGTTTGTTATAGAATCATGTATGTGTGTTTATAGGATTATACAAGAGATTGGTGGAGCTGCGATGGTGGGCTAAGCCCAACTCAAACATTAAAAAATATACTAATTCCCAAAATTTAACGGGGTCATTAGCCATTTTTTACGGAGTCCATTATGTCCTAATCGGGCCTTCTATTGGTGGATTCATAATTATTTACTTTAACTGTAAGCCCAAACAGTGTTTTAGTGGACAATGTGGCGCTTTTGTATTGGTTGGGGTGTGGTGCTACTATGACTGTTCACACCCCGTTCTTCTTAATGAGCCTGTAATCCCAAAAAAGAATACGGAATACCAACTTTAAACCGCCTAATCTGTGTACGAGAAGATCATACGCTAACAGGTGTACAACATCAAAATCACATGATCTTATGGGAAATCGGCACAAGAAGCTTCTCCGTTGTTTCTTCAAAATATCATCACTTCATGACTCATATCATGTTATTCCAGATTCATCCATGATAATATCCCCCCCCCCAAAAAAAAAAAAAAAAAAAAAAAAACACTTAAACATAACATGTATGAACTGAACAAAAATGAAAATGAGAAAAATGTCTATCCCAATGCTCTAATTCAGATTTCTAATAGCAATGCGACTCCATTATGAAAACCTCATTTATGAACGAGTTTGCGGATATGCACCCTGTTAATGTATTAGGTCATTTGTACATGTGATACTTTAATTGCTAAAAGATTCTTTATAAGCATATGACCTAAGAACATGTAATACCAAACACCCCTTAAATCACTAAATTTGCCTTTGTTACAAGCCAATCTGAATTGATACAATCACAACATCATAACAACTAACATACAAAGATGCATAATTCTTTAAGGGTTTTAGGTTATTACCGTAAAAAACATAGGCCTAAATTTGCATATGCAGGCACCAACCTAGCTTTATGAAGGCAGTCTAATCCACCGATGATCTCAAGACTAAAAGAGATGCATGCTGAAATACTTGATAACAAATTGTCGTCGCTACCTTTAGTATAATACATAACCGTAATATAGTGTTGGAAATATGTTTTTGAGAGTTTGCTGGATGAATGAAGGATATATAAAGGCCAAAAAGAATGAAGTGATGATTCAAGGAATTGGATGCTCTTTGCACTAACGGTTGTTGGTGCAACTTTAATAATTTCAAAGTGATAGATATACATGTGGGTTTGCACAATATGCATGTGACAACATTAATATTCTATATCAATTGTACCATGCAAATTTTTATCATTAGTCATATCATTAAATAAAAAGCCAAAAGTATCCCCCCGACTGAATATAGTAATCGGCCCTGGCCATGGGCATCAACGAAACAGCGGGCATCGCAGACCTAGCATATACTATACAGGGGTTGCAGCTGCTACACCCGGTTTGAGCCGATGAAATGTAAACCACTGACGCTTCTGATTATGACCATCAATCTTTGATTGAATACGTAGAAAAAGTTGCACAATGGAAGATACGATAAGAAAAACAGAGTGTAAAAAAAGGAAGTAGAAGATAAGAAAGTGAAAAAGGAAAGACCACAAATTGGACAAAAGATGAAATACCAACCGTATGAATCAAGAATTGGGGAATATGAATAAACTAAGTCAGAAATCTTGAAGATTTGGAAAAGCGTTTATAGAAGAAATAATAAAAAATTGTTTTTATTACCGGCAGTGACAACAATTGTGGGGTGGGGTTTGGAAAGGTCTTTTCGTATTTGATGCCGACGATAGTGCCAGAGATGTCATGATTTTGACAAGTTGTGCATTCAATTTTTTTATGGGTTTTTGAATTTATGGTAAATGAAAAACAAGTGTAAATTGCTTATCTTATTTTTGGATGATAAATGATAATGAGAACTTGATATAATATATGTATATAGAGGAATAAAAATATAGTATAAGAGAATTTGATGGTGGATCCAATGACAAAGGATTGATAAGTGGGAAAAAAAATTAATAATGGTTTGTAGCTTTTGATTTTGGTGATGGTGATATGGATAGAACTTGTTAAAAACCACATGTAAAACTAAATAGAGACATAGTAGAGGCAGAGATAAAAGATACACTCCAAATAACGATAATTAAATCAAATAATAAAAGGTCGAGGGATAAGGTTTGTGTATTTTTCTTAAAATATTCGTTGTCTATTTTTTGGGGTACAACGATCAAGAATATGCCTTTGTGTGTGTGAAAACAGGGTAAAAGGAAATACACACTTTGTGACTTTGTTGTGTGTGAAACAAATGTGTGTTTAAAAGGGCAAGTTTTAAAATCCGATTTACATATTGACTAAAATGACCTTGTAATGTTAAATATTGTGTTTAATCGTAGCCATTAGATCAAATGAGGATGAAATGTGAAGATTAATCTCTTGATATGGCATAGTTTGATATGTAAATTAATAAAACTTATAATTAACTCTAATGTGGGATTCTTAAGTTGCATTATTCTTTTACATGTTTATAACCTACGAAGTTAACATTTACGAAAAAGGTTAGGTGACAAAATAGCAGGGAACTTTTTTTCTAAGTTTCATCTTGGTACATGAACTATAAAAATATTATTAAATGCAACGAATTTTCATAAAGTGTTTCAATATGCACGTTTTGTTGTATTGTCACGTTAAAAATAATGCATAGGTCAGTTTTTCTGGTATGAAAACATATCAAAATGTGTGCATATATGAATACTTTATGAAAGTTTATTGCATTTAATAATACTTTGAGTTAACTACATTTTTTGTCCTCGTGGTTTACCAGATATAACGATTTTGGTCCAATAGTTTCATTTGTAACGGATCTTGTCCTATTGTCTCTGACCCGTAACGGGTTTAGTCCAATTTTCGTTGACCGCTAGTTTGACTAGTTAAAAAAACGTGAAATGACCAAAATACCCTCGGATGCTTAGAACTGCTCTCTTTTGGCCATAACATTTTTGGTCCATATTTCTTATTCCCTCCATTTTTGTTCACCATCCCTACCACCAAACACCCCCAACTACAAACACCATCCATTAAAATTGAATCAGCTCTACTCAATACATTAGCTAACAAAGGCCCTTGGTACCAAGTACCAACCCTTGCTAAATTTCATATAGCGTTCTAATATTAACATGACGCAAATACCACAGATACCAGAATGCTGAAAAGAGAAAAAACAAAGACAAAAAGCGTTCTAATATTAACAGTAAAAGATTGTAAAGAGTTTGTATAGCTTCCAATTATTAGATTCCATACCACTGCAATATTCGCCACGAATATAGATGTAAAATTTGAAACTAAATTTATAACTGCAAAAACATACAACCAAGATCCACACTCTAGAATTCTGAGTACGAATTACATATGAACAAAAACTCTACTCTCACAACCCATCTTAACTGTTCAGTAATTCTTTGATCTTGATTTTTTGAGCTGGAGTCAACCTTGTTGGAAACTTGACATTGAACTTGCTTTTTCAAACACAAAGCTTCGTTTATATTCAAGAATCCAAGTTTCTTCATCTAAACGCCACACTGATGAACTCCATTTTCCTTGCTCCCATGAAGTATTTGCATTTCTGCTAAACATATAAGAAGCTACATAACAGAAGATTAAAATCCAAAGCTTGAGAGCTCTCCAAGGTGCAACAGCTGAGATACGGCCAGCAACTTGGTTAAGGTCTCTTCAGCCACTTAAAGTCCCCATCAATTCTTTAAAAACCATTCTAAAGCCGTAACACTTTTGGCCAACCATTTGACTTCATTCTTTGCCATAAATCCAACGCGTCTCTAGCCCATCTCGCTTTCCCATAGATCTTAACCAACGAAGTCAGCGTTTTTGCATCTGGTTCAATATCCGCAGCCAACATTTCTTAGCCACCCACTCGCTCTCCCAAACATCTTAGCCACCCACTTGCTCTCCCTCGTTCATACAAACTCATAACCTCAACTTTCCCCAACTTCACATACACATCCAAAACAGCATAATAAGTAACAATTTTTCCCCAACTTCGCAAAAAAACTAACACCAATTTCTCAATCACAAGTAACAATTTTTAGATGAAATTTAACATGTTCGAGCGTTCAGGAGTGATTTCCGAACCAAACCCCTAGCACAATTGTTAAAAAACTACCACTAATTCTAAAAACCCCCAATTTCTTGATAAGAACCCTAAAAATCGATTTACCAAAATCAATGTGTTAGACATGGAAATTGATATAATCGAGTGTTATATAACACTTTCCGAGCAAAGCGCCTAAATCTATTGACCTCATTTTTTAATGTTAGGAACATGAAACAAAATGATTTGCTTTGGATCTAGATTTTTTTTTTTTTTTTATGTGTGGAGTGAAAGTTATCGATTCACTGGAATTGGATTAAAGTAGCAGTCTTTATTTTATGGGGTTTAGAGCGAAATGACCAAAATACCATTTATTTTAACGGTCAAACTAAGTTTGACTAACGGTGACACGAAAATTGGACTAAACCCGTTACGGGTCAGAGAAAATAGGACAAGATCCGTTACAAATGAAACTATTGGACCAAAATCGTTATACCCGGTAAACCACGAGGACCAAAAATGTAGTTAACTCTAATACTTTTCAAAGTTCATATCAAGACGGGAACTTTAGAAAAAGCTCGTTGTTATTTTGTTACCTAAACCCTTTACGAAATAAACTTTGTTACCAAAGAAAAAGTACAAGGTCCAATTCAACATTTCACATATATCCAGACCCCATTACACAAACCCCTAAAAAAATAAAGGGTCTTACAAAACAAATTAGCATAAATTAAACAAATTTATACAAAATCGAAACCCTAGTTCATAAACTGGTTCATAGTTCACAACTAATCTATCAAATCATTAACAAATTGTAAGTTAATCTTCTCTAATTAGTGTTATTCACTATCTAATTTTTATATAGTTGATGTGTTTTATTAATAATTAGGGCTAAAAAATTGGGGATTTGAACAGGTGAAGGAGAAAATGGCGGGAAAGACTGAAGAAGTGAAGGTAGTTGCTGCTGCAGCTGTTAGTGAAGAAGCTAAGATTGATTTGTTTGAAGATGATGACGAATTTGAAGAGTTTGAAATCGATCATGGTATGACTTGTAGAATAAGTTATCGTGTTTTCGTATCGTTGTTTTTATTGTACCTTATGCCTCAAGTTAAATGATAGAGAAGTGAGATATACTTTATATGGCTTATATGTCGTTAAGTTGAGGTAGTTGCGTCGGTTCGAGTGCGAATGTTTTGTTTTCGGTTTTGTAGATCGATTAGCGAATATTTCTAGTTGTCGTTGGTATGTTAATCTAGAGTCACTGACTAAGCTTTTTAATTCTAAGCTAATAGGGAGAGACTGTAAGTAAGGCAATCCTCTGGTTTTCGACTTTTCGTAATACCTTGATCCATTGAAAGGATCTAGTCAGCGTTACGTAAGGTTTCATATATTATTGTGAATGAATGGTTTAGCTCGAATCACTATTTAGGCATTCAAAACTAATAGTAGAGACTGTAGTTTTTGTAATTATTTGGTCCCTAGAAAGGAACCAGTTGCTGTTTTGTATGAGTGAATATCGACAGACTGCTACAAGTTTTAATATATACTGAATCTGAGTGAATGTTGACATGTTAGATTTACTGAAGCTGAGTAAATGTTTACAGACTGCTATAAGTTTCTTTAGTAAGAATAAGATTGCTCAACTTCTCCTGTTTGGCAGATTGTAGTTGGCAGTTTTTTTTTTCATATCTCTAGGAATGGCAAGTGTTAGTGAGCTTAGAGGATGTTTGTGACTGCTTATCTTTTTCTGCTGATGCTTCTGCTTATAAGCACTAAGTAGAAACAGATAAGCAGGTTAAAAATCAACACTTCCTAAGCAGGTATAGTGTTTGGATTTATTTCACATTTAGCTTAGATTAGTATTTAAGAAGTGGAACTGCATTTTTTTTAGCACGGAGTAGTTTTTAGGCTAGATATGAATAGTTGAATATATGATGGTAAAGACACTTTGATCACAAATTAAGCAGATAAGCAGAAGCAGTTTGGATTATCCAAACACACCAAATTGCCTATTTCTCACAACTAAGCAGATGAGCAAAAAAGTTATGCTATCACAATTCCCAAACACCATCTTACTCTTAATGTTTCTAAGTACTAAGGGGATGTTTGGTACGAGTGAATGACAAAGAATGGAGTTGCAGCAGAGAATGGAATTGTTAAGAAAGAGAATAGCCTTATATAAAGAGAAAGAATTCCATTGTTTGGTGAAACCAAAGAATAGAGCAAGGGAATATGTTAGAAGATTGATTATCTCGTTTGGCACCGCTAAAGAATGAAATATACAATGCAACGAAAATAAAACACATAGCTATTCGGATGGTCGCGTAACTAATTATTTTATTATCATTCAACTCCAACTACAATTTCTCAATCTCTCATTTTACAAAGTTGTGAAACCACATTTTTAGCAAACATGATCCCTAAAACTACAATATCCACAATAATATAACAATTCTAAATCAAGAAGTGTTTCATCTTCATATGTCCATGGCCTCGTGAATCTGCTGAAGTACTTATATAGCCTATACCTGCAATACAACAGAGTCCAAAAAATGAAGACACCAAGGCATTAAGCAATAAATATAGAACAATACCAAGATCATTAATATTTAGTTTGTTTTGGAAAACCAGTCATGCATCTTCAAGATAATTAAAACATGTCATGCCTCATCTAAAAAGTACGCAACAGAAATCATCAAGTTTTACAGATAATAAATTTATTTCATGCCATGTTCACAGTGCAATCTTTAATTCTTCAGTTTTTTCAATTCCACTTCACGAATCCCACACTTATGACAACAGTTAAATCAGTTGCCTAGCCTCGTTACAAACATTACAAATTACAATCTACCATTTTGTAGCTTAAAGTTACAATGATTTATATTGGCTAATAAATATAACTGCTCTATCTTATAAAAAGTGGAATCTTAACAGCAATTAAAAATTGACGCTCAACAAAGTCTTGTCTATATGTTCATATGAACATTGAGATTTACGAAAATCGCATCTTACAAAGACATAGAAAATTACCTATAAATGACGATGATGTCAGACCATCGTAACCGGTGGTGAAAGCTAATTGGAGAAGATGTCCAGAAGAAATTCAATAATGAAAGAGAAAAAAATGTTAGGGCTTCTATAGTTTTCCCCAATTGAGACGACATGTGCAATGCACATGCGTTTTTATTTTGTAGGTCTGCTTTTTTAATAGCCTCCCTGATTCTCACAAGGAACCCGTGAATGAGTTGTGACTATTTTGTCCATTCTCCAGCATTCTTTACTTTTTTTAAAGAATCAAATAGGTGGAAAGAGAATGCCATTTTAATTCTCTAATTCCATTCCTGGTTCTCACCAAACAATAAGAAACGCTCCCATTCCCTTTCTTTGCTTTCCATTCCATCCTACCAAACATCCCCCAAGTCTTTTAATCGGTCTAGGTTGCCTTCTTAATAGTTATGCCATGTAGAACCACCTGAATTGTGAATATTAGTTTTAGGAAGCAAATATTGATGCTCATCGAACAAACTGTACCAAACCAAGCTTCCACCGTAACCTATAAATCTATAATGAATAACCTGCATGGATTTGTTTTACATATCCGTCGTGACTCCTGACCTGTTCTATTACATTCTGTTGTTAGTGTTATGTATACTTACAATCAGTGGACCTATTTTTGAAATACTGTTTTGTATATCGTACTTGCCTATAATTTAAATCACATGTGCGTTGTTGTTTATGATGATGATGTAACTGGCAGAGTGGGATGTGAAGGAAGAAGGAAAGGAAGTAGCTCAACAATGGGAAGATGATTGGGATGATGATGATGTCAATGACGACTTCTCTTTGCAGCTGAGGAGGGAACTTGAAAGCAATACTGACAAGAAGTGAATCAAATATGTCGCTCCATTTGCAGACTCAAGACTGATTGTCTTTTTGGTGTAAAACCTAGACTTTGTGAACTTGTGGATCTTATGCACCACCTTTTATTTCAAATTTGTAGCCATTACTAACTCAGACGATTATAAATTCCCGTTTTATGATTGTGTTTGCATATGGTGTGACAAATGGCATTATTGTCAATCCGATTTTGCTTCTAGGGATTTGCTTGGATGTGGTGCAAAATTGAAATAAATAGTTTTGTCATGATTGGTTAATTTGATTATCATTCTTTAGAGTTGAAGTAATCAGTTTCATGAAACTAACTCTCAACTCAAAAGTTGCTGCCATGCTAGTCATCTGGTTTTGATTTTTGGATACTGTAATTATCATTTTGCATGTTCAGTCATCCAGACACCCTTAGCCAGAATGCAATGTTTACTTTTTTGAGTCGCGTAACTCCTGCTCGAAATCAACTCTATCTCGTAAGCTTTCTCAAGCATCGAGTCCCAGCTCGAGCCCAACAAATGAGCTTGAAATTTTTAACGAGTTGACTCGATCTTATGAAGGCTCAGCTCAAGTAATTATCGAGCTTTTAACTCATATTTATGTTTTTATATATATCATATGATATTTGAATGGTTTATATGTAAATACACCTATATTTTCAATCAACTTTATGTACTGCATTAAGCTTTTTGAGCCGAATACAAATTTCTCGAGCTTCCTTCCTCATGACTCGCCGAGCATAATATTGTCGAGCTTTGCTCTGTCAAAATTTAACTCAGTTCGACTTGGTTGCAGGTCTATTTCCAACACTTTATATAATTGTAATGAGTAAGGATATTTTGTTTCTAAACATAATATAAGAGTTATCTTTTATCAATTTCCATAGTTTTTAATTGCTTGACCAAAAAATTAGGAAAAGCTTCATTTGTGACTGACGTCCTTATTGACTTTATAATTATTATCGCACACAAAATAAAGAACAGGTTGACCATATTATTTTGGCTCCAAAAGTGAGCATTGGGGGTTTGAAAAACAGGATAATGATGACATAGTTGTGATTTAATGGGATTTTTTTTTTATTATTATTATTATTATTATTATTATTATTATTATTATTATTTTTATTTTTTTTTCTCGAAATTTACTTGTGTACCCATATACACACAACTGTGTCTTGCAGAGCCCAACTTTTGAAGGCTTTACAAAAATACCCATGGTGCTCGTGTATTTTTTTGTCCGATCTACACTATCTACACATGTATGGCCAAGATCAAAAGTAATCCAAACCCTTATATGCCAAGTCAGGTGGTCGTGTAAAAAAATACTTGATGTACACGATGACCTAAATTCGATGGTAGTGCCCTAGGAAACCATGTTACAATTAATTTACTTGTATTGTTTGTGTAGACCGATTATACCTTCATTTAATTTACAAAATTCTTGGAAAAACATGAATGAAAACGATTATTTGCAATCTTTGGCCATTCTTTAACATATGTATATGTCGAAAATATTTTTGTTGCATAGGTGATTTGATTTCTTCTTTACAAGGACTTTGCAACCAACTAAAAATATTTTTGTTGCTCAGGTGATTTGACTAACTTTAATACACGACATCTCATTCATATTAACTCTTTTTTTTTTTAACATTTTTTAGTTGGTTGCAAAGTCCTTGTAAAGAAGAAATCAAATCACTTGAGCAACAAAAAATATTTTTGACATATACATATGTTAAATCATGGCCAAAGATTGCAAATAATCATTTTCATCCATGTTTTGCTAAGAATTTTGTAAATTAAATGAAGGTATAACCGGTCTACACATACAATACAAGTAAATTAATTGTAGCACGGTTTCCTAGGGCACTACATGGAATTTAGGTCATCGTGTACATCAAGTATTTTTTTACACGACCACCTCACTTGGCATATAAGGGTTTAGATTACTTTTGATCTTGGCCATACACGTGTAGCTAGTGTAGATCGGACAAAAAAAATACACGAGCACCATGGGTATTTTTGTAAAGCCTTCAAAAGTTGAGATTTGCAAGACTCAGTTTTGAGTATATGGGTATATAAGTATTTTTTTTTTTTTTTTTTTTTTTTTTTTTTTTTTTTTTATCGTACACAAAATAAAAAACGACATTGTAAATTTTCTAAATAACATGACCTGACATTGGGTATGTTTGGCACGGAGCGGTGTGGAGCTTTTTGAAGTGGTGAACAATGAATATTTTGATTTTTAGTAGTCGTTTAGTAAAGGAGCGGTGAGCTTTATTATTTTTTAGGAATGCTCAATTTTTTAATGCTTCTTTAAGAAGCGGTGAGCTATAGATACTGCTCACTGCTCACTGCTACTGCTCACGGCTACTTTAACACACACACATTGCCTCAAGAAACTTGTTTAGGATCCATGAATATCAATTTAGCAATCAATATCATAATTTAAGAACGTATACACGCTTTGTCACTTTGTCAACAATATTACACCTAGACGAAAATGACACATGAACTTCTTTCATGAAACAATTACTAAATAAGCTCTTTCATGAAACGGTGTACACGAAGTAATTCAATTCCTTGTGTTCTATACAATTTTTTGGAGCTATTCACAAACCTCTTTTTCGATCAATCATAAAACGATAAAATATAATCTGAATCCAAAAGACGAAACCTGCCAAATCGTTATCTCAACTCCAAACCAGCTTCACTTGAAAAACTGCTTTCCTCTCTTCCAATATCAACCAAAGCTCTACAAATCGGACAAGCACCGGTCTTGACCAACCATGAATCTATGCACTCGCAATGAAAACTATGGTTACAACTTGGCAAAAGCTTGCATTTTTCGCCTGATTTAAACTTCTCTAAACACACAACACACTCACTTGTGCTTATTTCCATTGATTTCTGTTCTTCCAAATTAAAATCATAAGATGGCAACTTCTTGATATCTTCTTGTGACATGCTCCCAATTCTGCGTATCAGTATAGTACCACTTTGCATCGAACCGCCACTAGTAATGGTGCTAAATGTTCTCCCAATTATGCATACATGAATCAACACAAAAAGAGTAATACCCACGACCATTATCACCACTGAGGTCACTATTTCAATCACCATTTTTGATGTTCTTCACTCTTTCTTGAAGAGTAGAACCTCATTTGAACAAGGAATGCAATGTCTCTATATATATAACAAGTTGGTGAAAAATAAATATATAATAACCAAAATAAAAGTCATTATCATGCATGATTATCATAAATATACTAGTTTTGTTTTATAATTAACTTTAACGTTTTATGTATTGGATAATTTTAAAGTATTAGACAAAACATATATGCATTCAACTCTCAATACGGAGTAATAAATTACGTATTTATGGAAAAGGGGTTGTTATTAATTTATTATCATATGAAAAAGAAAATGATACGCTTGTGTACTTTGTTTTTTTGCTATATTTTATTGAAAAATGATAAGGAGACAAAAAATGTGACTAATGATGTGAGTAAATAGATGTGACAATAAGTTATTGGTTTGTGAAAAAGTAGGTCCTGTGCTATTACCAACAGAATGCTGACACAAAGGTTTAAACATATAATTACACATAACACTTAAACAGTGTTTGTTTATTAAGAGGATCTAAATCTGAATCTGAACCGCACGTCTGAATCTGAATCTGATGCGTAAATGTTTGAATCTGAACGCATCTGAACGGAAAAAAAAAAAAAACTCGTGTTTGAACGGGAAAAAAAAAATTTTTTTTGGTTATTTTGTGTCAATAAGAGGCATTCAGACGCGTTAAGACACTCCTCTCAAGTCTTGACCATTAAGATCTAACTGCATCTGAACGCGTCTGAACGGAAAAAAAAAACAAACGGTCTGAATGACAAAATGTCTGACCGATTCAGACATTTGTGTCGTTCAGAGGCTGTTCAGAGGGAACAGTAAAAAAAACAAACGCAGCACTTAAACATCCCAATCAATGCTTTTTTTATTTGTTTAAAAACGAGTTATGCCCATAAATAATTTGTATAGCAACTTCTAGAACTAATATATTTACTGGTAGTTGATATGAATTTTTATAGAGCAACTTGAGTGGATGCTGGTCAATAATTATATAATTTAGACAAGGTGATTTGAACATTTGCAAAAAATGTTGTACCTTATCACAACAATTAATTATATAAAAAAAGAATTTTGGCAACAAATGTAGATTCCTTGAAATTAATCATGGTAGTTAGCCTTTCATTATTTGTTCATTTCTGATTAATTTTCTTTGATTTAATAAGTGATTTCTAAAAGTTACAAGAATTTTATTTTGTCATCTATACGACAACAATATTGTCCAAGTAAATAATCGACATATGACCGTAAACGGCATGCTTTGTCTTTGAAGAAAAAAAAGATTAGTCGAATTTGCATATTTAGCTACAACCTATATCATTATTGCTATCTATATGTATACAGTATAGACAAAGATATGCTTGGAAAATCCCATTTAACAAATACTTTAAGAAATTTATTTGGCTTTTACTGAGAAGGTTAATGAGAGTAAAATAATCTTTGAGAAATAACTTTGTTTGATGGGCCCAAACTATATATACGGGGTAAAACATAAAGAAAATTGACCAAGATAGTTGGAAAATGGAATCACCCTTTTAAATGCCCTTTGAACATACAAATTTCGAGTTGACCAAAACCTAAGTGAGTAAAATACGTGAACGGTTATGCATGAAAAATTGCGGGGAAAATTCAAATGCATACTCTTATTTTGATGCATACCAATGGACAAATCCTCACCATCCATCTAGTTTGATTTAATGGTGGGGATTAACCTAAGATTAAATGGGAAACATAAGTCCATGTTTCTCCCCCGCCCCCCCTTTTTTTTTTTTTTTTTTTTTTTTTTTTTTTTTTTTTTTTTTTTTTTTTTTTTTTTTTTTTTTTCACATAGGCGCAAACAATCTTATAAATTTTGGTGTGCTTTTTTGTTCGTTAATCAATGTTCTTTTCACAATCACGTATTTCCTGTTGGTGTGCTTTTTTTACTTTCTTATTTTTTCCTTTCTTTTTTGTTTTTTTTTCACGTAGGTGCTTTTTTTTTTTCCTTTCAATTCACGCTCCCTTTTTTTTTTTTTTTTTTTTTTTTTTTAATTCACTTTTCTATTAGTTCACTTTTTTTATTTCATGTTTTTTTTTTCGCTTTTATATGTTTTTTATTGTTTTTATACGTTTTTGTCCGTTTTCGTCAGTTTTCGTCCGTTTTCTTATATTTTCGCACGTTTTTGTCTGTTTTCTTACGTTTTCCTTTGTTTTTTGTCCGTTTTCATACGTTTTCGTTCGTTTTAATACATTTTCATCCTTTTTTCTTTCGTTTTCGTCCATTTTTCATACGTTTTCAGACGTTTTTTTACGCTTTCATATGTTTTTGTCCGTTTCATACATATTCATCCGTTTTCTTGCGTTTTCATCCGTTTTCTTGCGTTTTCGTTCGTTTTCGCCCATTTTCATTCGTTTTCTTTCGATTTCGTCCTATTTTTCATACATTTTCTTCCTTTTTCGTACGTGTTTTTACGCTTTCATACGTTTCCGTCTGTTTTCATACATATTCTTCCGTTTTCTTACATTTTCATCGTTTTCATTCGTTTTCGTCCGTTTTTCAATCTTTTTGGCCATTCTCAGACATTTTCATACGTTTCAGAATATCACAATTGATATTCTGTGATATTCAGAATATCACCCAAGTGATATTATGAATATCACAATGGATATTCAGAATATCACCCAAGTTTTCATACATACTCGCCCGTTTTCTTACGTTTTCGTCCGTTTTCTTATGTTTCTAAATATGACAAGTGATATTCAGAAAATCACAAGTGATTTTCTGAATATCACTTGTGATTTTCTTATGTTTTCGTCCGTTTTCATACGTAATCATCCATTTTCTTACGTTTTCGTCCGTTTTCATACGTAATTATTTTTTTGTTTTTACATGTTCTTTGCTTTTAGAATACCAGGAGATACTATCACCAGTGATACCTCATATGAATGTGATATCACCAGTGATACCTCATATGAATGTTTTCTATTTATGTCATATCTGATAAATGGTTGATGAAACAGCTTGCATATTTACAATATGGTAATGTGAAAAGTGAAAAGTGTCATACCTGTAGTATCACCAGTGATATTTGAAGTTGAACTGTATATGTGTATTATCACTAGTGATATTTGTATTATCACTTGTGAAATTTTGTATATTTTATAGGTTTTTTTGTTTACTTGTTAAGCTTTATTTTACTAGAACCCTGGTTTTAAAACGTATGAGGCTCTGCAAAAACCTACACTCTGTCTATGGATATATTCTTGTACGCACCAAGAATATCACGGAATATCACTTGTGATACTGCACATTTATCATCATGTTTATGAAAAGCTAAACATATCACTGGTGATACTGCCCATTTATCATCATGTTTATGAAAAGCTAAACATATCACTGGTGATACTGCACAATTATCATCATGTTTATGAAAACCTAAACATATTTATCATCATGTTTATGAAAAGCTAAAAATATCACTGGTAATACTGCACAATTATCATCATGTTTATAAAAAAGCTAAACATATCACTGGTGATACTGCACAATTATCATCATGTTTATAAAAAAGCTAAACATATCACTGGTGATACTGCAAATTATCATCATGCTTAAGCTGTTAAAACTAAAAGCGAAACTAATAAGCGAAAACATGTATGAAAAGGACAAAAACGTTTGAAAAATGGACGAAAACGAAAGAAAACGGATGAAAACGGACGAAAACGTATGAAAACGAACGAAAACGTAAGAAAACGGACGAATATGTATGAAAACGGACGAAAACGTATGAAAGCGTAAAAACACGGACGAAAACGTATGAAAATGGAAGAAAACGTATGAAAATGTAAAAACATGTATGAATAGGACAAAAACGTTTGAAAAATGGATGAAAACAAAAGAAAACGGACGAAAACGTATGAAAACGAACGAAAATGTAAGAATACAGATGAAAACGTATGAAAACAGACGTTAACGGGCGAAAACGTAAGAAAACAGACGAAAACGTATGAAACCGGACAAAAACGTATGAAAACGGGCGAAAATATATGAAAACGGGCCAAAACGTACGAAAACAGACAAAAACGTATGAAAACGGACGAAAACAGACAAAAATGTATGAAAGTGAAAAAAAACGTGTATTAGAAAGAAAAAAAACGTTCATTAGATAAAAAGACAAAAAAAAAAAAAAAAAAAAAAAAAAAAAAAAAACGTGAATTAGAAAAAAAAAAAAAAAAAAAAAAAAGAAAAAAGAAAAAAGAAGCGTGAATTTGAAAAAAAAGACACAAAAAAAAGAAAAAAAAAAGTGAATAATAAAAAAGACAAAAAGACAAAGAAAAAGGAAAAAAAAACATGGACTTAGGTTTCCATATTTAATTTTAGGTTAATCCCCACCATTAGATCAAACTAAATAGATGGTGGAGATTTGTCCTTTGATATGCACCAAAATAGGAGTATGCATAAAAAATTGCATATATCAATATATATTAATCTGTGAATAAAATTCTTGCAATAAACACATAAAAAGTGAAAAGTTGATCTACGAAAAACACGTCACATCAAGAACTATGACGAAAGTGAAGGTATTTTTCATACTTTCTAATAGAAAATAGGGTTAATGACTTATATTGTCAACGTACTTTTTCAAATTTCTAAATACCGCCAATATACTTTTTTTTAATGTTATTACCACCAACAAAAGTTTACATTTGTTACAAATACCACCAGTTTTCACAAATGTTACCGGCTATAGCCGGTTAACAAGTACAAAATGACTGCCACGTAGGCATTGTAGCCGGTCACTTATGATTATTGTATACGAAACATTTCCACTTCATTAAATATTTTACACCTCATTTACTAACACATTTCCACCTCATTAATTCCTACTATATAACACAACAACCCTACCACATTCACCCCCAATTTCACCCGCGAAATTTCCCCCCAAAATCTGACATGAACCCTAATTTTTAATCGTTGAAATTGGTTCGATTAACGTTCACCATGGGTAAAGGTTAGTGTAATTATCATTTTGTTCTTGTTTGTTACTCGTTTTTTGTTCTTTAATTGCACCCTAATGTAAAAATCCTTAATTTCAGGTAAACCGAATAAAAATCGTGTTTTCACTGTCAACCTAAAATACGACGGGGTTTTTACCATTGATCTGTTTGGATATATAAATGGTGATGAAAAGCAATTAACTGATTTGAACTTTGAAGGTATGTCTTATGAAGTTTTTAGGGAAATAGTAACCCGTTTGGTTACTAACATAGTGGAAAACTTGTATTATTGCAAAATACCCATTAATTTAGACAAGGTTTAACTGAACTAAAAAATGATGCGGATTTTCAGGACTTTTTAAGGGTTGGTTATGAAAATAAATGGGTTATTGATTTGTATGTTGAGCATTTGGGGTATGATGCATTAGATTTTGCAAGGGGAGCCACTAGGGAAGTTAGTAATGACTCTGATGGGTCTATTGATGCATATTGTTCTAGTGATGAAGATGACATAGATAATGTAGACTTTTTTAATGAAGGAGAAGATAATGTAGTGATTCAGAACAAAACTACAGCTGGCCCTTTTTTGAATAAGCTTTGTAGTAATGGTGGCCATTATAATGGTTTCGTAAATGAACCTATGCCTGTTAATATTGATGAAGTACCACTTTTGGAAGATCCTGAAGCCAGTATGTTAGCACCTTGTCACAAAGTTCAGAAGGGAGTTCTTTATCCTAAATTTGACCTCACAATTCCATGGGACAAACAACAACCTGAATTAGGCATGAGATTTTAGCATTCAGAACAATTGAAAATTTGTTTAGCCAATTATGGAGTAGCAAATGGGTATCAATTGTGGTATCAAAAGAATGATTTGAGACAAGTGTTAGTGTTATGTGGTAGGGATGTTCAAGAAGGCAGATGTGCAGGTTTTAGTAGTATGAAGAGTAAGGCAAGGAACAAAATTATTCAAAGAGGGTGAGGGAACAAGCAAAGATGGAGAAGGTCTAAGTGTTGCTTCAAAACAACCTAAGAAACTTAACAAGAAAACACTTAATGGTAAATCAATAAAAAAGAATGTGTCTGTTAGGATAACTAGAAGTAGTCAAAAAAAGAAAGGTGAGGGATCTAGCAAAGAAGGAGATGGTTCATTTGAAACACCAAAGGCAAGTATCAAAGGTGTTGATAATTTATAGTCACCTAAGTGTACTAAATCCAAAAAATCTAGTGAAAAGAAAAAAAGAACACCAGTTTGTGGTTTTAGATTGTGGGCATCCTGGATGCAGAGAGAAAACACATTTCAGATTAAGTCATTGAAACCTGACCATAAATGTTCTAGAAACTATAACCTAGGGTCTTTAGTAACCTATAGGTGGATAGCACACAAATTTGCAAAAGAGATTATTGCAGACCCTCACATGACTTTGTGGAAAATGAAAAATGCCATTAGAGAAAAATTTCGCATAGATGTCAGCCTTGGTCAATGCAGAAGAGAAAAACAAAGGGAACTTTTTGATTTTGAAGGAGGGTTGGTTGAGCATTATGGTAGGTTGTGGGACTATAGGGATGCTATCTTAGCATCAAATCCTGGATCAACTTGTGTACTTGAAGATGAAGAAAAAAAAAGTGGTAACTACTATTTTAGAAGAATGTATGTCTGTTTTAAGGGGGTCAGAGATGGGTGGTTAGCAGGGTGTAGAAAATTCATTGGTCTAGATGGTTGTTTTCTGAAACACACTTGTAGGGGTGAGTTGCTCACAACAATAGGAAGGAATGCAAACAATCAGATGTACCCAATTGCTTAAGAAATTGTCAAGGTTGAGAACAATATGAATTGGTGTTGGTTTTTATCTTTGTTACATGATGACTTGGACTTCCAACAAGGAAATGGATTGACAATTATCTCAGATGCTCACAAGGTATTAACAGATCTTTTAATCTTTTAAAATAGTAGTTACCACTATCTGTTTTACATCTGCTGTATAATAACTTCAAAATTTGCATGATACAGGGATTATTAGACGCTGTGTCTGATTGGTTCCCAAATGCTGAGCATAGAAAATGTACAAGGCATGTATTTGCTAACTTTAAGAGGAAATATAGTGGTCTACACTTACAAAGAATTTTTTGGAGAGCTGCTACAACCACACTGGATCAAGCTTTTACCAATAGGATGGAAGAGATCAAGACAATCAATAAAGATGCACATGATTATCTCATTGGAAGGAATCCAAACACTTGGTGCAGAGCATTCTTTAGATTGGAATCAAAGTGTCCATCATTTGAAAATGGTGTAACTGAAAGCTTCAATAAAGCAATACTTGTTCAAAGAACAAATCCAATCATCACTATGCTGGAAGACATAAGAATTTACATGATGCGAAGGATTGTTGCAATGAACAAACTAGCATTCTCACTGGAAGACACAATAACACCCTCAATCAGAAGGAGATTAAACTTCCTAATAGATGAACAAAGGTAGGGTTAATACACAAAAAAGTCACTAAACTTTACAAGAAAGTTCGCCTAAGTCACCCAACTTTCATTTTGTTCACTTAGGTTACTGAACTTTGAAACTTTATTCGCCTAAGTCACCCAACTTTCATTTTGTTCACTTAGGTTACTGAACTTTGAAACTTTGTTCGATCTGGTTACTGAACCTTTAAAATGATGACATTGCATATTTTATAGTTCAAAACGGTCCTTGTGGTTAGTCTGGTATCACGGATTTAGTCCATAAACCACTATTTCTGTTAGTTTGACCATTTCTATATGCTTTCGCCAGTTTTTCTGACGTTTTCGCCCGCTTTCATACATTTTTCTTCCGTTTTCGCCCATTTTTATTCGTTTTCGTCCGTTTTTATACGTTTTTATACGTTTTCGTCTGTTTTTATACGTTTTCGCCAGTTTTTCTTCCATTTTTGCCCGTTTTTATACGTTTTCGTCATTTTTCTTCTGTTTTCGCCCATTTTCTTTCGTTTTCGTCCAATTTTATACATTTTCGACAGTTTTCTTCCGTTTTTATATGTTTTTATGGAAACAGACTAAAACAGATAAAACTGACGAAAACAGAAAAGAATTGTGAAAACGTATAAAAACGGGCAAAAACGGAAGAAAAACTCGTGAAAACGTATAAAAACGGACTAAAATGTATAAAATCGGACGAAAACGGAAGAAAACGGGCGAAAACAGAAGAAAAATGGCGATAAAGTATAAAAACAGACGAAAACGTATAAAAACGGGCAAAAACGAAAGAAAAACTGGCGAAAACGTATAAAAACAGACGAAAACGTATAAAAAGTTTCAAAGTTCAGTAACGAAGTCGAACAAAGTTTCAAAGTTCAGTAACCTAGTCGAACAAAGTTTCAAAGTTCAGTAACCTAAGTGAACAAAATGAAAGTTCAGTAACCAAATCGAACAAAGTTTCAAAGATCAGTAACCAAGTCGAATAAAGTTTCAAAGTTCAGTAACCTAAGTGAACAAAATGAAAGTTGGGTGACTTAGGCGAACTTTCTTGTAAAGTTTAGTGACTTTTTTGTGTATTAACCCAACAAGGTACTGTTATTTTGTGTTAACAATTATGTTTGTTTAAAGAGTATGTGTAGTAACAAATGGTTCATCTACACAGGTTTTCGACAGTCATTCCTAGTGGATTTCAAGAACTGGAGGTTAGGAATGATAATGAGGCATATGGTGTGAATATCCACCTGAAACTGTGTATAAGGAAAGAGGTGGTGGTAGAGGGGCAAATATGTTGGTAGATGAAGAGGTATGAAGTTTATATATTGCCTAATAAAACACTTACAAATACGTCTTTTTGTTGTTTACCTAATCTTAAACATTTGACAGGTACTGACTGAGGAGGAAATCAGGAAAAATGTGGAACATGATTACATGGAGCTGTTACTATTTCATGAAGAGGAAAAGAGGATTGCAGAAGAAGAAAAAAGAAGAGAAGAACAAGATTGGGAGCATGATGAAGAGGCCTTGAGGTTAACACTTGAAGCAACAGATAGAGCTGAAAAGGAACACCAACAAAAAATCAAAGAAGAAGCAGAATTAGAGCTTAGGCAGCAGTGGTGGTACAGTGATGTGTATAGTCCAAATAGAGATGAAAATATGGAAACACAAGAAGGTAAACCAGTTGTCAAAGGTCAACCAGCTGAAAGGGGTAGCCCAGATGAATCATTTGATGTGGAACCTTTTAATAGGACTCCCAACACTGTCAATGATAATCTGGAAACACAGGAATCTGTTGTTAAACATTCAGAACAAGTTGCAGAAGAACAACAAGATGCAGATGCAGAACCAGTTGCAACTGAAGAAAAGGGAAAAGGTGTTGATACAAGTGCACCAGATGAACCAAAATAGAAGAGAGGAAGAAAAAAGAAAGCTGCAACATCTAACACAGACATGAGAATTTACCACAAGAACAGGGGTAGATCTGAGAGGAATTTTAGCATGCAGATGAAGAAAACTGGTTCTGGGTCAAATGGTGAAGGGTCAACAGCAGAGAAAGCATTCTCAGTGGAGTAGTATTGGAAGCTTTTAGTTCTTTATTGCATTCATATAAGTAGCTATCAGACATTATCATGTGGTATCTTTTGTGGCCCCAAACTTATTATATCTATGTCTTTTGTATTGTAATGGTTGAATTATGGTCTGGATGGTTGAATTATTGTCTTTTGTATTGTAATGGTTGAATATGTCTTTTGTATCATGAACCATTTGTTACATTCATGACAGTATATTGTCTGTTTTATCTTGTTTGTTTAATCTTGTATGACACCATATCAAAATCATGAACAAGAGCTGCAACAATAACATATTTTCTAGTGAAAAGTCAAAGCTACAACATCAAGAACCAAAACATATTTCCATTCATACCACCATTCCCAAAATACAAAAACAACAGTTTACATGATGTTCAATCCTACTAGAAACATACTTATTTGACAGCTAATACAACAACAAGAAGCAAAAAGAAAAGAAAACTTGTTGACTTCCAAAAAGTCAAACGGGTCATAAGTAAGGGAATAACTTGTTCTTGCAACTCCATTAACCTTTCTTCACGGGTCATCTCATTGTCAAGTTGATTTCTTTCATTTGGAGTAAGCAACCCATACATCTCATTCATTTGTGCCCTATACCAATCACTCTCAATTTCTGGATCGAACCAAATCCATGTCTCACATTTCTTTTTGACAAGTTTCTGCAATTCAAATGACAATTTATTGCATATATTCAGTTTAATTACATCATTAGTGAAATTAAACATCAAGAACTTACGCCACGATTTGGACAAACCAAGAAACGTCGACCCGGATTGGTTGGTGTCCATGATGTTAAAACCCTAACTGGAAGCTTGCAAGTACATAACTTGGAATTATTGTGACGATAATGAGACATTGAGGGTGTGATTTTTGGACTGTTATGATTTGGGGACAGGTTTAGGGTTAGGATTGATGTTTAGAGGAAACGGTTTATATTTGTGGGGATGGTTTTTTTTTACCGTTGGAAACCCGACCCATTGAGGCAACCCGATGACTAGGCAAAAATATTATCCACGTAGATAAATAAATACCATGTGGAAAATAAGTTTGTAATGTTGGTGGTATTTACAAGTAATGTAAACTTTTGTTGGTGGTAATAGTATTAAAAAAAGTACATTGGTGGTATTTAGAAATTTGAAAAAGTACGTTGGCAATATAAGTTATTAACCCTAAAATATAAAAAATGATTGTTATGACTACTTATATATCTAATAATTTGATTGATTGATTTGAATAAATAATTTGTCGGAATTTGGAGAGAAAATGTATATGATACAATTATATAAATAATTTATACATTAGTCATGTATTTAGGCATGTGTTTTAGGTCTAAATAGCACTACTCTTCCTAATTTAAGACTTGTTTTAAACAACATATCATTATAAGTACATTGTTACTTGACCTATAACTTTTCATCTCGAGTCAACTAGTTTTCCCAATTAGGCTGAAAGTAGTGGTGGCGAGTCACTTACCGTCACCTCAGCTTTCTCTCTCCTCTTATTTCCACTCACTCCCACTCACCATACATCCGTAGTGGTCAGCCTCACTCACCTTTCAATCCCATTTTTGTATTTAATTAAATACTTTATATTTATAAACCAAAAATGTAAATGTGAACATAAACGTATCAGAATAAAAAAACGTAAACGAACGAAATTAAAAACGTCAACGTATAAAATAAAAAACTTTTATTCAAAAAGTAAAAACATTACATAATTAAACATTACATAGATAAATAAAAAACGTAAACTAAAATAAAATACACAAACGTACAGAATTACAAACAATACATAGATAAATAAAAAAACGTAAACTAAAATTAAACATTACGAGACAAGTGTTCGACAAATCGGCACGAAGGTTTTGATGCGCTTGTGACGATCTAATGTACCTCATAACTTCTCGCACTTGTTCATCAGATCGTATGAGGTCGTTTGGTTGATGTGCTTCTTCCAGGAACCATTTGGGAGATATCGCCTTTTTTTTCTTTCCGAACCATATTATGTAATATGATGCATGTATACATCATATTCATTATTATGTCTTTTTTCATCCGTCGTGCGGGATTGGCTACTATAGCCCATTTCTTATTCAGAACACCAAACGCTCGTTCCACATCTTTCTTTGCCAATTCCTGCATTCTCTTATACCTTATTCGCTTATGGTCATCATCAGATGGCTCTGGAATCACTACAAAAAAAGTGGCTTTTTAGGACCCTTTGTGTGGGACGCTATGATAATGGAGTCCTAAAAAACTGTTTAATAGGACATATGAGCATTTAGGGTCCTTTTTAAATATTTGCTACTTAGGCAATGTCCTAAAAAGTTATATAATAGGATGGTCGATGATTTGGGGTCCTATTATCATATACCTTAATAGGACGCTTAAAATATGGATCCTAATAAATTACTTTATAAGACATTTAGTTGTTGGTGTCCCATTATGTGATAGTGTAATACGACACTTGATCACTAGATGTCCTATTATCATATACCTTAATAGGACGCTTAAAATATGGATCCTAATAAATTACTTTATAAGACATTTAGTTGTTGGTGTCCCATTATGTGATAGTGTAATACGACACTTGATCACTAGATGTCCTATTATGACATAACCTTAATAGGACGCTTAAAATATGGATCCTAATAAATTACTTTATAAGACATTTAGTTGTTGGTGTCCCATTATGTGATAGTGTAATACGACACTTGATCACTAGATGTCCTATTATGACATAACCTTAATAGGACGCTTAAAATATGGATCCTAATAAATTACTTTATAAGACATTTAGTTGTTGGTGTCCCATTATGTGATAGTGTAATACGACACTTGATCACTAGATGTCCTATTATGACATAACCTTAATAGGACGCTTAAAATATGGATCCTAATAAATTACTTTATAAGACATTTAGTTGTTGGTGTCCCATTATGTGATAGTGTAATACGACACTTGATCACTAGATGTCCTATTATGACATAACCTAATAAGACATAATAGGACACTTGAGTTTTGAGTCATAAGACATCAGTTAGTTAAAACGCTTATTCACAAAAAGTTTTATTATAGCAAAATTTAATAGGACCTTTGACACGTGGGTATTATAACGTTAACCTTTATAGGACGCTTATGTACAATGGTTTTATTATTGTACACCATAATAGGACATTTCATTTTTGAGTCATATAACATCATTTTTTTAAAACGATTATTTGCAAAAGTTTTATTATAACAAAACTTAATAGGACCCTTAAAGGATGCATATTCATTATGGTTTTATTACAATATACCATAATAGGACACTTGATACATAAGTCATAAAACATTAATTATTTAGAACGCTTATTCGCAAATGTATTATTAAAACATAAGTTAATATGACAGTTGATACTTGGGTACCATAGATTGATACTTGGGTACCATAGATTGATACACCTGCGTCTTTTAACATTAACCTTTATAGTACGCTTATTTGTTGTGGTTTTATTATCATACGCCATAATAGAACACTCCTTATTATGTGATAGTGTAATACGACATTGCATCTGGGGGGGGGGGGGGGGAGTTTGGGGGAGAAGTTGTGGATCGTGGGTTATATATATAGTTTTTTTTATTTTATTTTTTTTAAATAAAAGATGAAATTATATAATGAGTTATTTAGTTGGAGAAAAGAAATTATTGCATAATATATGCTATTTATTTAATTTATTCGGCTATGTCTTAAGTTTGTAGTGCCTGCAAAAATAACAAATGTATAAAAATACATTAGTTGTTGACTACAAAATAAGTATATTAGCTTAAATTTAATTTTAACTTGAGTAAATTATTTTATTACCTGACTCGTCATTCTTCGTGTCCTTTTTGATGATCCGATCTTAAATAAACAGTATCATCAAGAATTTCATCTTAACACTGAATACCACTAGAAAATGGAGGTAGCTCGTCAAACTGATTATAGTCGTCCTCGTCCACAACATCATCAACACCAACTACATGTCGTTTATCATGCATGACAATGTACCATCTCTTGTCTTTTAAGTCCTCGACAAAAAATACTTGGGTGGCTTGGTTTGCTAGAATGAATGGGTCAGATATGTAGCTATTTGTGAAAAGATTGACACACGTGAAACCATCCCTATCAACTTTAACACCTCCCATGTCATTGACCTATTTACACTTGAATAGGGGTATAACAAACAAATTGTAATCCAATTCCCATATTTCTTCAATGACACCATAATACGAATTTTTTGAGCTTGTCATCCTCGATGAATCTGTCATTGTTGAAATAATTGAGATAGCATATAAATTTCCAAAAATTTAGATATTGAGATAGTATTTCGTTCGGCATATTCAAAAAATCACCAAGACTGGTTTTATAGTAATCAACCGGTGTCTATAAGTGGAATATAATACAATCGGTTTCTTAAAAGAAACCTGTGTCTTTACTAATCTTCTAAGACCGGTCTCTTTCGCAGAACCAGTTTTTCTTAATTTTTATATTAAAGAGAGTGGTTATTCTATGACAACCGGTTTTTTACACTTTCCTTAACCCATATTTTTTACAATAGGAATTGGTTATTATATAACCAGTTTCTATTAGGGGATGTTTATGTTCTTTTTTGTGGTAGTGGCTATTGCTTTTTGATTATCCTGAGTTAATTTGGTTGTTGAGAATTGATCTTGTTTGCATTAGCTTCTTCTTACATCCTTTTAGCTTTTATTAGCTTATCATCATTGTTGATATTGCGTTTTGCTCCTTAATAGCCCACTGTTTGATTTAATAAGCTGTTTCTCAGCTTATTTGTAGTTTTCAAATTAGTTCTCTTTTCAAAAATAGCTTATTTATTAGTGCTTAATAGCTTTTTAAAAGAAAAACAAAAAAAAAAAGAAAAAAAAAAGAGGAAAAAGTGCACCAACTGGGATTCGAACCCTGGCCACCCAGCTCACCACACACACACGTTACCATCATGCCCTTGGGTCTTTTTCATTAGACACTTGCAGCATTTTTCTTTTAAGCCTTCTTTTCCTTATTTGCTTATAAACTGTTTCAGCTTGTTACAGCTTATTCATATTAGCTTTTTCAAAGTTTTTAATTTTCTTATCTTCTAAATAGTTTAAAGTTTTTACCAGAAATATTTCATAATTTTCTAAATAGTTTTGCTATTTTTCTTGATTTAATTTATTTTATTTAGCTTTTAATTCATAAAAAATTTAATAAAAAAATATATATATATAATTCTTTTTTCTAAAATTTTCTTTTACTAATTAGAATTTAAGAAAATTAATTTTGCATCCCTAGAGTTATTATTTCATAGACTTTACGTTTTAGGTTCGGGTTTTCCCGGTTTTCGTCATGTAACTCCGGTAGTACACTTGGGTCATAAGATACCGGCACCGGTTGGTCCATTATATGAACCGGTGATATTGCCCTGTTGTCGTCCTTTATGATAATATTGTGCAATATACAACACGTTTCGACGACTTTTCCAATCTTTTCTTTCTCGAAAAACCGGAGAGGACGATCCAACATCATCCATTTTCCCTTAAGCACACCAAAAGTTCGTTCGACATCTTTTCTTGCCGCCTCTTGTAGTCGCGTGAATTTCTTTTCTTTCGGGTCAACTGGATGCGGATACGCTTTAACAAACGTAGACCACTTAGGATAAATCCCGTCGGTAAGATAATAGCCACGTTTGAAATAGCGCCCGCGTAAAACAAATGAACTATCTGGAGTCGTTCCATTTTGGGCAGTAAGATACAACGGAGACTGATTAATTCAACACATTGATATTGTTGTTTGACCCGGAAAGTCGGAAAAACGAATGCCAAATCCACATATCCTGCGAAGCAACACATTCAATCATAATAGTCGGCACTTTATGATCACCTCGCGTATATTGGCCTCACAAATGCCTAGGACAATTCCTCCATTCAATATGTGTACAATCTAGGCTACCAAGCATCCCCGGAATGTGATGTCTTTCTTCATGCGCCATTTGGATGACTGCGACGTCATGGGAAGTCGGCTTACGTAAGAACTCTCGACGATATAAATGAATGACCGCATCACAAAAATATGTAAGGCACTCGCGTGATGTTCTATCGGCCATTCCTAAATATTCATCAAACTTATCCGGGGGATCACCCGTTGAGAGTTGTTTAATTGCCGAAGTGCATTTTTGTATCGCCGTGAAGCTTTTTTTACCGCCCGTCGAAGCTTTGTAATGAAAGTCTTAAGGATGCTAGAAGTCTCATACTTGGTGTTGATAATGTTGTTGACGAGGAAGAATACGACCAGTTTGACGAGCTACCACCATTTTTAGCGGGTATTCTACCGATAGATGGTGACACCACATACTTACGATCTGACCATGATGAAGGATTATGGGTTGATACACCCGGCGCTAAACGAAGGTTTGTATATATTATATAATTCCTATTGTTAAAAATAAATTAATAAATATGTTCAGTTTGTTAATTATACTTTTGCTTGCAGGAAAAAGTGAACGACCAAGAAAAGAGTTTCAAGAAATCTAAGAAGACGTTTATTTGTTTTATTTATTTGTTTCCAAAAATTTGTAAACTTTTAACTTCTTCAAATATTTTGTTTACATTTTATTTTAACTTTGAATTTTATGTTGTGTTATGAAAATTTTGGCTAATATAATTTTCCCTCCCACTGTTTTAAGTTGACCGCCCAAAAAATTTTCCGCCCCCATCTTATCCTAACCCTAAAATCCCTATCTCTCCTACAAGAACAATAGTTATTCAGTTCTTTCACCAAAAGACTCATCTCACCTTCATCTCAGATCTGTCATCGTCATCATTCTATAAATCCAAATCACAAACAATGGATGAAAAGACTGTTACCTTCTTTCTTCTATATACCATATTTCTAAACTTACTTATGTAGGCTTAATCCTCTTGATTTGTTGGTTTATAAACAGGTCAGATGGAGAAGAGGTCGTGGTTGATAACAAATACATCAAGGAAAACATTCCAGTTCTGGTAACTTTTCATCTTATTTAAATCAAGTATTTTGTGTTTGGTAAATAGTTTTAACTATCGAATCTCTACTATTTCTAGATGATTGCTGTTAATTATGGATCTGGGTGTATATGGGATCTTTCTATTTCTCGTTACTTTACTCGCCTTTGCTGGAGTTTATTCCATTTATTCTGTTATTAGTCACCTGGTTAGCATTTTTTTTTCATCTTCATTTATTTATTAATTTTTAATTATTTAGTTTAATTGAACTTCATGATTAGTGTAAAGTTGTACATTATGAGTCAAGGTAATATTGCGAGCTTATTAGATCTATGGTAATGTGGTATTCTTATTTATTTTAATTAGTTTAATTGAACTGCACTAGGACTGATTAGTGTATATCAATAATGTTTATGTAATATGACTAAATACGGGTTTTGTGAATCATAACAATCACCATGAGAAATTGCAAGGTGATGGTAGGTGAATATCAATAAACGATCAAGATGATAATGGAAAAAGCGGATATTCTGATCCGTCAGGGCTCCAAATATATTAATGGCATGAAAAAACTTGTGTATTTAGAATATTGACACACAAAAGCTAAGATATTATAAAAATCACTGCATATGGATTCCATAAGCATAACCAGGTAAAGGAAGATGCAAAGGTAATTGCTTAAAGAATAAATTCTTATTAAAATGGAGGGATTATACAATGCTTATTAACTGTTTGCTACTTTTTTGTTATAGTCTTTGCCCCTTGCTATTTACTATTCTTTTTTCTGCTGGTTTAATGTTATTTTGTGAATGTTAATTATATCTGATTGTATATATAACGCACAAGGGGTACGTTTTAAGTGTTTTTATAAAATGTGTAAGTGCTTATTATAGAGCAAGTAAACATTTAAAAACAAGTTTGTTTGTTGCAGGCTTATTTGTTAAGGCAGTAAAATAGATGTCTAGAAAAATAGAAACCTAGAGGTGGCTCACTCTTTTTCTTGTCGATAGGGGTCACTTGGAATGTCCCACCAGCAAGCTCTAGCTCATGTTACAACACAGGCTGCACAACTGCAGCTTATACCAACCAGCAAGCTCTAGCTCATGTTGCTTTATATATAATATATGTTTGAATCTGATTATAACTGATATATATATGGCTGAGGAGCTTGAACCCAAATGATATTGTTGGTGGTGCAGAGCTTGGACGAGGATGGTGTGAGGTAAACGTTCAAGTACCAACAAAAAGAGATGAAATTTTGGTGAGACCCTATGGGTTATTTACCACAATTGAAGACTGTGTTGGTGCAACCATAGCATGGCCTTGTCCCTTTATCTCGGTATGTCTTTGTTAATCTTGTGATACCAATAATTTTACTAACATGGACCTTAATGCTTATACATGGGTGTTCATTTGTAGGTGGCCCATGAGGATTGAGAGAGATGATGCATGATGACCACGGACTAAGCTTCTTGTTGCGTTAATGTATTGTTTAATGTTAACAGACTTTATGTTAGATTCTGTCTACCTTATTTATGTTTAGTGCTTTTGTTATGACAATTGGTAATTTGAAATACAATTTCCTTTTATTCATTTAATATTTAGTTGATGTTTTATTCATATCGTAATAATATAGTGTGCATGGTGAAAATAGCGTACTATCATATGACTTGTCAGGACTTTTAAATTGTCCTATTAAACTTATTAACCGTCCTAACAATTAACTTAACATTGAAAAAGTGTCCTAATATGTTGTTATTAGGACGTTATTTAGGTTGTTAATAGACATTTTATACGACCAAAAAATTGGTTTCATAATCTTCTTTGAGATGTTAGAACCCTTTTCTTGGTCCTAAATTAGCTATAATGTTATATGATAAGCGTCCTAACAATTATCTTTTAAGTACGCTTGTATGTGTATCAAAAGATTAAAATTAGGTAACAACGTTTTACAACATTGTAAAAGTGTCCTAATATGTTGTTATTAGGACGTTATTTGCTTGTTCATATACATATTATGCGACCATAAATTTGGTTTCATAATCGTATTTGGGATATTAGGACCCTTTTCTTGGTGTTAAAGTAACTATAATGGTATATGATAACCGTCCTAAGAATTAACATTAAAGGACGCTTGTATGTGTATCAAAAGATTAAAAGTAGGTTACCACATGTTAGAACATTGGAAAAGTGTCCTAATATGTTTTTATTAGGACGTTATTTGTGTTGTTTATAGACGTAAAATGCGACCATAAAATTGGTATCATAATCTTATTTGAGTTATTAGGACCCTTTTCTTGGTTGCTAAAATAGCTATGATGTTACATCGTAAGCGTCCTAACAATACTTTTAGGACGTTTTTATGTGTTTCAAAAGATTAAAAGTAGGTAATCACATGTTAAAACAATGTAAAAGTGTCCTAATATGGTTTTATTAGGACGCTATTTGTGTTGTTCATAGACATATATTACGACCATAAAATTGGTTTCATAAGGGTTAGGACGCTTTGGACCTATTACAAACGCTCGAGATGAAACGCTTTCATCCTTGGTCCTATTAAATGAAAGGTCCTAAAAAGTACCATTTTATGACGCTTATGGGGGTCCTAAAAAGCCATTTTTCTTGTAGTGAATCGTCTTAACGAGTGGCGCCAATTCCGGATATATCCCGTCAACAAGATAATATCCCCATGGGTATGTTATGCCGTTAGCCACAAACGGAATCTCTGGTGCCTTTCCTTGTTTAAGATCGTTAAATAAAGGGGATTGTTGTAGAACGTTGATGTCGTTGTTGAACCCAGAAACACCAAAGAAAGCATGCCATATCCATAAATCTTGTGACGCAATAGATTCCAACAAAATGAATGGATTCGAACCATGATCACGTCTAACATATGCCACTTTATATGCGTTCGGACAACCAAACCACTCCCAATCTATACAATCAAAGCTTCCTAACATCCCCAGAAACCCGTGTACCACTTCATGATGCCGATAAAGCTTAACAACATCAGTCATAGTCAGTTTCCTCAAATACTTTGGTCCAAAAATTTCTATAACAAAATTACAAAAATAATCAAGAGATTGACGAGAAGTTTTGTCACTCATTTGCAGATATTCGTCTAAAGCATCAGGAACTGTGCCGTATGCCAATTGACGAATTGCGGCGGTGCACTTCATCAAGGGTGAAATGCCTTCTTTCCTGGTACAATCGACATTATCAGTAAAGAATGGACAATGAGTAGTTACCTCATGAACTATTCAGTTGAAAAGAGATCGATTCATTCGAAACCTCTTTCGGAATGTACGTGCATCGTAGAACGGGTTATCACTAAAATAGGCGGTGATAACATCAGATAGTCCTGATATTTTAGTGTCAATTTCCCCCTAATATGCTCATCATTTGTATCACTTTACTTGATTATATACTCTTATTCGTTTATATTCCGTTTTCAGGTAAATAATGAGCATAGGAACGAAGAGACGCGGATTTGGAAGGTTATTAATGCTATTACACAAAAGTATGCTGACCAGACAGAGGTTACGGCGTAAATCCCCACTCCACTTACGCCGTAACAAGGATTTACACTAGAAGACAAAGTCAACGCTGACCAATGTTACGGCGTAACTCACACATAGGTTACGCCGTATATATATTTCAAAGACTTAGAAGAATTTCGTGGTTCAAGGAGTTACGGCGTAACCATTTCCATGGTAGCGGCGTGAAGTCGTTAACGAAAGTTCTACGATCGTAACTTATCTCTAAGTTACGTCGTAACATTATCACTGAGGATAAGATCGTCCTAGATTTGAAGGTTACGGCGTAACTAACCCTAGTGGTTACGCTGTAACATAGTCGAGGCTATAAATACAAGCCCTAATTCCGCATTTTTACATATCTTTTCCACACACAACAACCAGAGAACGTTTTTGGGCTTCAAGGAGGACGATATTCAGCAGCATTCAAGTCATTTCCAAGGGAGCATTCACGCCAATCTATACATAAGTTTTAGTATTTCATATTACATTTGTGTATTTGATTTGATGTCGCTCATTATCATGTTAAACATTGAATTTCCAGCATTTATTAATATGAGCGGCTAAACGCCTTTGGTGTTAGCCTAATTATGAAATTGTTATTACCTTGATGTAGTTTTATCGTTTTCATATTCGCTTTATATGTATGTTTTATTTGTTTATTCGTAACCACCCTTGTTTCGGTAGCATGGAGGTTTGGTAGTATCTAGGACCTAGAAGAATTGACCATAGGACCCTAGCATAATAGGTTGCGAGTATTGGTAAGAATTGACAATAGGACTACCATTATCTGGTGTGAGAATGGACCAAAGGATCGCCTACCAAAAGGAAGTGCTTAAGAAGTTAGGAGGGACCTAAGTTCTGACAGGCCGGGTTTCGTAGAATAAATCTTAAATCGTAGCGGTGCTTAATGACTCTTCCGTAGGGTAAACCCACGAACTCTAGTAATAAGTAGGTTACGGAATAGGACGCTAAGGGAAATAGGCTAGACAAATTGACCATAGGAGTCTAGTGACTTTAAACCCCATATGAAGCGATATAAAACATTAACTAGAAAACTTAGTCATGGCATAACAAGATTAGTAATTAGGCTAGCACATTTCTCTCTACTGAATATCTATTCCACTTTATTTGCTTTCGTATTTTATTTCATTTCTTAGTTTAATTAATCAATTCATAAAACCCCCTTTAAAATTTGTGACACTTAGAACTTAGATTAGATCCACACGCATAGCTCTTTGGACGACCTCGGCTTTACCGAATACTACACTACACACGACCGGGTACACTGCCTGTTAGTGCATTAGGTAGACCATAGGTAGACGAGACTTTATAAATATTAAAACCTGGTCAGAAATCCTGCATCAAGTTTTTGGTGCCGCTGCCGGGGAGCTATTTTAGGATTTTGTTTAAGTTTTAAAATTTTTTGTTTAATTTTCATCTCACAATTTCTATTTCTCTAGTTTCAGGTACCATGGGTGAAGTAGACATCGACACGCTTACCCTCGAAGAATACCTCGCTTTAACGCGATAGGAACAAGGGCCTGGTGTGGTTAGGTCGGTGATTGGAGCTGATGTTCAGTTCGAGATCAAGAATCATTTCATAAGGAAGTTAAGGAAAGACCCCTTTTCAGGAAACAAGACTGAAGATGCTCACGGGCATATTGATAATGTCTTGTACATCGTGAGCCTTTTCAACATTCCTGACCTTTCTCACGATGCGGTTATGCTCCGAGTATTTCCAATGACACTCATGGGAGCAGCAAAAAGATGGATTGATAGGTTGCCAGCTGGAACTGTCAGCACATGGGATCTCTTAAAGAGATCATTTATTCAACGGTACTGCCCTCCTTCGAAGACGGAAAAACAACTTGAAGAAATTCACAACTTCAAGCAAGAGGGTGATGAGAAATTGTACCAAGCTTGGGATAGGTACAATGATCTCCTTTTCAGGTGCCCAACTCATGACTTAAACATGCAATAAATAGTGAAAATCTTTTACAAACGTATCAACATTGCAACTAGAAAAATGCTTGACTCTCAAGGGCCGATCCTCGGGATGATTCCTACTCGAGCCCTTGAAGCTATTCAAGACATAGCAGACTATTCTTAGAAATGGCACGATGGAGGAAGTAGCAGAAGTATTGGTGGTAACATGGATGGTATTTCGGTAATTACCAACAAGCTAGAGAGTCTTGGTAGAGACATGAAGAAATTAAAAGAAAATGTGCATGCTATTCAAGTAGGATGCGAAACTTGTAGAGGAGCTCACCTTGCTAAAGACTGCCCTTTGAAAGAAGAGAAGAGAACTGAAGAGGTCAAGTATGGAGAAGGAAGACCCTTTCAAGGGAACAATAGCAATGGGTATCGAGTGGGACCACCTGGTAACTATAATAGAGCACCTTATGGAGAAAAGAGATCTAACCTTGAGGAAATCATTGATAAATATCTAGAAGACTCCACCAAGAAGCAAAATGAGCAAGATGCATGGTTGAAGAGTTTTCAAGAGACCACGAACAAGAGCCTAATTAATCATGATGAATCTCTCAAAAATCTTGAAGCTATGATAGGAAAGTTAGCTGACGACATCAGTATGAAGGATGTGATGGAGGGAAGCAATACACCCGTGGGATCGTGCAAGGCTGTCTTTGCTAACAATGAGGTAAAAAAAATCTCTGATGACACTCTAACAATACAAATCAAATTTGTTGATATAAATAATGCCTAAAAACATTATCAATACTTATTCATATCTATATGTTTTGATGATCACAAAATGTAAACTCATCAAACATAAACTTATTAAGTAAACAAGTATTTAGTTGGAAATATTCATTTCTACAACTTAATCACTTAAGGTATGATTGAACAAATGCTTAATGCATTATATGATCAAAGGAACATTTTCTTAATCACTAGATTTTTTATAAAATGACCCAAAACATTTTATATCTTTTAGAAAATCATTTTTGGTATTAAATAAAAATATTTAATCTTTTATAAAATTATGAATTCAAATTTTCAACCAAAAATGGTAAAAATGTTCCAGAAAAACCTTCCCCAAAAAAGACAAATCTGGCAACGGTCAGATGGGCGGCCCCCTTAAATATACAAGGCGGCCCCCTTAATTTTAATGGGACCGCCCCGCTCCTCCAGCTGTCCAGATTTGCCTATAAATACTGGACTTTCCCTGGACTTTTTCCTCACCTTTTGCACCCCAAACCTTTTGTTCTAAATCTCCTCTAATCCTTGTAAATCCTTTCTAAAATCCTTTGATCATATTCTATTAAGCATTGGTTTCCAAGTGATCCAAGCTTCTACCACCCAAGTGCAAAAGAAGAATACTCCTTCAACCACTAGAGAAGAAGTATTACAACTTAGTATCATCTTGCTATCTAAGTTGTTTGTGTAATCATTCATTCATTTGTGTATAAGTTGTGTATATTTGTTAGATAGGTGTGAACATAATTGATTAGGCTAGATTAGTGTGTAAGTAGTCAAGTTGTAAAGAAGTGAAGGTGTGTAAGTAGTGAAGGTGTGAAGAAGAAGAAGAACAAGAACATACAAGTAGTGCTAGGTAGTGAAGTAAGTGTGAAGCTATTGTGAAGAAGGTGTGAAGTCGTGAAGAAGTTGTGAAGAAGGTGTGTAGTTGTAGTAAAGAAGTTGTGAAGAAGTCGTGAAGAAGAAGTTGTGAAGTAGTTGTGATTTAAGTTGTGAGATTGGTTCTAGCTACGATTAGAACTCGACATCTAGCTTTGTGTCGTTAAACCGGTGTAAGCGAAAGTTGTGTAAGGTTTTCTTCGCCATAAGGGATCTTGTTGACATAGTGTAGAAAACTCTCGAGTTTGGTGCTCGGGGAGTGGAGTAGGGCAAGGAAGGTGTCCTTGTAGCCGAACCACTATAAATCTCTTGTCTCTCGGTTAGATCTTTCCATCTCTATCTTGCATTTCATTTCATTACTTTATTTGCCTTGTTAATTTAGATTTATTTATATTTGTTCATATTGTTCAAGAGTTGAGTTCACATAAATTCGAATCTAAGTTTTGATAAGTAAATAAAGTTTTCATAATAAAATTAAAAAAACGTAAAACTATTCAACCCCCCCTTCTAGTTTTCCACAATTGGTATCAACAGCCACGTCAAACAAGATTTTTAAAATAAACTGTATTTTAAAACTTGAAACGATCTATGAATCTGAAAAATATTTAGATGGGCAATCCATGCAAAGACCACCACTATTTGAGAGTGATGGTTTTCTTTATTGGAAAAATAGATTCGAAACTTATGTGAAATCAAAAGATCTTGATCTTTGGCATGTTATTACCTATGGTGATTTTCCCCCTATTCAAAATAATCCTTTAACTAAAATAGATGAAATTGTACCTTTTGAAAAACAAAATGATGATTTGAAAAAGAAACTAGCAAAAAATAATGAGGCTAAAATGGTAATTTATAATGCGTTACCTCGTAAAGAATATGAACGAATTTTTATGTGTCAAACCGCAAAAGAAATTTGGGATTCTTTACTAATCACTCACCAAGGTAATAGTCAAGTCAAAGATAATAAAATAGATCTTCTTGTTCAACAATATGAACAATTTACGATTCCGAAAGAGGAATCAATAGATAATGCTTTTGCTAGGTTTAACACTATCATCACAAGTTTAAAAGCACTTGATGAGAATTTTTCTAGTAAGAATTTTGTTAGGAAATTTCTTAGGGCTCTTCATCCAAAATGGCGGGCTAAGGTTACGGCGATTGAAGAATCGAAGAACTTGTCAACTCTTCAACTTGATGAGTTGATCGACAACTTGAAAGTCTACGAAGCAATAATAAAGAAAGACTCCGAGATGGTCAAAGGAAAAAGAGAGGAAAGCAAGTCAATTGCATTGAAAGCTAGGAAGGAATCTAGTGAAGAGGATAGCTCAACCTCCGAAAGTGATAACGAAGAATATGAAATGGCCGTAAGAGAGTTCAAGAAATTTCTAAAGAGACGGGGAAGATTCACAAGACAACCACGAGATGAAAGAACACCGCTTCAAAGAAATAGGAATGATAACTACGGGAAAAGAAAGTGCTTTTGATGTGGAAGCCCAAACCATCTCATTGATGAATGTCCAAAGCCACCGGGTTATGATTACCAAAGCGCCTTTGTTAGTGGAGCATGGAGTGATAGCGACAAAGACGAAGCGGACAAAGCAAACGACAAAAAATGTCTTATGGCAAAGACATCAAATGAGGTACTTTCCGAAACCGAATACTTTAGTGACAAAAATCAATCATTAGACGAAAAAGACCTAGATAATGAATATAATAGGTTATGCAAATTAGGTCAAAAAGTCATAGCTAAAAATAAATCACTAAAACACATTAATAATCGATTAGAAAATGAAGTACTCGAATTAAAAATTAAACTACAATATTTAGAAAAAGGAAAAGAAGTTTTTATAGAATATAAAACATGTCTAGAGGTCAAAAATGAAAACGAAAAACTTAAGGATGAAATTTCCAAACTTGACAAGTTTAAAAATAGTAGTAACTCACTTAAGAAAATAATAAGTGGTCAAGGAACTTCGGGAGATAAAACCGGTCTAGGATTCAACTCAAATAATGTTTCAACTAGTGAAAATAAAAATGTAAAGTTTGAATGTCAATCTAGTAAACAAAAACCATTAGAGTCAAAACCTAAGTATATACTTATAAAAGATAGAAAAATACCTATTGCGAGTGATGAGTAAGTAAAAAGTCTTTATAAACCATCATTAAAAGCCAGAACCGGATTTTCTAAACCGAAATTAAGATCTAAAACTCCACCTCCTAATAGACCAAATAATCCTCATCCTCGGTCTAAAACCCCTCAACCTAGAAGAAATCAAGGTAGACAAAACTTTCCTAATAATAATAATCACCCAATGTGGAATTATGCACTTCAACCAAGTTTCAACCCTTGGGGAATACTTTCACCATACATGCAAATGCAAACCATGTTTGGTTCAAACAATTTTGGACAAATGGGACAATGGGGACCAAGTGGCTAAATCGTCACTCATTGAATAATTCGGAAACTCCCTCTATGATTGGCTTCTATAAGTCAATATATCACCTTGAAGTATTTGAAGAAAAGCTGGAAATAAGGTACGTTCTCTCTTTAAATTTCATGAGTAGTTACTTCATACATATAGTCTTATTAATCATTGCCTTAGGATATGCTTAGTTTGATAGGTTGCATTGCATTCACTCTTTTAGTTATATCCGTTTTATGATTTAATATACTAGAAACCCTTTAGTTAGCCCCCTAAGTATTAAATGAAGTATTCACTGTCGAACTCATTTAGCCTTCTCAAATTTAAAATGGAAATCTTCTATGTCCACTATTAGTAAACTCATGGTGATGAAGTGAAATGAGTTAAGTGGATTAATCATTAACATAGAAGTAAGATTAGATCTCTCGCATTAGAAAACTATGGATGAAACAAGCTCTCGTAGAATATGGCATCAAGTTAGATAAGTGTGCGACAATAAAGGAGCCATAGATGTTAGGTTATATCCCATTCAACACTCTCCGCGTCAAACATATAGAATTTCGTCATCATTTCCTTATGACCACAGGATATGTAGAAAAGGGTAGCATGTGACAATAGCCTTAACTAATTCCCTTGAGCATGAGATCTTTAACAACCATTTTTTTAAATCTAAGATTAATGGTATTTGTTGTAAAAAATCTAGTATCTTTAAAAATATACAGAAACTTCACATTTTGGAAAAATGGTTTTTTTTTTATGACTATTTCACTTTTCTATTAACACATTTTACTATCTCATTTTTCTTCTTAATCTATGTCCATAATTGTAAAACCCAAAATTTAACACAATCCGAAATGACTAAAGTGCCCTCTAATTTTGAAATTTTAAGAACTTATAAAATACGCTATAAATTAAAACTTGGGTTATATATCATGTTATGACTCGAAACCATATGATATGAACATAAAGCCTAAATGATTAAATCCTTGGATCACAAATAAGATTACAAAAAGCTTTGAACTATGACATAACTAATATAATGCTTAACGTTAACTTGCAAGCTACTACTAAGAATATTTCACACGTTTACATGTATTCCATTTGGGCCGAAATTTTGATTAGGTAATCATGAACATAAGCTTAGCCCAAGTGATAATTACAAATCAATCATAAGCCCATTATACTTGATCTTTTCCTTGTTTAGCCCAAACTACAAACAATCGGTCCTTCATAAATCCCTTTATACCGAAAATTTTACAAACCCTAGCTCCCTCTCTCACAAAAAAATCCGGCCTCCCTCTTGTTCTCTCCCATTCGATCCAGTTGCAGCAGCCAAAGGAGGATTTTTGTTGTGTTCTTGTTCATTCGTATCATAGGTAATCTCCTTTTCATCATGTTTGATCCATACGAATCGTGGGAGCAAACCCTAATCGAATATTTTTGTTTCTTTTGTGTTCTTGTCGTGCGTACCAAAGAAGAAGGAAGGAGACAATTTTTGGTGAATTGATTTCTGGTGTTCTCATTCTCTGTTTGGTCATCGAGGGTATTGTATCATCCTTCTTGTGATTCTTGTTTTCGTTTCATTGATGTTTTGGTCATTAAAATATATATGATGATAAAAGATTCGCATAAAATCATAAAGTTATTACATAAAATAATGAAACCCTAATATGTATGAATCGAATTGTTATATGAATCTGAATTTAAATTGATATGAACATGTTAAAATATGTAAAGATCGACCTAGATATGTATTAAACTTAGCAATAATCATTTTACGTCAAGATATGATCATTTGTGTATCAAAACCCTAAAAGGTTATATGGAATAATGAGAACTGCCACTGATCTGAAATTTAGTCCAAATTTAATCGATTGAATCTTGATGATAACTAAGTGTTTTTGGGAGCTTTTGGAGTCTAGAAGTAAGTTCAGAAAAATAGCTTTCTGTGAAAATTAATCTCGTGATTTTTAGAGGTCTGGAAGGCATCTTTTTGATTTTTGGAAAATTAAGTGTCAAATCGAATTCGTATGTCTGGAAAAACAGTCCGTGTTTTTCATTTTTTCATTTTCAAACCACGTCGAATTAGAAGGTTTCCTTCGAACTGAGTAATAATTCATATATCTAGTAATTACTGGAATGTTTTTAGATTTTTATAAATTTTCTAGATGGGTTAAAGAAATAAAAAGTTTTCGGGTGTTTCATCAGATCCGATTCCGAACGTGTTTGGGAAATTGATTTTTCATTCGTATCTATGCTACTTAATAAAATATGGGAAAATTAGGGTAAGTTCTTAAAACATATAGGTACGTGTGTGAATTTTTGGGAATTTTATTTCTGAGTTCTTATATGGATCATAAATTCGGCGAAACAGTACTAATTCATGTGTAAAATCTGTTAGAAGTTTAAAAGATATTAAAAAGGTGTTAGGTGTTTATTTTTCAAACTAAAGGGTTTAAATGGTCATTTTTCTGAAACTAAAGGACTTAACTTGTAAAAACATGTAACTTGGTAATATTTACATTTTACACCCTAATCTTATCATAATGACACTATAACCCCTAAACTTGTGATAATTGCATAATAAACCCTAAAATTATGAAGACCACATTATGAACCCTAAACTTATGTAAATATCATTATGAACCCTAAACTACTAATATTGCCACATTTGATACTTTAAACTTAGTAAATGATAACCTTGAATATTCTTAATACGGAAACCTCCAAAATATGAAAACTTACTAATTCGGGAAACCTGCTAAAAAGGGAAAGTATACTCAAAAGAGTAACTTAATTAAATTGGACTTAAAGTAATATATGATTATTAATTCGTATAGGTTCCATGAAGCGGGAGTGACCCGGTGTCTCGTGAGTTATCTTTAGTTTGTTTTGCTATCGAATAAGGTACAGATATTCTGACCTTCTCACAGGTTTCTCATGAACTCTTTCTCTTTTATATCTTGTTTCCCTTGAACCTTGCTATGCTTCCCTTGTTCTGTGAACCCTGCTATGTTTCCCTGGATTTATGAACCTTGCTATGTTCCCTTTTGTATTGTGAACCTTTGATATGATCCACTTGATTTGAACCTTATTATGAACCCTTGCTATGATCTCTTGTTCTGAACCTTGAATTGAATCTCTGTTATAAACCTTGATCTGATATACTTGAAATGGAAACTTGACTCGAACATTAATATAAACTTTGATCTGATATACTTGAAACGGAAACTTGATCTGAACCACTTGATATGAAACTTGAACTTGAACATCTGATACTTGATACTTGACCCTTGACCCACAGTTTGATACTACGAGCCACTACTTGTTTCACTAGGCATGAGGGTTTCATGTCCTTGTCATTGATGCACCGATGACTTGACTCTAGGGTAGGAGAGTGATGACCTATCCCGTCCCTGACCTGACTTGACTTGTTACGTAGAGGAAGAATCTGGCCTACTGGGGGTATGGATGCATCCTAGATTTGATCTGTTTTGTTTCTGTTTATCTGTTATATATCTGGTGACTGATGGTGTGTGCGATACACGTCTTTCACATATCTGGGAGTTGATCACTACATTTGGTTACTGAGGCCACCCCTCATATTATCTGGTTATACAAGAGGTCTCCCCTCTATATGCTTATATGGTTACATTATTATGATATGATCTGTTCTAGGCTCGTGGTGGATTTCTGTTTCCTTTTCCTTTACTCTTATTCATTATTTATTCCTTAACTCTTATTATATCTGCATGACCTTTATTTCTGTTACTCTGTACTTTTCTCTATTACTGCTTTGTTATCGTTATATCTGTTCACTGAGCTCTAGTAGCTCAGCCGCATTTTCTTTTCCTGCGGCAGGTATTTATAGCTAGGAGCTGGGTATTGCTTTGGGATGAGAGCTATTTGAGTGAAGCATTGACCTTAGTCATCTTAGTTTGCCATTTTGGATTTAGACTTGTTTATGCCATTGTTTGGGCACTTGGATTATTATGTACTTCTGTTATTTTCCATCTTGCACTTGATATAAGTCGTGTTGACTTATTTTCCTTTGATTATTAATGTTAAGACTTCCGCTGTTTTGTTATTAAATGATCTGATATGAAACCATTATTGTGACATCTTTACCCTTGTCGGGTCGGGGTGTTACAATTTATGGTATCAGAGAGACAGGCTGCGACTCGTAATACATTTACCCTTGGCCTGTGAAGTTTGGACCATTAAGTTTCCACTGTAGGCGCTCGTAAGATAACCTTCGAGGATTTGCTTTAGGATCTCCCCATAGGAACATAAGTTATGACCGGTGAGGAATGGGTAGACTAGGACATCTATGTAAGCAGCATTGCTTCCGCATTACTCTGATTCGTGCCTATGCCTTTAGATATGCCTTGTAAGAACATTTGTTTCAGAAACTAGAAAATTTTGCAACATAAGTTTATAACCAAGTAAGATTGGAATACCTCAGAAACTACATGAATACCTTGCACCATTTAAGTTTCACTTCCTGATTTTGATCTCCACTTCCGACCTATTTGATGAACAGTTTGATATCTCTCCGACCATCTCAAAGGTCATTTAACCCTAATGTGTTTGACACATTCTGTGAATTCATTACGTATGTTGGATATAAATGTATCATCTGATACTACTCAGTCCTGCAAAACCCATTACTACTCCTATGAGAACCCTTGTGATTATTAACCACGGATATAGGAAGTTTTGTTCCATTCCTTGAAAGATGAACCTTGTCTACCAACTAGTTCCCTGGAAGGATATGACGAAAATACTGTCTCAATATGGAATTGTTAACTGAACATGATGATGCTGATAACTGATGTTCCATACATCTCGCTTTTGACAGTTATACGATGTTCGTATTACCAATGATGTACACCCTACCTGCCACTTATGCTTTAAAGCTAAACATAACTCCAACACTTTGAACTGTTCATTTATCTATCTCAACACTATATTGAACCATGTACTTAACCTTGACATATGAACTATCCGTCTGGCTTGACGACCGTACTCATCTTACGAATCCGTTTACTTTTGATATATCCGATTTTGAGGTCTTTAGGTTATGGATTGGCTGGCTCTTCATAAAGCTGCCAGAGACTACCGTATCTGAAATGTGACTTTTAACAATCTGCTTCACCCTACTTTTGTTATGATCACTCTCAACCGCTCAAATCTGTTAAGATTAATGCTGCTATGGAAACATTTACTTCGATCTCATTTGATTGTCAAATTTTCTCCTGACACCTATTAGTATCCACCCTTAGAAAGCTTTGGCATTGGAAGTATTTTGTTATACAAATTTTTTCGATATTCTCTGATGGACCTCTTGGAATTTTCCCTCCCGCTTGAGAAGTAAAATTGACTTTGAACCGATCTCAATTAACGAAACCATGATGCCATAGAAGTTGAGAAATTGAAGGAGCTGATGGAATATGATTTTGTTCACCTCAGTGTTCTCTTTGAATGCTCCTATTTGTTTATGAAGAAGAAAGAGGGAAGTATGCCGCGACGTATCGACTATCGTGAATTAAATCGTATCACTATCCAAAAGCATTATCCATTTCCGCGTATCAATGATTGAATTGTTCTATTTTTGAAACTCCGTATCAGACGGCCTCATTTAGGTTTGAAGGACTGAAGAAGCAACCACAAAAACTTCTGAGAAGGAAGTTGACTAACTGAGAGTAACCCCGCTAAGCATTTCAGTTTTATTCGTGAAGAGGAAGATTGGTGATGTGAAGTAGATATGAAGTTTTCCTAAGATGATTCCTGAAGCTGCTTTCGTACTCGTTGTGATCATTGTGAGTTTTAAATAATGCCAATTGTATTGGCTAATAGAATCATGTTTTTCGCGAGTATTTGGACAATTGTCGTAGTATGACAGTGTGTTTGTGCTTAGAGACGAACGAGGAACATGTAGATCATCTTGTATTAAGTAGAATGACCCTTTGTTCTGGAAGAGTAGATTTGATTGGCGTCCAGAGATTTTAGCAGACAACACTACCAGGTATCCGGTGATGACAGCAGTTTGAGTTGACGAAATTCGAACCGTGCTAGAAGACCTGTTAAAGACACGCAATCTTGCTTCTCAATTCATTTTAGTTGTACTAAGATGAATTGAGAGGAGAAGCAGACTCGTGAATGGAAGAATGCACGATGATCATGTCAGAGATTCATGTTACCACACCACAGTGTCCAGAAGAGGTACCGAAGGCTTGAGGGACCAGACTCAAGTTTATAATTCCTTTCCACCCTATGATCATATGGACAGACGTAGACAGACTGCTTAGACTTGGAAGAGGTTTAAGATCATGTATTTGAATGGATGAAAATTCTGAAGCGAATGTTTGTGTTTAGAAGAGTTGATTCTGTGAAGGATGAAGCTATGGATGACGTAATTCACTTCCTCTTAACCTACTTAAATTCCCGTTACCTGATGACAAAGATCCTTTGAATGATTTAGGTTCTCTATTAGTAATTCCGTTCTGTGTTCATTCTGCGTATGTAGGCTGATGGTTTTGTTATGCGAATTTTGACGAATTGTGGAAGGAACCTTGAGATTTATGTCCAGAAATGGGCGGATTTTTGAAACAACCACTTACTTTGGCTGAGTTGATCTTGGTGAATGATGAAGGATTGACGCTACTAACGACGTACCTTAACTCTGATAGACATTTTGAAATTCCCATTACTCTTACGAGTAGTTTCGTTCTTCTTTTAGTCATGTTGTTTGATTTTGATGACCTCTGAGACTGTAGAAGGATTAGGTGGATTAAGATAGGTTATTTTGTTCACGACTTGAGATAAAGTATGACCATCATGAGGGCATATTTATATGATGCCAGTATTATGACGTCTGGCCAACGTGATAATACTTACATCATATAACGTGCACTTGTTGTGGGCATGGGATATTTCGAGGAGTGCCTTAGAAGCCTTAGAATTCTGATAGCTGTTGGAGATTGTCTGTGTTAGTGAGACTTTAGGTTCATTCTACCGATGCGTTTAATCTGCTTTCACCGTTATGCGATTTGATACGTTTGGATTCTCGACACGCGTTTTGCTGACCTCTATACTTCCGATAAGAATCTTAGGTTTTGTTGTAAAGCTTTATGCCGGTTGATGTTACCAAACAATCTGTTTTCTATACGTTCTCATCTGATTTGTCTAATCAAATTCTATGGACGGCATATCCGTCAAATCCTACGTATTTCCTGTATCTCTCCCGAGAGAATACGATTATCATCTGTTACGTTTGGTATTTTATTCTTTTGATCTGGATTCGGTATAGTATGTCCTTTCTGAAAAAGCCGAAGCTATTTTGATCAACAAGATAGAGTCATGAGAAACAAGTCATTCACATTTCCGTTCACTGTCCGTTGTGGTTTCCGCTTCGTTCCACTTCAATTTTCGAGGAAGAAATTTTTTTTTAGAGGGGAAGAGTTGTAAAACCCAAAATTTAACTCAATCCGAAATGACTAAAGTGCCCTCTAATTTTGAAATTTTAAGAACTTATAAAATACGCTATAAATTAAAACTTGGGTTATATATCATGTTATGACTCGAAACCATATGATATGAACATAAAGCCTAAATGATTAAATCCTTGGATCACAAATAAGATTACAAAAAGCTTTGAACTATGACATAACTAATATAATGCTTAACGTTAACTTGCAAGCTACTACTAAGAATATTTCACACGTTTACATGTATTCCATTTGGGCCGAAATTTTGATTAGGTAATCATGAACATAAGCTTAGCCCAAGTGATAATTACAAATCAATCATAAGCCCATTATACTTGATCTTTTCCTTGTTTAGCCCAAACTACAAACAATCGGTCCTTCATAAATCCCTTTATACCGAAAATTTTACAAACCCTAGCTCCCTCTCTCACAAAAAAATCCGGCCTCCCTCTTGTTCTCTCCCATTCGATCCAGTTGCAGCAGCCAAAGGAGGATTTTTGTTGTGTTCTTGTTCATTCGTATCATAGGTAATCTCCTTTCATCATGTTTGATCCATACGAATCGTGGGAGCAAACCCTAATCGAATATTTTTGTTTCTTTTGTGTTCTTGTCATGCGTACCAAAGAAGAAGGAAGGAGACAATTTTTGGTGAATTGATTTCGTGGTGTTCTCATTCTCCGTTTGGTCATCGAGGGTATTGTATCATCCTTCTTGTGATTCTTGTTTTCGTTTCATTGATGTTGTGGTCATTAAAATATATATGATGATAAAAGATTCGCATAAAATCATAAAGTTATTACATAAAATAATGAAACCCTAATATGTATGAATCGAATTGGTTATATGAATCTGAATTTAAATTGATATGAACATGTTAAAATATGTAAGGATCGACCTAGATATGTATTAAACTTAGCAATAATCATTTTATGTCGAGATATGATCATTTGTGTATCAAAACCCTAAAAGGTTATATAGAATAATGAGAACTGCTACTGATCTGAAATTTAGTCCGAATTTAATCGATTGAATCTTGATGATAACTAAGTGTTTTTGGAGCTTTTGGAGTCTAGAAGTAAGTCCAGGAAAATAGCTTTCTGGGAAAATTAATCTCGTGATTTTTAGAGGTCTGGAAGGCATCTTTTTGATTTTTGGAAAATTAAGTGTCAAATCGAATTCGTATGTCTGGAAAAGCAGTCAGTGTTTTTCATTTTTCATTTTCAAACCACGTCGAATTAGAAGGTGTCCTTTGAACTGAGTAATATTTAATATGTCTAGTAATTACTGGAATTTTTGTAGATTTTTATAAATTTTCTAGATGGGTTAAAGAAATAAAAAGTTTTCGGGTGTTTCATCAGATCCGATTCCGGAACGTGTTTGGGAAATTGATTTTTCATTCGTATCTATGCTACTAGTACTTAATAAAATCTAGGAAAATTAGGGTAAGTTCTTAAAACATATAGGTACGTGTGTGAATTTTTGGGAATTTTATTTCTGAGTTCTTATATGGATCATAAATTCGGCGAAACAGTACTAATTCATGTGTAAAATCTGTTAGAAGTTTAAAAGATATTAAAAAGGTGTTAGGTGTTTATTTTTCAAACTAAAGGGTTTAAATGGTCATTTTTCTGAAACTAAAGGACTTAACTTGTAAAAACATGTAACTTGGTAATATTTACATTTTACACCCTAATCTTATCATAATGACACTATAACCCCTAAACTTGTGATAATTGCATAATAAACCCTAAAATTATGAAGACCACATTATGAACCCTAAACTTATGTAAATATCATTATGAACCCTAAACTACTAATATTGCCACATTTGATACTTTAAACTTAGTAAATGATAACCTTGAATATTCTTAATACGGAAACCTCCTAAATATGGAAACTTACTAATTCGGGAAACCTGCTAAAAAGGGAAAGTATACTCAAAAGAGTAACTTAATTAAATTGGACTTAAAGTAATATATGATTATTAATTCGTATAGGTTCCATGAAGCGGGAGTGACCCGGTGTCTCGTGAGTTATCTTTAGTTTGTTTTGCTATCGAATAAGGTACAGATATTCTGACCTTCTCACAGGTTTCTCATGAACTCTTTCTCTTTTATATCTTGTTTCCCTTGAACCTTGCTATGATTCCCTTGCTCTGTGAACCCTGCTATGTTTCCCTGGATTTATGAACCTTGCTATGTTCCCTTTTGTATTGTGAACCTTTGATATGATCCACTTGATTTGAACCTTATTATGAACCCTTGCTATGATCTCTTGTTCTTAACCTTGAATTGAACCTCTGTTATAAACCTTGATCTGATATACTTGAAATGGAAACTTGACTCGAACATTGATATAAACTTTGATCTGATATACTTGAAACGGAAACTTGATCTGAACCACTTAATATGAAACTTGAACTTGAACATCTGATACTTGATACTTGACCCTTGACCCACAGATTGATACTACGAGCCACTACTTGTTTCACTAGGCATGAGGGTTTCATGTCCTTGTCATTGATGCACCGATGAATTGACTCTAGGTAGAGAGTGATGACCTATCCCGTCCCTGACCTGACTTGACTTGTTACGTAGAGGAAGAATCTGGCCTACTGGGGCGTATGAATGCATCCTAGATTTGATCTGTTTCTGTATCTGTTTATCTGTTATATATCTGGTGACTGATGGTGTGTGCGATACACGTCTTTCACATATCTGGGAGTTGATCACTAGAATAATTTTGTTTCAATCAAAGTCAAAGATTGAGAATTCTTTTTCTTACCCATTCTTCATTAAAACACATTTTGAAATAAAACCTAATCTATTCTATTCAAATAACTTTAACATCTACATAAAAAAAAAAACCACTTTCAAACATTGTTGAATAATGCTAAAAACATTTTTTTTTCATGCATGGTGATCTCATATTTGTCATCTATATTTATGTACATGACATTTATAAGTGAACTAAGTCAAATCAAGTGGACCATGGTTTGTCTATTAAGATTTTGTTTGTAACAAGTCTAGAAGTCCATGCTATCTTAAGTTCCCATTTATTGCACATAGGCACACATTAGGATCCCTCAAATAGTTCATTAATCTTCCCACTTACATATAATTAAGAAAATACTTGGTGTAGTTTATTGCTTCCTAGTCCATATATATTACTTGCTCGATGAGTATGTTTACATGCTAGATGAAATTATTTGATTTCTTAATCTCTTTAATTAACATGTTTTGCATAAATATCTATTACATGCTTAATTGCCTCAAAGAGTTGGACTTGCTTGAAACTAAACCCAAAAACACAACCCTTTCTACAATTTTCTGTCAAAAACCCATTTCCAGTAATCTGGAAACCACCAGATGGGCGGCCCCCTTAATGTTTAAGGGGACCAGCCCCTTATTTAAGGGGACCGGCCATCTGATGGTCGAAGGTGCTGTTCCCTTTTTCAATTTTTTTTTGACCATTTCATCCTACACTTCCCAAAATTCACAAACATATCTTATTCCAATCCATCCAACAAATTCTATTCATTCCTTAATACCATCAATCCCACACTATAAACACTCCCATTCCTCATAATCTTCCATCATCTCATAAACACTCCCATTCCTCATAAACAAACAACACCTCTACCCACATTTGTTCCCAACTATACTCCCAATCCTCAAGCTCATTCCAATGAACCCTTTCACAAACCTCATCATAATAACCAATCACCCATCTTTACTCCCAAAAATACCCATTCATCTCTTCCATATGATTCATATGAAGAGCATGATCAATCCCTAAACAATTATTCCAATCTCATTCACAACACCTCACATCTTACTCAACCTACCAATGTACCTTCCAAAACACTCACCACTCTTAGAATATCCCCTTCTTCCATATCTCCATCCTCATCCACTCATAATTACCCAAGCTCACAAATGTCTCCACCACCAAGAGTATCACCACCACCTCCTACCAACTCACATGTTACTCCTATGTTACATGTTCAAACATCCATCCCAGATAACAACCATACTCAACCATCATCACCTTTCTAAACCACCCTCCAAAATTTACCTTCCTAAACCACACCATTCTTACACTATAAATAGCCCTTTTCCATCATTAGTGTTCATTCATCCATCATAACAACCACACTCCACCATCATCACCTTCTTCCAAACACTTGAAGTTCATTGAAGAACTTAAAGAAGCCCATGAGCTTTGTGCTCAATTGGATCAACTCCCTTCTAGTCCTCCTTCATCACAAAATAACCTCAACCTCCACCTTCGTTCCAAACTACACATCTCAACCTTAAACCAACCTCATTGAAACCTTTCAAAACCCTCATCATATTGGTCAAACATCCAACTTTACTTCCAACTACACACCCCAATTTCTTCCACTTCCACCAAATGACCAAATCCACATTCCCAACCAAATCCATGACCGTAGTGATCTCCTTGCTATGCACCTTGCAACAAGGGCCAACCTCCATCCTCCATCCTCACCCTACTCAAATTGCTCACCTCACCCTCACAATTTGAATCAAGTTGATAATTATGTCAACTATTGTCCTTGTTGTGTCCTTCTCCGAAAACAAATCATTGCCTTAAATAAACATTTCACTTGTATTGAGTATCTTCTTACTAGATCTCATCTCCACTTGAGTGAAGATATTTCTTATCAAATATCTACTCACTCGTCCTCATCCTATTCCTTCTCTAAACCAATATAACATCGTTAGATCCACTCCATCCGCTCCATTTCCCTCACCATCAAATAACTAAATACTATTCACATGCTTTCCGCTCCAAACTCTCCACCTCCAAACTCTCCACCTCCAAAAATATACCTCTATTAATCTAACATCCTTACCCTCACTCAACCAATTCCATTCCAAACACTCTACCATCAACCATCTAAGCATAACTGTATGCTTATTTTCCAAGCTTTCGTGTCGCAAGCAAGTCCGAAAGCTCTCTTTGGCAATTTAGGATCTTTTTCTTGTTATATTTTCAAGCATACTAATTAATGTCTTGCTATATGTTCTTAATATTTGTTTGCCATGATTGTTGTTTTTATATTCCATATTTTGCTATGTATGCTTGTGCTTCTAATATTTTTCTTGCAAGTATTCCATATCTCGATTCCTTGGTGCCCTCAAACGAGGGGGAGCACACATCAAGGGGGAGTTTTCGCCCCGACAAATTTCGTATCTGAAATTTGTTGGCATAACCTTTTTGATTCTACAAAAAGGGGGAGAAGTGAATATAAACTCACTAAATACTTGTCCAAAAATAATGTTTTGGATTTAATGAGTTTAAGTTTTGTAATCATCAAAAACGGGGAGATTGTTGATATAAATAATGCCTAAAAACATTATCAATACTTATTCATATCTCTATGTTTTGATGATCACAAAATGTAAACTCATCAAACATAAACTTATTAAGTAAACAAGTATTTAGTTGGAAATATTCATTTCTACAACTTAATCACTTAAGGTATGAATGAACAAATGCTTAATGCATTATATGATCAAAGGAACATTTTCTTAATCACTAGATTTTTTATAAAATGACCCAAAACATTTTATATCTTTTAGAAAATCATTTTTGGTATTAAATAAAAATGTTTAATCTTTTATAAAATTATGAATTCAAATTTTCAACCAAAAATGGTAAAAATGTTCCAGAAAAACCTTCCCCACAAAAAGACAAATCTGGGCAACGGTCAGATGGGCGGCCCCCTTAAATATACAAGGCGTCCCCCTTAATTTTAAGGGGACCGCCCCGCTCCTCCAGCTGTCCAGATTTGCCTATAAATACTGGACTTTCCCTGGACTTTTTTCTCACCTTTTGCACCCCAAACCTTCTGTTCTAAATCTCCTCTAATCCTTGTAAATCCTTTCTAAAATCCTTTGATCATATTCTCTTAAGCATTGGTTTCCAAGTGATCCAAGCTTCTACCACCCAAGTGCAAAAGAAGAATACTCCTTCAACCACTAGAGAAGAAGTATTACAACTTAGTATCATCTTGCTATCTAAGTTGTTTGTGTAATCATTCATTCATTTGTGTATAAGTTGTGTATATTTGTTAGATAGGTGTGAACATAATTGATTAGGCTAGATTAGTATGTAAGTAGTCAAGTTGTGAAGAAGTGAAGGTGTGTAAGTAGTGAAGGTGTGAAGAAGAAGAAGAACATACAAGTAGTGCTAGGTAGTGAAGTAGGTGTGAAGCTATTGTGAAGAAGGTGTGAAGTCGTGAAGAAGTTGTGAAGAAGGTGTGTAGTTGTAGTAAAGAATTTGTGAAGAAGTCGTGAAGAAGTCGTGAAGAAGAAGTTGTGAAGTAGTTGTGATTTAAGTTGTGAGATTGGTTCTAGCTACGATTAGAAATCGACATCTAGCTTTGTGTCGTTAAAACGGTGTAAGCGAATGTTGTTTAAGGTTTTCTCCGCCATAAGGGAGCTTGTTGACATAGTGAAGAAAACTCTCGAGTTTGGTGCTCGGGGAGTGGAGTAGGGCAAGGAAGGTGTTCTTGTAGCCGAACCACTATAAATCTCTTGTCTCTCGGTTAGATCTTTCCATCTCTATCTTGCATTTCATTTCATTACTTTATTTGTATTGTTAATTTTGATTTATTTATATTTGTTCATATTGTTCAAGAGTTGAGTTCACATAAATTCGAATCTAAGTTTTTATAAGTAAATAAAGTTTTCATAATAAAATTAAAAAGACGTAAAACTATTCAACCCCCCCTTCTAGTTTTCCACAAAATTTATGGGGTTTCCTTTTTGTAGGATGAAACCAAAGGAGCTGTAGTATGCCAACTACCAGAAAAGGAGTCTAGCTCTGAAAGTTTTACTCTTCCCTGCACTATCGATATAAATGACTTAACAGCATTACCAGATCTAGGATCTAGTGTGAATGTTATGCCCATTTCGCTATTTCAAACCCTTAAGCTGACGAGTCTAAGAAAAACCAAAATGATTGTAAAATGGCCGACATGACTAGAACAACTCCGGTAGGGATTGTTGAAAATGATTTAATTAAAATTGACAAATTTTTATTCCCCACCGACTTTGTGGTGATAAATATGAAAAATGTTCCTTCGAAACACATTATCTTAGGGAGACCATTCCTTGCTACTTCACATGCCTGAATCAAGGTTTTTGAAAGAGAAATTTCATTAGGAATAAATAACGATAGGGTAAAATTTGATATGAATGGGGTTTCATGTCAAG